>OZ030397.1:16210472-16810472 GCA_964023965.1 Melinopterus prodromus
AAGGTCGATAAAAGGTCGGTATAGGATAGAGCGGCTGCTATCTACGCTGGAGGCCCGGGATCGAATCCCGGCTCGGGAAAAAATCGACTGTCCTGGTATTTTAGGCAGGGAACAAATACCTTTGCATGCCGCCTTCCATCGGATGAAGAAGAAAAGCCGGTGGCCCCGTGTGCTGTCATGATGCGACGTGCACGTTAAGAACTCTTACTGGAGGTTGGAATTCCTTCAGTAGGACAAAATTCCTGGGTGTGTGTAGCCTGCCCTCAGCGTCGGTGATTGGCCCAAGTTGCGAAAATAGACCGACGTAAAATAAACAAGTCCAAAAAAAAGAATAACCTATACGCTGTTATTCTAACAGCGAGATGTCAATTGGAACTGTACGACTTTTTTTGCGCGCATAGTACATATGCGTGTAAGTTTGAGTCCAATCTCCTGAAAAATTGACATTTGAATAGACAAATAGACCGAATGTGGCGTGGCGATTTAATCAGCTTACTGTATTTGTATGTATATTATCCTTTTTGTCTTTTCGTTGCACACCGGAAAGAAATCGGGCTCCTGCAGCGCGCTGTAGCCACACTATCAACAACGTTCGCTTGGCAACCGACCGATTTGACACATGTTCTGACGTTCCTCGCGGTGCACTCAAAATATCAACCGATTTGAGCGAAAATTCAAAAAATCTGATGTGGCCAGGCACATGATTTTATCATACAAAATATAAAATTAATAGTCTAGCTGCATGAGAATCTATTTGATTGAGATAAATCGTGTCTATACTAAAATTAAACTAGTTAGCCAGGATTTGACAGATATTTTGATAGTCATTAGTATCAATAGTAAGTATTGTCAAAGCATCAGCATTTAACACTACCTACTGTCATCAGAATAATAGTTATTTATCTCACAAGTGCCGAAAGTACGGAATACCGCGACGAGCGAGTCGCGCTATGTAGTTTTCTACTCTAGGGAGTAGAAAACTACATAGCGCGACTCGCTCGCACGCGACTCGCAGTAGTAGGCTACTGCTTTTTGAGAAATATGTATTTAAAAAAAATCGAAATTCTGTATAAGTAATGTTAGGTTGATACCACTTCTACGAAACGTCAAATTTAAAAAGCTAACTCAAATTCTGACAGATTTATATTCGTTCATGACACTGTAGATGTCACACCCGTACCAACATACTAAAATATAACTACACTTATCGCTATACTTTATTTACAATTTTCTCAATTTATCGTTTTTACAATTAGATATAACAACGGGTTGAGATTTCTTATCCACAAACAATCAAATTGGTGATATTATTTTATTAATTTTGTATTTTGTACTTTGCCGCACTAGAGCGGCAACGTTCCATAGCGGTCCTCAAAATTACCTAAATAACTATTATTATATAACACCTAAATAATTCTCCAACCGTAAGTAATTCAACCTTTCTGGTAACCTTTCTTTTTATTAAATAGAAAACCATGTATATTATCACATGTTTAATTCTAAGATGAATTCTAAAAAAATTTTATATGAATAACTTTTTTATAAATTGCATTATTTTTTAAATATAAGTTATTACTCAAAAATAGGCAAAATTACCGGAACACCGAAACAATTCTTCAGCTCCAAAAATTTTTCAAGTAAAAGTTATTTCCGTTTAAGCAATCTCTCGTTTAAATATAGTTTTCTTTATGGAAATTTGCATACCGTTTCATTTTCTATTAGAACGGCCTGTATATTTCCATTTTTCAATTCTAATATTAATACCAAGAACTTTTTGTAGAAATAATGCATTATTTTTCAGTTATGAGCAATTAATCAAAATTCCTGACCTACAAATTAAAAATATTTTCCAACATAGGTACAGCCGTGGAAAATTTAATGGTAACAGGCTTGCCGCTAGTGTACACCAAACGTAGGTCGGAGAATGTCGGTCGTCGTATACCTACCTGGTAGTCATAAAACCGAAGAGACACTTCTGTATCATTTCATTTTAAGTTTTCTGTATATAGATGGTATGAATATGAGTTTCGTATTTATATAATATATTTTCGATATTCGGAGCGAAACTGCCGCTCGTAGGTAAAGATTGTTATTCGTTAATATTTTTGTTTCGATGTGCAATTGCAGTATTATTTCATTTATACTAAAATACATAGTAACGTTAGTTATAATTGTAAAAATTTTAATTAGGCACTTATTGAAATACTTCATCATCATGGCTACGTCGGTGTATGCATCAAGGCAAACCGTTTACTACATCCGATATCCGCTGTCAATAATTTTTAAAGGAGGTAATTCCAGATAGGAAGTTCCTGTAAGTGAAAAAAACTAATTTTTCTCGGTTTCTACATAGTCCCAGACCGAAATAATATACTTTTATCTCAAAATGTTTTATATTTATTTAATTTACGTTATGGTAAGTAATGAAAATTGCATATAATTATGTATTCAACAAAAATAATATAAATATAACATGAGTATAGTATAGATAAAAAATAATAGATAGATGTATAACAGTAAAAAAATGATATTTGTAATAACATAACATAAATATATGTAATAACATAAAAACAAACATTTAATAATATAGGAATAACATGAGCATGTATTAAATAAGAAAAGTGTTCTGTTAGGTTGGAGGTTGATATAAATTTGCAGGAGTGCTTTTATTTCATATGTTGTTGAGGTTGGTATGACCTGATGTTTTAGGAAATGATACATTTATGACAATCTAAACGGAACATATGTATCGTCAATTTGTTGCACTAAGAAAACAAGCAAAATCCTTTGTTGTTGTCTCAGCCAAAATCGATTTAATTGTGGTTGTCTAACAAATTTACGATTTTTAATCAAATAGCTAGATAGGTGATAGGGCATTGTAACTCTTCGAAATTGTGTGTCGATGGCACGAAGTCACACCGTTATGTGATACATATTTTCAATATTTGCCTAATTTGCGGAAAGGCCAGCAAAAAAAAGTAAATTAAGGAACAAAACGCGACCCATAGTGTAATAAAAATAACTACCTTTGTGCTTGATCGTCCGGTAGGTCGGCCGCAATACAAAATATTATACAAGGAACTAGTGGACTTGAAACTTTTGCAATACAACGAAAATGATTGAGTAACATAAATATAGATTGAAATTTCAATGATTTTGTTATAAATTTTTTCAAAGTTATTTTCATATCGTTCTGATGTGATATCATTCATATTGGATTGTAAATCCTGCCCTTACATGGCACACATAAAAGAAAATTGTGTGTGGATGTTATTATAGAACGTAAATATATAATTTTCATAAACATAAAAATAACAACATTTTTATAATTAAGCTAAAATGCTGAACAACACTGTAGTATCAGTTCTAACGGGCATATCTGCAGCAAAGAAGAAACCGGGACAAATACGATTTACAACTACATGCAAAAAATACATTAAATATTACAGTGCACTTTTGTCAGTTTCGGATATCGGAAACATATAAATAGACGAAATTCGATTTCATTCCATAGATACAGAAAAATAAAACGAAACGAAACAAAAGTAACCCTTTGGTTTTACGACTTTAGCAGGTAGGTATCCGACGACCGACAATCTCCGAGCTACGTTTGGTGTACACTAGCGGCAAGCCTGTTACCATTGAATTTTCCACGGCTGTACATACACACTTATTTTAATGTGGCATTTTGAACATTTAATTTAATTCTATTTAATTGTGTTGTTATTTTTTGGATATTTTTGTTTTTTACCCGTTTGGTTCAAGTAAATGTTTATGATTTTTGACTAATTGATTATAACTAAAAAATAATGCTTTTTATAAAAAAAATAATTCTCACATAAAATTCTTAGAATTAAACAGATTAGTTTATTAAACAAACTAGTATTAAAAAATAAAATATGCAAACTGTTCTGTTAAAAAAAAGCAAATTGCAAATTTACAAAACAAAATAAACCTGTATCTTAAAAATATATTTGAACGAGAGGTTGTTTAAAACCAAAAAACTGCTGCCTGAAATTTTTTTTTTGAATTTTTTTGCAGTTGAAGGGTTATTCAGGTGTTAAGGTACTTATTTTGCAAAAAAACAAATATTCCTATAAACAATTTCTATAATAAAATGAACACACTATATATTGAAAATATATTTTAACGATAGCTTGTTAAAGCCAAAAAACTTTTGTTGAATAATTTTTTGAAATGTCTTACGGTTGAATAATTATTTAGGTGTTCCGGCAATTTTGTTCCGTTATTAGCTATATACGGTTTTACTTAGTTAGCTAAATAAGATTTTGAATACATTTTCAAAGTTTTTGAGCGTGTGGCGTGTCTTATTACCTTAAAAAATCAATAACATACGAAAAAATTAAACAATTTTGTTCTTCAAAAGCTCCATGGAAAGGTAATAAAATGTAGACAATGGGATTTTCTAGATTTTTTGTTGAAGAGGGCTGGCCTTTCTTCAATCAATGTAATTAATTTTTCTCCATCTATAACACTATAACCCTTTCAACTGCGTCGTCGTCAGACATTTTGGTAAGCACGTTTCAACTGATCGGATGAACCACTACGAGCAAGTCTAGCCAGAAGCGCGATAATAAAGTAGCAAGTGCGCGCACGCTCATGTCTGTGTGAAGGTTTTATTTTAGCCTGCGTCGAGTAAAGATAGAAGCGGTTGCATCTTTTTGTCGCAACGATTTTTTTGTCGCAAATGCATGTACGCGCATTCGAAACAACGCGCTCTATGTTTGCGACTAAAAAATCGTGCGACAAAAAATCGTAGCGCGCGCCTACGCTAAGAACTAAAAAAATCAATTAACTTTGATCAAATTTAGCAAATACGTTTCTGGAGGGAGCGTTTCAAATCGTACCCAGATGGATCTGCGAATCGCATTCGAGGTCTTTCGAACACGTCAAGTACAGGCCCCTGTGCAATTCCAAAAATCAACACACGCGAAACTGTTTGAATACTACCGCACGCTGGGAAATTTCCAGTTTCCCTCGGTGTTAGTATCTCTCCATTCCGACCCATTCCGGCGAACAAAAGATACAGCCAGGGGATGTATTTTGGCCGTAAATGTAAATCACCGTTAATGCTCTACGCTACTTTTTTTCGCGGCTTACCTTAAATATATATTTACCGTGTGCAGTGTTCATACTTTTATTGTAGAATGCTAAAAAATATGTTCTGCGTTCTGTTTAATGTTTTGTGATTTTGGGAAACCGAGCCAGAACAATATATAATTTGAAATTGCAGAGAGATTTAAGGAGAAAGTTTAAAAATATTTTTAGTACTAAAAACGATAATTTATTTAAAACCTTGTTTGAATTATTAAGCCAAATTATACATATAAAATTAGAAAAGATGAGCTTTTGCCGAAAAATTTATTGATAACTGAAACTGTAAATATATCAGTTAAAGATTTTGCGTGTATCGCAATCTATACAAGCTGTCTCTGAATATAACTGCTAATCTTGAAGTATGCATCTGGAAAATAAATGATAAAAAAAGTTTCATGTTAATTCCCTTGGCACCACACAGGGTGATATCAAAGAGCTGGTAGCAACGGTTCTAAGACCACCTACATTGTTTTCTTTTTGTCTATCTTATTTTTGTAGGTGCGGTGTTTAAAATATTATAATATATTATACACGGTCCTTCAAGAATAGATAGTGTTATTTTCAGAGTTTCTTATATCTGTATAAGTTTATGATTTATTTGCAAAGAAATATTTGTAAGAAAAGTACAAGTGTCTACTTATCTTGTCTAATCTAGGAAGGATTACATAAATAAATACGATAAATAAATTGAAAAAAGTTCAGCATGTGTTCTTTACTGGGCCAATGCCTATATTAGCAAAAAATGATAATAAACCATTAATTTACAAATGCAAAAAATCTCATGTGATCAGGCACATGACTTTATCATACGTTTTATCAAATTAATAGTAAATGAGATACTAATTGATCGGGATCGGTCGTATCTGCATTGAAATAAAACTAGTTAGCCAGGATTTGACAGATATGTTAATATAATAAAAAGTGGTCAGATTCCTTATTTTTGTTTTATTTTAGCAATCGCTACATGTCTCGTGTCCTACTGGGCACTTCTTCAAGCGCTATAGGAAATGAGATATAAATTACACAATTGACAATCAAATCAAACTCCAAAAAACTCAATTGTAAAAGTTTACATTTTGTCAGGCGCGGCCCGTGGAGAATATAAAACAACATACAAAGCTCACAAACAAATATATATGAGACTGCAGACCAGATTTCTCTTAAAAGATATTTTTACTATTGACAGTAGGTATTGTCAAAACATCAGCTACCTACTGATATTAGAATGAAACCATTTGTCCAATCTTGGACTCACTCAAATACAATTTGCTCATGCAGCTAAACTATTAATTTTAACAAAATTATTCTGAATTTCCTCTACTTTAATTTATTACATAACTATTTAGACGAAATTACAGAAATGGCAGCTCATTTGCAAAATGGTTAAAAAATGCTAAGAGTAAACATCCAGTTTCTTTGGACCCTTTTGAACCAAAAGCTTTTCAGCTCTAAGTTTTGTTGGTGCACCATGGTACATCAAAAACACCTTCATCTTCATCGGGACCTACGTAAGGAAATAACAAAATTTGCTAAGAAGCACGATGATCGTCTACTCCACCACGACAACATTGAAGCCATCCAGCTACTAGACAACAGTGCGCTACTGCGTAGGCTGAAAAGAACTAAACCAGTCGAACTAGTGCGGGAGTGATTTAAGCAGAGCACCCGTAGTGTATTCACAGTGATAGTATACACAGTATAAGTGAAAACAATCGCCCTCTACTTGAGCGGTAAGAACTGTCAGATTAAAACAACTTGGGCCAATGGGCAAAATTGTAGAAATACTCATTACTTTATCAGTTTAGGTTAATTGAAAATAACTTGTTAAGTCATTGACTAGGTGTTATGTCACAAACACTCAGTGTTTGAACAAAATAAAAAAAACTCTAAATTTGGTTATGAAACTTAATATGAAGTTGCGGCACGATACCTTTAGTAGATTCTCCGGTATCGTCGCCACAAAAATCGGGTACACACACACACTCACACACACACACACACACACACACACACACACACACACACACACACACACACACACACACACACACACACACACACACACACACACACACACACACACACACACACACACACACACACACACACACACACACACACACACACACACACACACACACACACACACACACACACACACACACACACACACACACACACACACACACACACACACACACACACACACACACACACACACACACACACACACACACACACACACACACACACACACACACACACACACACACACGCACACGCACACGCACACGCACACGCACACGCACACGCACACGCACACGCCCACGCGCACGCGCACGCGCACGCGCACGCGCACGCGCACACGCACACGCACACGCACACGCACACGCACACGCACACACACACACACACACACACTGACTCATTTTGTACCTTGATCAAAAATGTATCATACTGCGTATGATAGAGTAAGTTTTAAACCAGGATCTACACGATCGAAACTTAAATTAACATCAAGTTGACTGCCAATTTTATTATTGCAAATGGAATCATGTAATATTTATTCACGCGCACGCGCACGCGCACGCGCACGCGCACGCGCACGCGCACGCGCACGCGCACACGCACACGCACACGCACACGCACACGCACACGCACACGCACACACACACACACACACACACACACACTGACTCATTTTGTACCTTGATCAAAAATGTATCATACTGCGTATGATAGAGTAAGTTTTAAACCAGGATCTACACGATCGAAACTTAAATTAACATCAAGTTGACTGCCAATTTTATTATTGCAAATGGAATCATGTAATATTTATTCAATTTTTGTATCCACTAATTATTAGGTTTTTCATGGTTTTCCCATACCTACTTAAATGCCACAATTTTTGAGTTATTTAGATTTTTCTACTATTTGTTGCTATAATTTAAAATTGAATATTTTAATTATTATTAAGATAGTAGTTTAATGTCCAGTGAGAACATACCATTAATATAGTTAACTCAACTAACGTTTAGTAGATCCATATATCTTATAGAGATGGTTCAAAACTTGCAACTCTTGTGTTCCATTATAAAACTTCAACAACTCACGATTTTTTAATGGAACACCTTGTATATTAATACATTATTCGAAAGAAATCTGGCGCTCTGTCCGGTTATCCATGAATATCAGGTGTATTTTAGTAAATAAAAAAAGTACAAAAGCCACTAGGAAAAGATAGAGAGTGATATTTTCTTTCGAGTGATGTATTAGTATCAGTGATGTGGGCCGGGTAAATACCGGCGGGTGGGAAGTTATAAAATGGGTAATTACCCGGGTATTTACCCCTACGTAGGGTAAATACCAAAATTTTGGGTATTTATCATTTTTATCCTTAAAACACCATTTAACAACATTTCAGCGATATTTATACTGGGTATAACACTTTTTTCCGCAGGAATTATTTTAAAATAGTAAATGTCATTCTGAGTACAACTTTTCATATGGACCTCATTGTTCTCTCAACTCCAAGTTACAGCCGCTTGAAATATTTAGTAAATAAAGAAAAATAAACAATAAACTACATAACAAACAATGCTAAAACTAAGAAAGAGCACAATACTTATAATAAAATTAAAAGTAAACAAATTTAAGTAAACAACTCTAAATAAACTAAATAAACAAATGAACGAAATATATACAAAACTTTTTAGACATAAAGTTTTTTTCATGCCGAGTCTATATGGGGTTACGACTTATCAATTCCTAAAGAAGTTAAATCATTTAAAATACAGTTTTGCTATTATTTTACAATTATTTCAAACGATTGTAATTTTCTAAGGAATAAAGAAAGCAAGTAGGTCCGCATGAAACTTTTTACTCAGTATGGAATTTACTATCTGGAAAAGAGGTTTGCGGGGATAAATGGGACACTCTGTAAATGTGAACCTACTCTTGATTACAAATAATGTAAAATATTTGAGTTATATAGGGACATTCACTACATTTAGTCGGTTTCATAGCAAATCAGAAAATATGGACGATTCACACGATTGAATGGACGATCATGACACGGAAATATCTGCTGTTAATATATCGTCAGATGAGACTAATATTTTTATTCTTTGTTTTAAAAATGTTTTTATTTTTATAACAATAACCTTTATTTTGTGATAAAAGAATAACTTTTTATTTTATGATTAAAGAAAAGCCTTTATTTAGTAATTAAATATTTCCTTTTACTGTTATTTTTAATAACAATATTATGTTTATAAATACCCCTATAAATTTCTACTTTGCTTAAATACCCGGGTATTTATCCGGGGTATTTACCCTTGATAATAAATGCTCGGCTATGTAACATCACTGATTAGTATACACAGGATATTCCATTAAAAAAGATAGTATATAATAATACAGTAAACATTATTTTGTTTGGCCATATTTAACGTATGTTGACAACAAAAATGGACTGAAGAACTGAAGAACTTACATTCTTTTCTTATTTTATTTCATAGCATGTTCTGAATTTTGGAGATAAGATGTTTTCAATTCTTAATTCCTCACATCCATGGGGTTTCTATTTTTCCCATATTCACAGGCATGATGTTCATGATATCTGATGAGCACAAGGTTTCAAAATATTTAAACCAGCTTTATGTTTCAACGCCTTAGCAGCTCTACGATTCACTATTTTTAACACGAAGTTAGAGCAAGGCGAACCATCTCTAAGTTTACACATAAACATCTAATGCCAAATTGATATCATTATTGTAATGACATAATTGAGATCAATATATAACTTTTAATAACACGAAAATTTCACTAAGAATTCCTTCATCCGTTGAGTAGCCTTAGTTGTTTTTCTTTTTAATCAATTCCTCTTGTGAAGTGTTTGTTTGGACAATGGCATATGTGCGAGAACATAACTTGAAGTATTTTTATACGCCATTAAGGCCCTCTGGGATGGCTCAGTAAATATTATCCGAAAATGTCGAGTAAGTGGATTGAGGATTTTATTATATAGGTCAGATCTACACACACTTCGTGGAATTATGTATAAAGAAGCTACCCTAACTATATCCGATGCGTCAGTATAAAATCCATATGCGAAAGGTTACTACCCTATAATATCAACAGAAAATTACATTATGGTTAAATTATATAACAGCATAATACTGCGGATTAAAATATAACGACATAACTGCGCTGAATATTGAATAGAATATGGCTGGTATATTATAATTTATAAATGCATCCCGCATGGCATCCACAAAGTGCATTAAGCGGTAAAAGCAACGTGCAGCATAAAAGCTTTCATATTTTTCTCGTATAACACTAAAATATAACTTTTTATATTTATTTTTTTGTTTCTGCATCAATACTGCTTTCTAATTCAGGAATTCTTCAAGGCCATTATATCGAACATCTACAAAACTAGAGTCGTCATTAAAAGTTATTAGTTACAGTTATTAGTTATTGTTACCAAAAATATGTAACCATTTTAAGGTTAAGTGTCTGTTAGTTACTATCTCCAATTTTAATGATAATTTTGATCAATTGTAGGTTGATTGGTTGGTAATAGTACTGTGGTACACTTTTGTATTCACATTTCTGTTGAGCTCAACGGAGACAACAAGATGCTACAGTAGGTAGTGTGAGGTATTATAGGATAGGTGGTCTAAAACCAGAAAGTTTTGAAACGGTTCCAGGGTTGTGATCATAGGTACGAATAAATAAAAGAAGAAAGCCTGGAGATACAGTTCCTTATTTGGACACTGGTGTAAAAATGAGATCATGAGATGATATTGGATCACATAAATAGATTTTCTTTAAAAGTCAAGTCAACAAAGTAGAGCCTAAAAATCGCTAAGCTTTCCTTATGTTAAGCCCAAGGCAGGAAACAATTTAACTGGCACTTAACAAAACAAGAGGTTATGTTCCTACTAATTTATCGGCTCTACCACTTCGTAGATTACAACAAACCCTAAAATTGATTAATATCAATAACATTGTGTGAAAAGATGATGTAGATGACGCTGAAAGAGTTGTGTTTTGTTTTCTTTTTCTGGAAAAATTTCAGGTATCTAAACAGAGTTTACACCTCAATGCACACATCTGGAGCTACCGCTTTCGTGTGTCTCTAATAAGTCTTTGATGATCATAACTCACTTTTGGCAAGTCCATCCTGTGCCCGGCTCATCGCAGTATTCGGCAACAGCGGACTGTTGAACTTTGGCTAGCCGGGTGTCTCCACTGTGTTCTTTGGTTCGGCATTCAATGCTACTAGTCCGAGAGCCCGTACAAAAATCATACCCTCATAACTATCTAACCACATTTAAGCTGGAAGTGGTTGGCATACAGACAGTAATTGTATCGATACCTTCATCAAGTATCACTTCCATTTTTTTTATAATAAGAAACCTTCTTTTTTCTTTCAACTTTCTTATTAATAGAAACCTTGTTGTGTGACAAATAATTTTAAAGACGATGTAACCTGAGGTACCTTCCAAAACATCTGAATGTATTTTACCACAATTAGAGAAGATTATATGTACTTTCCAAAGCTGGGCAAAGTTAATCAGAAAGTTAACTTCGTTAATTGGTAATCCGTTAACAAAAAAGTTAACTTCGTTAACCGATAGTCCGTTAGTTTACTATAAATGTAACGGAAGCTAACGTTAACCGTTAATCGTTAACTTTTTATAAAAACATAGATTATGTTGAGTATAGCCTAATAAAAACAGATCATTCGGTTGTATAAGTTAAATATGCCATAGGAATTTTTCAAACTAGCCACAATGGTAACTAAAGTAACTACATTGCGAGATGTAATATTTATAAAAGACATTGAAAAGATCAGCTAAGGTGATTGCAGTTAGAAGAAAAGCATATTCAGAAGGTTTCTTTTTAAGTTTAGATTTATATTTTGAAACAATTGGTATTTATTAAAAAGTAACATTATTAAAAAATAGTTAAATATTTACTATTACATAATAAACAGGCATACTCGCGGAAAATAGTACGTATACATCATAAAATTTTTGGATGAAAGTCGGATCAAATTTCGTTTGGTAGTTACTGAGTTCCATAGAATCAAGAAATTTTGGAAATGAACATATTTTCTTCCGCTACTGTACATACAAAAAGTAACTAAAAACTAAACAATTCACGCACATGCTTTATGTACTGACGCCGTGTCGCGAAAAATTTAACTTCGTTAATTAACGATTAACGGATTAACGTTTTTATGCCCAGCTTTGATACTTTCACAATAGTTTGGTTCTACTAATCCAACTTGTCAGAAGCGACTGACAATACAGACTGCCAACAATAATTCACATGGTCCGTTAACTCTAATAAAGGCGTTCTTGTTTCATCTACTTTTATATTCTTTTCAATTAAATAAAATTAGAAAAAAATTCAGATGTGGCCAGGCACATGACTTTATCATACAAAATATAAAATTAATAGTTTAGCTGCATGAGAATCTATTTCATTGAGATAAATCGTGTCTGAATTAAAATTCAACTAGTTAGCCAGGATTGACAGATATTTTGATAGTCAATAGTATCAATAGTAGGTATTGTTAAAGCATCAGCATTTGACACTACCTACTGTCATCAGAATAATAGTTATTTATCTCACAAGTGCCGAAAGTACGGAATAGCACGACGTGCGGCGCGTCACCGATGGCGGAGCGTCGCCGACGCATGTGAGCGAGTCCGCGCGATGTAGTTTTCGGCAGGAGTAACAACGTTTTTTGTGTTGCTTTTTCAGAAATACGTATTTTAAAACAAATTCAAAAATGGTTATTTTTCTGTATAGGAAATGTTAGGTAGATACCACTTCTACGAAACGTCAAGCTTAAAAAACTGATTCAAATTCTGAGAGGTTTATATTCGTTCATGACACTGTAGATGTCACATCCGTACCAACATACTAAAATATAACTACACTTATCGCTATACTTTATTTACAATTTTCTCAATTTATCGCTTTTACAATTAGATATAAGAACGGCTTGATATTTATCAACAAACAATCAAATTGGTGATCTTATTTTATTTGAATTTTGTAATTTGTACTTTGCCGCACTAGAGCGGCAACGTTCCAACCTTCGTTCCAACGTTCTCCAACCTCTGATGAAATCAGCTGTTTTTGAATGTGACAGCCATAGACATTTCTGTGGTGACAGCACAAAAAAATATTTGTCAAATCCAGGTTACTATGTAGTTTCATATCAATGCAGATGCGACCGATCTCGATCAAATAGAATTTGCTCTTGAAGCTAAACTATTAATTTTACCAAAAAATATCATCGGCATAAATTATTCAAAATTTCCTCGACCTTAATTTATTATTTATTTAACTATTTTGACGAAATTACAGAAATGGCAGCTCATTTGCAAAATCCCTGAAAAATGGTTAGAGGAAACAGCGAGTTCCTTTGGACGCTTTTGAACCAAAAGGTTTTCAGCTCTAAGTTTGGTCATAAAAGTTCTAAATACAGGATACAGTTTCTTGTATGGTTATTCCTAAGTATTTAATATCATTCTTCTATTTTATAGCTGTTCCGTTTATTTTTATGTTTAGGTGAAATTTCTCTTTTTGTTTGAAAATATAACGTACTGGGTTTTCTTCTCATTTAAAGTCGGAAGGTTGCTGCCAAACCATTCTTCAATTTTTGGTAGGTCTTCGTTGATATCTTGTTGTAGTCTTTCTTTCGTCTTTGCAGAGTACAAAATACAGGTGTCATCGGCCTACATGTATACTGAACATTTTCATTGTATAGTATATAATACACAATTTGAAATTCCACAGATGTTAGAATCTAATCTATCTAAAACTATATAGCTACACTTTAACTTTATATGCAAAGTCCACCAAGGTTTTCTAGACAATAGCCGTTCAACCGTCATCCACAAATTTTCCTGATAGCATCTGCATTGGCAATTGGCAAGAAGCGTCCGACATAATTGAAGCTATAAGCCCGACTGCCAGTTACAAATGAGGATTTGTATCCGTGACCTGGCGGCAATATAATCGTCCTGAAACCCACATGATTGACGTGACAAGTAATCCCTACCTCCTAGTTTCCTAGCTACGTCATACAATTCATAACAGTTGAGCGTTAAATTGTGGTCAACTAAAGGCATTCAATTCCCAAGCTGAAAATGACTAGCGACCGCTGCGCTGGGTTATCCTTTACATGATCCTGTGTAATAAATAGAAATGCCCGGTCATTTTATTGTAGTGTTATGTTTATGTTGCGGCATATGGGACCAAGCCCTGTAAAAGGATGTTGTAGCAAAACCACTGATAAGCGGTAATTTGTAAAGCGATTCGTGTTCAGTTTATACGGGGTTAGCCAATATTACCGGAACACCTAAATAATTCTCCACAGTGTGTTCGTTTTATTACGGAAATTTGCAAACCATTCCAGTTTTTAATAGAACATCTTGTAACGTTTTGCTGAGCTACTGAATTTCAAATTAAAAATATTTTCCCACATACATACATATTTATTTTAATGGGACAGTTTGAACATTGAATTTAATTCTATTTAATTGTGTTATTTTCTCTTGATTATTGTATTTTTTACCCGTTTGGTTAAAGTAAAAGATCATAAGTATTGCTTTACTAAGTGCTTATAACTAAAAAATAATATTTTATAAAGAAGCAATTCCAACATAATCTGAACATTAAAAAAAAATTAATATATATTTCCGTTAGGAAAATGACAGATTTCCAAACTTTCACAACTAATACAATAAGCACCTGTATATTAAAAATATATTTGAACGAGAGGTTGTTTAAACCCAAAAATTTTATTTTGATTTTTACTTTATCATACGCAGTATTATAAAGTATTGCAATCATGCCGAAAAAAAAAATTGAGATTTTAGCGGAAATAGGTCTTTTTGGGTCCCCTGAACATTTTTGACCAAGGTACAAAAAAATGTCTGTGTGTGTGTCTGTGTGTGTGTGTGTGTGTGTGTGTGTGTGTGTGTGTGTGTGTAAACGATTTTTGTGGCGACGATTCCGGAGAAACTACTGAAGGTATCGGGACGAAAGTTCATATTTAGAAGTTTTATGGCCAAACTTAGAGCTGAAAAGCTTTTGGTTCAAAAGGGTCCAAAGGAACTGGTAGTTTATTCTAAGCCTTTTTTAAGGATTTTGCAGATGAGCCGCCATTTCTGTAATTTCGTCAAAATAGTTAAATAATAAATTAAAGCAGAGGAAATTTTGAATAATTTATGCCTATGACATTTTTTGGTAACATTAATAGTTTAGCTGCAAGAGCAAATTCTATTTGATCGAGATCGGTCGCATCTGCATTGGTACGAAACTACATAGTAGCCAGGATTTAGACAAATATTTTTTTTGTGTTGTCACCACAGAAATGTCTATGGCTGTCACCACGCTGTCACACTCGGAGAACCGCTATGGAACGTCATCTACAGTGTCATGAACGAATATAAATCTGTCAGAATTTGAATTAGCTTTTTAAACTTGACATTTCGTAGAAGTGGTATCAACCTAACATTTTCTATACCGAAACATAACCATTTTAGAATTTTTTTAAAATACGTATTTCTCAAAAAGCATTACAAAAAACGTTGATGTCACTCCTGCCGAAAACTACATAGCGCGACTCGCTCACATGAGACGTCGACGCTCCGCTATCGGTGACGCGCCGCATCACCGCTCGTGGTGCTATTCCGTACTTTCGGCACTTGTGAGATAATCAACTATTATTCTGATGACAGTAGGTAGTGTGAAATGCTGATGCTTTGACAATACCTTCGATTGATACTATTGACTATCAAAATATCTGTCAAAGCCTGGCTAACTAGTTTAATTTTAATGCAGACACGATTTATCTCAGTCAAATAGATTCTCATGCAGCTAAACTATTAATTTTATATATTGTATGATAAAGTCATGTGCCTGGCCACATCAGAGTTTTTACTTTATCATACGCAGTATTATAAAGTATTGTAATCGTGCCGAAAAAAGAAATTGAGATTTTAGCGGAAATAGGTCTTTTTGGGTCCCCTGAACATTTTTGACCAAGGTACAAAAAAATGTCTGATGTCTGTGTGTGTGTGTGTGTGTGTATGTGTGTGTGTGTGTATGTGTGTGAGTACCCGTTTTTTGTGGAGACGATTCCGGAGAAACTGCTAAAGGTATCGGGCCGAAAGTTCATATTTAGAAGTTTCATGACTAAACTTAGAGCTGAAAAGCTTTTAGTTCAAAAGGGTCCAAAGGAAGTGGCTGTTGCCTCTAAGCATTTTTCAACGATTTTGGAAATGAGCTGCCATTTGTGTAATTTCGTCAAAATAGTTAAATAATAAATTAAAGTAGAGGAAATTTTGAATAATTTATGCTTATGATATTTCTTGGTAAAATTAATTGTTTAGCTTCAATACCAAATTCTATTTGATCAAGATCGGTCGCATCTGCATTGATATGAAACTCCATAGTAGCCTGGATTTGACAAATATTTCTTTGTGCTGTCACCACAGAAATGTCTATGGCTGTCACACTCGAAACAGCTGATTTCATCAGAGGTTGGAGAACCGCTATAGAACGTAACCGTTCTAGTGCGCCAAAGTACAACATAATTTCAAATAAAATAAGTTCACCAATTTGACTGTTGGTTGATAAGAAATATCAACCCGTTGTTATAACTAATTCTAAAAACGATAAATTGAGAAAATTGTAAATAAAGTATAGCATTGAGTGTATGACATCTACAGTGTCATGAACAAATATAAATCTGTCAGCATTTGAATTAGCTTTTTAAACTTGACGTTTCGTAGAAGTGGTAACAACCTAACATTCCCTATACAGAAATATAACCATTTCTTAATTAGGCCAGGCTCACATGCGACGGCGACGCTCCGCCTTCGGTGACGCGCCGCATCACCGCTCGTCGCGCTATTCCGTACTTTCGGCACTTGTAACATAAATAACTATTATTCTAATGACAGTAAGTAGTGTCAAAAGCTGATGCTTTGACAAAACCTACTGTCAATAGTACCAAAATATCTGTCAAATTCTGGCTAACTAGTTTAATTTGAATGCAGACACGATTTATCTCAATCAAATAGATTCTCGTGCAGCTAAACTGTTAATTTTATATATTGTATGATAAAGTCATGTGCCTGGCCACATCAGATTTTTTTACAGTTGGAGAATTATTAAAGTGGTTTTTCGAATTTGTTTGCGGTTGGAGAATTATTTATGTGTTCCGCTAATTTTGACTATTTTTGGTTAATAAGAAATAATGCATTTTATAAACATATGATTCCTATCAAATATTCTTAGAATTAACCTTAGCATTACAAACATTTAATAATATATAGGGCGTTCCATTTAAAAAAAGATATATTACCGAATTTCTGTAATAAAACGAGCACTCTGTACCTATATTGAAAATATATTTAGACGATAGCTTGATTAAAGCAAAAAAAAATAATTGTTTTAACCATTTTTTGATATTTCTTACGTTGGAGAATTATTTAGGTGTTTCCGTAATTTTGGCTAATCCTGTATACGTGATTGTAAGAATTAAATACTTGAATTTGGTACATTTAATTTTGTTTGCTTTGCTTTAACATTATCTCGGACACGTCAGTTTCAAAATGGTCCGTTATATTTTCTACATCCCAAATAGGAATATATATCTTGTTTTTCATTTATTTACACCTACTTAGAAAAATTTTAAATATCTGAAATGGAGTGACGAATTTATGTTGCAGGGTTGCGTAACCCCCCAATACTGGTAACGAAATGAAAATATTCAATTTCAGTCAATAAAGAACGATCTCTAATCTCTAATCTAGTCTCAAATATAATATGTCAAAACACGGGCATTTTCGTGTGGGTTCAAATCACAAATCGGCTATACGGCCTGAAGTTTGCAGATAGTGACCTCGGCTCGGGTGTTGTTTAGGAGCGAAGTGAACATGTATTTTTTCTACGTTGCAGCTTGTAGTCAGTAGAAACCACTAAAGTACGCAAAAAAGCGTCAATTACGCGAAATTTAAAAAAATTACAATGCATTCCTTTGCAGAATTTATTAGTTAAACCATTTTGTGAAATCAAATGACTTCGAAGGCAAACTGCAAATTTAATTTTAAAACAATGCGTGTCGAGCAAATCCAGAACAGTTACAAGAAGATTATCTAATGGTGAAATGATTATAGGAAACATGAGTAGATTAGTGGTTGTGATGTAAAAAAACTCAAAATTGATTGTTAACCTTTTTCATTATTGGAAGCTGTTGAATGCTGGACAAACATTAGGATCACATTTGAACCTTTTTTTTGTTGTCGGCAAATGACATGAAAAATACATATTGATCTACTATACAATTGCATGCATAATGAACAAGTAAAACAATCTGACATTCAGTAAAACTATAACACTTTAACAATTTAAATTTTAAAAAGCAGATCATTGCTTTTTAACCCTCAAAAGGATAAAAACTTTCTTAAGCAACACTGGGCCAAAAAATGATTTGGCACGACAGATCGATAAAATAAAATTTCAATGAAATGGGCACAAACCATCTATACAAACCAATCAACGCAAGAATAGCCACACTACCAGTGAATAAAGCCAAGAAGAAAAAAAATGATAACATTACATGTACAAACAACAGAAGCGCCAACCGATCCATTGGAAGAATTCTACATAAAACTTGAAACCGAAATCACGGAATCTTAAAGGCCAAACATGAAAAAGTTATAATATTGGAGACATGAACGCAAAAATAGGTAAGAGGGAAAGCGGAGAAGAGAACTTACACTTATAAAAACACGCAAGAAGTGGACTTGGAGATCACCTGCAGGATACAAGAATGAAATAGATTTTATTATGTCTAACCACTTAACAGACTTTACCAACGTAGAAGCATTAAATAACTTCAAGTTCACATCCGATCGTCGATTTGTGAGATCAACATTAGTCATTCGGGAAATACAAAGAAGACCTCGTCATATGCAACCTCTTAAAAGCGAAAATCGCCGGCAAGCAAGTCAACTGTGTTGACTCGCCTGCATGCCGCTTGTATGGCACCATATTATTAACTTAAATATTACTTTCCTATGCAACTTATGACTATGTGGTTTGTGATTATCTGATTAATAAAATGCACATCTTTTGAGTCCGTAATTTGTTAATTTTCCAACTATTTCAAATCCTAGCCGACGTTTCGGCGACAGATTTGGGGCATCTTCAGAACAGGTTTATGTTGTGGAAAACATTAACATTTTCGAGGCCTCATGGCCAACAATGTAAGTACTTGGGTGAAGGGGTTATAAATAAGACAATTAAAATGCATACGTGCAACAAACATTATAATGGAGACGGCAATGTACGCCTGCGAGAGTTCACTCCGAACGATGTCAGATCGCCGGCAAGCGAGTCAACTGTGTTGACCCGCTTGCCGGCGATTTTCGCTTTTAAGAGGTTACATATGACGAGGTCTTTGTATTTCCCGCGATAACTAATGTTGATCTCACAAATCGATGATCGGCTGTGAAGTTGAAGTTAGTTAATGCCGTCTACACTATATGTTTGTTGCACGTATGCATTTTAATTGTCTTATTTATAACCCTTTCACCCAAGTACTTAAATTGTTGGCCATGAGGCCTCAAAAATGTTAATATTTGACACTTTGCCACCACATAAACATGCTATGAAGATGCCCCAAACCTGTGGGCGAAACGGCGCCTAGGATTTGAAATAATTGGAAAATAAACAAATTAGGGACTAAAAAGAAGTGCTTTTTATTAATCAGATAATCACAAACCACATAGTCATAAGTTGCATGGGAAAGTAATATTTAGGTGAATAATATGGTGACATACAAGCGGGATGTATTTTTTTATAAATTAAAAATTACAGTGTTTGGTATTAACCACTACTTCCTTTCCTTGATGTAGACAATTATAACTAAAAAACGTCATATCTATAAACGCCATGAACGTTTAGAGGTGTGTAGGATAATTAAACTAAACTCGATGTAGTTAACGTTATAATAATAATAATATAGAATAATAAAATCAACACTTCACTATTTGAATTGCTATCTAATACTGATCCGTTTCCTCGTTAGATGCCTATTTGTCTCCAACCGCTTCTTTGTCATCAGTCGCCAGGTCGCCCGGTTGGTAAATCACGACTCGTCGGGGAATCATGACTCCTTGCCTCTCATATTTCTTACATATGCTTCAATAGCCCAGATGGAACAGCATTGTGCTAGCGACGCAAAGGTCTCTGGTTCAAATCCAGGGTGAGGCTGTAATTTTCAATGTATTTAAAAAAATTAAATCGCGCGTGTATGTTACCATATTGTTAACCTATAATTTCACTTTTGCAGTATGTCGTTAAACATTTTCAGCCATATAGTGTACATTCGCACCGCCGCACACTGATGCCAAATACCTCAATTGTTGGCATAAATTAATTTGGTGAACTCTTATCATGGAAATTAGTAAAACAACGTATATTAATAACAGTTTAGTAAATATGTTAGATTTTAAGTAGTAGTATTCACTGTCAAAGGAATTTCAGGTCTCATTATGACTGTTGGTGGGTTCATGGACGCCGTTACAAAATGTTCCAGGGGGGGCAAGATATTTTTTAGTAATAAAAGGTGACATAGTGTGTATGACTACACTATTAATTATTTTGTGGCGTTTTAGTTGTTTTATTTGTTGCAAATGGCATTGATAGAGACATATTCGTATTGATTAGTTAGGATTCTAAAATTGAGACACGACAAACATGAAAATAATACAAATGTTAAAAATATACCCAATAGCCCATATTGTTCGTTAAATTTAAATTGCATTCACCCTGAAAAATCTCCGTTGCATTTATGGTTGTGTCATTTTTTACACATTATTTTATGTCATTAGCCACGGTTGTGACCCCTGTTTCAGAATCATTGAACGTTTATCCTAGAATTTTAGATTTGGTTTGATTGCCAACCAATATTGAAGTATTTTTATTACTTTGTAATACTCTGGAGTAAACATTGTTAATTTTTTATAAGAATTTCCTGCTCGTGTTCAACGAGCAAGGCCTAAATATAATCAGCAACTGGCACCATTCAAAACCAACAATGCAGGCACAAAATGAACACAATTGATAATTTAATTCAATAATCCTGTCAATCGAACATCCGATAAAATGTCTTAATAACAAATTGGTAAACAATAAAAGGTGAAAATATTATTTTAAAATGTAACCACATAAAGAAAAATTGGCAAATTTGAAAATTCTGTGATAACGATCATTGACAACGAAATTCAAAATTGCTATCATTACTATTAAACGTAAACACTTAAAAGGCGACAATACTAAATCAACTAGTAATAATTGTTGTTATATATAAGCTGTATGAATTGTCTGTATGACCATAGTGGACAAATTTTTGAATGAACTCATGTCCGGAAATGTACTGTTTGGACGTTGGGGAGAGTCGGAAGATTGAACCAATTTTACAAACAGCATAGGAAAAATAGTGCCATTTATCATAGGACGGCACTTTTAAAGCCAAATAACATTAGTGTGATTTTTTTCATTATTTATCATCCTTGAAAAGAGTTAATGAGAACCGTTTTGTAATTTTGATACTTACCAAAAAGGTGCGAAGTACAGTAGAGCGACGATAATCCGAACTAATTGGGACCGAAAGTAATTCGGATTATGAAATTGTTCGGATTATCAAATATTGCAACTAAATAGCAGAAAATAAGATTGGATAGAAGTTCAATCTTAATAAAACCAACACCATTCTATTCCGCTCTTCATTAACTATAAGAATGTCAAAAATTCAAAATCGAAGGGATATCGAAGGAATATCGAAGTGATATTGAAGGGATATCGAAGCGATATTGAAGGGAAGTCAAAGGGTTTTATTTATAACTTATTTATGATTAATTATGATTTATGATTTATTTATGATTTATTTATGATTTATTTATGATTTATTTATGATTTATTTATGCTTTATTTATTATTTATTTATTACAGTAGAGCGGCGGTAATCCGAACTACTTGGGACCGAAAGTGATTCGGATTATTAAATATTGCAGCTAAATAGTGGAAAATACGAGTATTGGATACAAGATATAAAACAAAAGCAACATTTTTCTGTAAACAGGAACCGACAAAAATGGCTTTTCCCTAGGTTTCTCGGTGATTTATTTTATGATTATTTCTTTTTGGGTGTTCGGATTAACGAATGTTCGGATTACCGACGTTCGGATTATCGACGTTCTACTGTAATTAAACCTAGTACTTATGATTAGATGAATGCTCAAACATGGGCATTTTGGAGTACAGCGCAAAATCGTAAAATCGGCACACTTTAGATTGTGGCCCTTTCCCGACGAAAACTGGAAGTAAACAATCTAATGAAACTGACATTGGTGACGATTATAATCGGTATAGTCATCATTAGGATAAAAATGATGTGTGCGCTGCCCAGAAAACTGATTTCGGGGCCTCCAAAATGTATCCAGCCTCGATTAGGAATCACTTTCTTGTCTTGCTACACAATATACTATAGTATGTAAAATGTCAGTAGGTTTTTTTTTTATTCAGGACGGTGCAAGCGCCGATACATCACCGAATAGTTTAGGTATAGTTGGGTTCAAAATCCAGGGGGGGGGGGCAATCGCCCCCCCCCCCCCTACCCATTTGTAACGGCGCCCATGGGTGGGTTCATAATATAATATAATACTACAGGTTTGTTCGAGCAGCAGTTAAAACAATTTGGTACTATACAAAGCATGCACAATGTAGGTTTTGGAAGGGCCATTGCGCGTGCGCAAAAGAAAGAGTATGCTTCATGCACTTATTATAGTGCTGCTCGAAGAAACCTTACATTAGGCGGCATCAGTAACTCAAAAATTTCCTTGTCAGGTTTCTATGCCTCCTGTTACGTACTTCCCGCATGCTGGTGATGACAGGGTCCGATGATATGAGAAGTAAATTTATTACGTCTTCATTTGTTTTGACTCAAGATATGTTACGAGAGAAATATTATCTGTACCCTCTAGTGAATTCCTTTTCCTTAGCTTCTTGTAACTAGTAACACAGCATGCTCAATAATTTGGGGGCAGTGGAATAAAAACTTGTGTAGTGTAATACCCAATATTTTGCAAAACTTTGATGTTTAATAACTTTTATAATTAATGGATTAGATGATTTTTGTCAACATTTTGTCAACACAACAAATTCATCAAGATTATTACACGCATTTGCAATTCGTAGAACTGATTATACCGGTAGAATCAACATAATGTTTTAGTCTTGAAGACACCTTGTTGTGGAATCCTTTGTCAGATGTCAGGGTCTCAAGTAGTCTGATACAAAGCCGTATCTACTCCCAATAAATTGGTTTTCTATTCAGCTCAATATCTAAATGTTTGTAATAATTACAGATTTTCAAATAAAACATTTGCTATTTTAGCGTTAGTGTTCAATAACATTTGTGAACTTTTTGATTTCATTATTTTTCAGAACATAAGTCAACAAAATTATTAACTGTACAACGCGCTCATACAATTTTGAAAAAAATAAATTAATTAAGCGTTCAGGTTATTACACCGGGAAAACGAAAATAATGTTCTAGTGGCAATTGAGATGCAATTGAGCGCTGGAGAAATTAAGGAGTTTGGTGAGATTCTAAAGAAATCTGTGCAAGGCCAAATAAATTATTTTTGATGTCTTTTTTCAAATATTTTTTCTTTATCATACGCAGTATGATTAAGTATTGTAATCGTGTCGAAAAATATTTTGAGATTTTAGCGGAAATATGTCCTTTTGGGCCACTGACCATATTTGACCAAGGTACAAGAAAATTTCTGTGTGTGTGTGTGTGTGTGTGTGTGTGTGTGTGTGTGTGTGTGTGTGTGTGTGTGTGTGTGTGTGTGTGTGTGTGTGTGTGTGTGTGTGTGTGTGTGTGTGTGTGTGTGTGTGTGTGTGTGTGTGTGTGTGTGTGTGTGTGTGTGTGTGTGTGTGTGTGTGTGTGTGTGTGTGTGTGTGTGTGTATGTGTGAGTACCCGTTTTTTTGTGGCCACGATTCCGGACAAAACTACAAAAGGTATCGGGATAAAACTTCATATTTAGAAGTTTCATGAACTTAGAGCTGAAAAGCTTTTGGTTGAAAAGGGTCCAAACGAACTGGATGTTTACTCTTAACATTTTTTAACGATTTTGCAAATGCGCCGCAATTTCTGTCTTCAAATTAAAAACAAAATAACAATCGGGTGAATAGGCGGGATTCCGAAAGGCAAGATCAAATTTGTTATTATTTTTATTATTATTATTTACAGACGATATCGTACTAATACCCAAATCAGCGGAGAAATTCCAACAACAAATGACGGATATGTCTCTACACTGAGCAAAAGGTGGCCTACAAATCAACATTAATAAAACCAAAGTTACTACAACTGCGATTCACATTATTTTTCCCGCCAATGTACATGACATTGAATAGAACTTGAGCGAACAGTATTATATCCACGTGTATGTGTGTAGGTACAATGTACATACATAATACTGTCGTAAATTGTACCGGCAAAGCAGTTATAGATCAAGTGGACGGTTACCTCACATTTACTGTGGATTTTCTGAATTTATCGTTGACGTTTCTATTGCAACGGTTCTATCTGGCAGGCCAACGACAAACAGTTTGTCTGGTTAGACAATAATAGTGTACTGGATTTACTTGGAAATTAATGATTGAAGTTCGTCGAAAACTATCTACGTTTTCGTTCATCTATGCAATATGTATAGTGTAGAGTGTACACAGAGCGCGTGACTTATTAATTAATGACGAACAACCTAAACATTGCTTTATCACCATTTCCACTAATTTGTGACCGCAAATTAGCCAACACGTAATGTTTGTTAATTATATCGACGTACAATGGTTCAATTGTTATACAATTGAGTTCGTAGATTACTTAGTATATTTGAATTATTTACTGTTGTCAGGCTGATTCAGCAATACAAAATTTCCTTTAAATAATTCGCTCAAAGCAGGAACATTTTAATGGTAGCCTTGAATGTCTGCCTATCAATTGTTATAAATTACCAGAAACATTTGTTCCAGATGGTTCTTATTCAAGGGATAATTCACCAATCTTGCAGCTTCAGGAATACTCGGTTACCGTGTACATTCTTACTCCGTTTTGTCGGTTATCAAGACTAAATTGCACTCCAACACGCATATTGTTTTGTTTAATTTTATTTAACGTTACCGAGACATCTGTATTTTAGGAGTGGAATTACGAAAGTATTAGGTCGTAGGTAACTACGAAATCTCATTGAAATGCACAATTCTTTAGACATTGTGGATTCTGATATTGATTATTTGAATGTTGTTGCTTTTAAAGCACAGATGGCGCGAGGGCGCATGGTAGGGCGTAATAAAAACAGAGGCTGTCGTGGTTTAGTGATGTATATATAGATTCGATATATATATAATTTAATTTTACATACCGTACGATTTAAAACTAGGGCACGATATTAAAACCCTACATTTATACGGAATTTCCGTTTAAGTTGGAATAAAAGAAGTTATCCGAGTTTTATTTTCAAATACTTTAATTTATGCTTAAACGTAGAAACCAACTGGATAGTGCAGTATGAAGGAAGTATGCATACTGTTGGGTAGTCACGTCAATTGATTTCACAGGACAAGGGTTTAAAAATGGTAGGGACAAATGCTAAAAAACCTTAGACAATATTTTATATGGTAAAATGAACAGATACCACAAAAACTAGTAAGAAAATTACCTTCAGCCGTGCTGAAGTTAAAATACCACCACCGTAAAATATTAAGAAAAAAAAGTTAACCGATTTTGCCCATTCAGGAACTTGTTACGAACATTTTAAGGGATTCATAAGTCTGTATACATAACTCTGTATACCAAATTTCAGATCAATTACTTCAAAATTACGGCAGTTATCGTGTACACAGACCGACAGACGGACAGACGGACAGACTGACAGACGTGGTCGATCTGGACAGACAGACGGATAGACGGACAGACGGACGGATATAGCTAAATCGATTCAGTTTTCAATTCTGATCAAATCCATATATATATATATATATATAAGTCTATATCTTCCACGCCTCCTTAAGGGTGTTACAAATTTAGTATCAAACTCAATATACCCTCACCACATTAGATGTGGGGGGTATAATACATTTTTGTTTATTAGTCTAGGTAGCTATAAATTAGTGAAAAAAGTCCAAAATTGGCAAATAAACGGTAACCAAATTGATTATGGCTGATACTGTATTACTGGCGCCCTCTAGCGTGATTTGATTAGTTTTTGGCCAATGATGGTCATTTTTTCCCCGTGTAGTTCATGGTACACCTTGATTATTTCATAGAAAACATTTTCGCAAATACAATGACACAAAAATTTTAAGTTAAAAGCAGAGAAATGTAAAACATAAATGATTAAAGTCATTAAATTAATTTAGTTAATGATCGAAGTCAGCGTATGAACTATGGATGTATGCTAAATTGCTAACAACTAAATTCGACAGTTCTGCGTATTGCGCGTCACCGCTTTGATGAAAAATAGTGTTGTATTTTCTGGAAGGCATTTTTAACATTTCTATAAAAACAACGACAATTGCGATGTACACAACAAGTTAAATAAGAATTAACAATAACTAACAATTAATAAAGAACATAAATATACTTATATTCAAAAAGTTCTGACAATAAACTCAAACAACAAATAATGACCAATACAGAGATCTATCAAATTCGGATGTTAGCATTCATTCATAGTTCACTACGCTGGCTGGCCGTTGGGCCGACAGTACTGCACTGAGTGCACAATGTTCGCGTAATATCTAAAGGTAGGATTCCACCGTGGTTCGGCGAGTCATAGAAGTGGTTCGCGGTTCGCGATGGCTCGCGATGTCTCGCCGTTAGGCAAACCAGGACTAGTCACACGGCGCGTGGTTCGTAGTTCGTTTAGATGCAGTTGGCTCGGCAAAAAATAGCGGATGACCGTTGAATCACTAGTCAGTAGTAAATTCTAACATGGATGCATTTTTAGTGTTACTGTAACACAATTTTAACAATAACCTGTGTTTTCAGAAAGAAAAATGTTATAGTCGGCAAATTGTTTACTGGATACCGGTAATAATTTTTCAAAAACCAACAAATATATCAAAAATTTACAATACAACGGAAAAATTGTCTATTTCTTACCTATACATTGGTATGTTGATTTTAAAGTTCTGCGGAATCAATTATACTTAATTAACCGTTGATTTTCTCGTATAAGACCGCGAACCCTTTGATGGTAACTTTTTTCCTAAAATTCCTAATTTCGACATATCATATCTGTATTATTTTTAATTTGAATGTAGTATCTCAACAACCGTAGTTGCGATAGTACAATCCAATTTGATATTTGAGTAAGTACCTATAAATTACATAGGAAATAATGAATTTTAGCATGATTTTTTTAGCCAACCTGTATGTTAAATAAAAGGTCTGTGATTTTTTAGCTTTTAAAATCAATGCCCTAAACTAACTTAAAACTTTAAAGTTCTCAAGAAAGTTCCCAATTTGTGAAATTTTTATTTCCACTTTTTCGAAAACCTAACGTGGTAGGAAGGTTTAGTTATGGATATTTCACAATATTCAACTGAATTTCTCTCGAAAATTTAACAACGCAACATTAAAAGATAACAACATATAAGTAGCAATAGCCTCTAATAAATTTCATCTAGATCTCAATTGTTCTCTTACCACTAACATGGCATATGTAGAACAAAATAGAGGCAATAGCATCTTTGATGGGCAAAATCATAAATTTGGTTCTTTCTTCATGTGTACATACGTAGATTAAATTTGTACTATTCGTCGGTCCGCGGTTCGGCGACCCAACTTTATTTTGCACGAACCACTACGAACCTTTGCACGAGCATCCTTGGCTCGCCTTGGCCCGCCTCCTTTAAATCGCGCAAATTTACCGACTTCAAATGGATAACCACGAGCCACGAACCGCGTGCCATAGCGAACTACCTATGTCAAACGGTGCGCGGTTCGCGGCTCGCGGCGCGTGGCTCGCTGGAGCACGGTCCGTGGAACCACGCATTAAGAACCTGGTAGTAACTACTTTACCCTTTGCGCTGTCCATCTAGTTGTTTTTCCGTTTCATAATATCCACCAACTGATATCCTCCGGAGTTTTGCAATGTTCCCTTTTGTTGTGAGGCCATCAAAGTATAGACTTTTCTGAGCTAACACTGAAATAGATGATCATGTTATCCAAAATTATCACTAATGATGAAATTCATTACTTGTCGTTCATTTAGAGCGCTTGTTTTTGGCGAGTTCAACCAGTAGTTTTCCAATTGTAGTGGGTCAGCCTCGCTATTAATCATTTCGATTTTTGTTGACTTTTCAATTGGTCATAACCCTAAAAAAATATATTTTTGTTCACTATTATTATATGTTAATTTTCTTAGTATTCAATGTATTGTCCTTGGTACATACATATGTATTTCGGATTTTTTACACTTTGTGATATGCATCTACTACCCTTTGTGGAGTAGCAATCCACATTCTGGATTGCCTTCACTTGACAATAATCAAGATCTGCATCACCATTCGATTGTCGTTCAATATTAGGTAATTCGGGGAACTGTTCTATTAGAAGTTATTGATATTCCACTATTTCTGTCACTTGCGTTCGACCGGGAGATGTTATTTTAAATAGAAACATATAATTTTTATTAAACTTTTTGTTTCCAGGTATTAAAAATTGACACCCATCGGGTTTTCCCATGCGTTAATGCCACAAATTTTGAGTTATGTTGACAGTAAGAAGGTCAACATGGTAATAAGGTAAACCAAATAATGTTTAGTAAATTATTATGTCAAAGTTTGCATATCGACGTGCATATCTCAGTGCTGAAATTCACTATATCTTAGAAAAACTTGGTTTACATCATGAACAGCTTTTCTTCTCTTTTACCCTCTTTCCAAAATTAATTTAATCAATCGTTGGGGTTTTCTTAATATACTTCTACGAATCGGTGAATATCCTCGTTGTCGACCGCAAACTCACAAATTACCGCTTACCAATATGCACACAACACCGCGAGCGTTGCAACGCTCGCCGTTCATCGCCCACCGCTCACCGCTTAACGCTCGCCAATGTGCACGAGCACTTAGAGTTCAGTGTAAAAGCTTTCATTACAGCCTACTCAGGGAGCTTTTCTTCTAGGAAAATGTATAGTAGTATTACACCGGGCAACACAAATTTGAGTTTTGCAAAGTATCGCTTTCTTGTTGCAAAGAGATGAAATACTTCATCTTCCTCAGAAAGATTCCTCTTGAAAGCAGGTCGAATACATACAAAAATGGTTGAATAGTTATAGTTTTGTAGGACATTATTTTTGATAGACTAAAAGTGTAAATAAGCGTGCCACATGTGTAACTGCAAGCACATTCGGCAACCCTTTTTTTATAAAGAACAGGATAGGGGAGGGAAGAACCCACCACCACCCCGCTGCACGGCATCGCCTGAAGGGCATACTTCCTGCAGCGACATCTCCCAATATTTCTCCCGTCGCCTTTCCGTTTTGTGGCCCACTGGCTCTTTTACTCTTTATTTGGACCACAAATACAGATAAGACAAACAAAAGTCATACTAACCTACTTTTTAATAACATACTACTATGCTACTTATTCTACTACCTCCACCGTTACGTACTCAGAACCACAATTCTTTCTGGGACACCGCTACCTTGTATTTTCTTCTGGGACCACGGTATGACCACTTGTCCCTCGCCTGATTCCGGTCGTCCTGAAGTCTGGTCCGGATTTCCAGAACCCTAAACATTACTCGCGTCGGTAGTTCCAGAAGCTTTCCTGCGCCGGTTTCCGGCCGCTATTCTGCGTTTGTTGCGTTCCCTCCATCCGTCCCCGGGACCATCCCTACTCCTTAACAACTAAGCCGTGGGAGGTCCTCTCGCTTCTTCATGCCTGTCGTCCTCGTTCTTTAGGATATCTCCCACGAAGTGTGCGATCTGCCGCCACTCATCCGGCCAGTTCAACATGCGCCGAACCATTCCTTGCTCGTTGAGGTCTTCCTGGTAAGGACACGCGCTTCCATGTGCTACCAGTCTTACGCATTGGAAGACAGTTTGTTCAGGTGTATCCTCCTCCCCGCAGTACCGACAATCTGGGCTGTCCCTTCTCTTGAATCGGTGCAGGTATGCCCCGAAACAACCGTGGCCGGTTAGAGCTTGGGTGAGCTCATAGGTGATTTCACCATGCCTGCTATTCACCCGCCCCGATAGGCTGGGTATCAGACGATGGGTCCATCGTCCACTTTCATCCTCGTCCCACTCTGTCTGCCACGCCTCTATTGTGGCTGTTCGGTCGGTGTCTCGGGAACCACCCTCCTGTCCTCTTCTGTCATACCGTTGCCTTCTTTCTTCTACTTTTAGATGTAGTGGCACCAGTGACGCAATTTCCAGGATCGCCACGGTAGATACGGTTCTGTACGCCGACGTCACTCATATTGCCGCTCTTCTTTGCACTCGTAGGAGCCGCTGCCTTCTGGTTGCGACCTCCATATCGTCCGCCCAGACCGGCGCCGCATACTGCATCACCGACTCCGCCACGGACGCGAGTACTCTCCTCTTTGCAGCCGTTTGGCCCCCAACCTTGGCACCAGCCTCAGGAGTGCTCCTGTTGTCCTCTCCGCTCTAGCCGCCACATTTTCCACGTGCTTCCTGTATCTGAGGTTTCTTTCTATTCTCAGTCCCAGATACTTGACGCTTTTTCGAGCTTGATTGGTATCCCGTCCACTATCAGCGTCACCGGCTCACACTTCCTTCTGCCGGTTAGGAGCACGGCCTCGGTTTTCTCGGCAGATAGCTGCAGTCGTCTGTCAGCTATCCACGCGATGATTCCGGCAATGGCCGTGTTCGCCCTCTCCTAAAGCTCGGCACACGTGGCCGCGGTCACCACAATTACTGGGTCATCCGCATACGCCACCAGCTCCATACCAGGAAGCTCCAGACGCAACACTCTATCGTAGAAGACGTTCCAGAGCGTTGGCCCCAAAACCGATCCCTGGGGGACACCGGTTGCTATCCTCTTCTGAGAGGGTCTCCCATCTTTATCCTTTAGGATAATCCACCTGTCCCGGAGGTAACTCCTGATCATCCTTAGTAGGTACTGGCTGATGCCTCTTGTTTCCCACTCTGCGATAAGGTACACCCATGCAACGGTGTTGAAAGCATTTCTGACGTCGAGTGTGACCAGCATGCAGAACTGTTTTTTCCTCCTCGTTCCCTGGTTCGCTCTCTTTGCTTTGTCCATCACGCTCCTCACCTCGTCCTCGGAAACCAAACTGGTTGTCCGCCAGGGGGCTCAGTTTTTAGTCTACTCACTAGCACGTGTTCCATTAGCTTGCTGCTTGCGTCTAACAGGCAAATGGGCCTATACTTTGGTGATTCTTCTGCCGTGGCCTCTCGTTTAACACACACATACACACATATTCGGAAACCCATGATCGGAAAATTGGCAATCATTTCGGAAATTATTGCCTTGTAGTGTTCTGCTCCGGAGAAAGCCGTAATCCACCGCTGGGAAACTGTTCCAGTCATTTCTCTCTGGTGCACTGGAACTGCGGAAATTCGTCCAAATGTTTTACTAATTTGTGACCCAATAAATATTGCTGCCTTGTCCTTGGCCTCAGAGAGCTTTGGAAAAGAATGATGAAGGTAGCGGAAGGCTTCAGACTCGTTCTTGAATGATTTCATGAACTGCTTCAATATCATTACGCCCAATTTAATATGCAGTGACAGCTCAACAACTTTTCAGGAACAATGGGTGGCTCACACTTCACATCATGAGTTCCTATGCAGAACTCCGTCCGTTCGGACCACTCCTGCTGGCGGTAGTGCTCAATGGCTGCTCCACAAGCAAAGTTAACAGGGGCATTTCATAAAACCACCTTGCAACCCCATTAAAAATCTCAGCATCTTAAAGTTTTCGATCGCTCCCCAGCCATAGTAGCGCTGTCGTAGTTCTCTTTCTTCTGAAAGTACAGAGTGAGGTAGTGGAAAATATGGAACGCATGATTATGCTACGTTTCGATTGCCTCAAATAAACCACTCACATTATTGCTTCTTCTTGTGACTCTTGAGTCTTGGTTTAAAGTGCTTTTACTCGATAGACATGTTACAGCAGCTAACATAACAATGAGGGGTGCTTTTCGCCTCCATCTATAGCTCAGCGGTGGTGCTTAGAGCCAATATTTTCACCTAATCGGGTTGTACCACACAATGCTTGTTAGCACCCAGCAGAATACAGTTTATTGCGACAGGTTTCCTTTCATGGCACTGCGTAAAATTTTTAATGGACATAGCTCTAAAAAACACGTTTATTGTTTAGAGAAGCCCTCCAAATCACAATCCGCGATAATAACGTACGAGTTCAAGGTTTATCCAGACACAAAGCATTAGTTTACTTACCTATAAAATTGTACGACGTCTTGTTTTCATTATTTTCTACGAGTATCAAAAAGTGCCAATTGTTTTGTGTTATTTTTGTGTCAGAGAATTCTCTAATTAGGCTGAAATACCAGCTTTAAACTTATTAAAGTTTAAAGCTGCAAAGAGAAGTGCCTTTCCTAACTGCAACGAGACAATAAAATTTAAACACACCCGCTTAAGAAAAATGTGACAAATAGTCAAAGCCGGTATAAGATTTTTCACTTCACAGTGTTAAAATTCAAGGTTTAGGGTTTCATTTAAACCTATTCATAAAATTGTATGACCTCGTATGATTTTGTGGGAAGCTAGCAAAAAAAACCATTTCCTACATTTTAACCTATGCTATTTTTACAAAAACCAACTTTAACTGGAACAATTGGTCGTTTTAGATGTATGTCAACAAGAGGAATCAGAAAATATTGGTTTTAGCCCAGAAACAAACAAAAAATTCAAATTTGTCGACCTGTGTTATTTCAGAACCTGTTCGAAGAATACGCAGTTTACAAACGTAGTGATTGTTCTGAGAACACTTTCTTACATTACCAGTGAGTGTTGCTAATGACAACAGGATTTTTTTTAATAAAAAGTAATTAAAAGTAATCAAAATACTATGCCCAAGTCAGAATGGATAGCACTAATCTAAATAGAAGATGACAAATTATCGGCTAAAACTAAAAGTTTAAATACGGGAAATGCAATAAACGAAATGAACTTAAAACTATATAGAAGATCCCATTTTTTTAGAGATTCCCCCATAGTTTCCAAACAATCGGTGGTGACTTTTGATATTTGTTTGAATAATGATTATTGACAGTTGTAAATAGTGTCACGTTGGAATGTATTATACGTACATTTTAGAATCAAAGAACTGAATTCAAATGTACAATGGGAAAAACCTATTTGAGCACATTTTTTCTTCTTATCTGGAAAAATTACAAAATACAATGCCGACACACGACAAGGACATTGGCCGAGTTTTTGTTCCCAATCCTTATTGCGATCCTGATAGCCTACGTCGAAAGCAGGACACCAGTTGAAGAAAAAGGCCCCGTGACTTATACTTCATTTCGTCCCAGCGAGTCACCAGCTCTAATTGCGTATATTATATCAACAATTGTTAAGAAACCGTCCTCATTTGTCATTATTATTAGAGGCAAAAAGAATATCTTCTGGTCGCCATGCCATAATCAAGATGTAAAGAAAATCATGGCGACAGTAATGAAGCAATATGGCTTTAAAGGAAAATGTTTCAATGATGCTGGAGAATTGGATGCCGGTGTAACAGCAGAAATTGACACAACTTTTGGCGCAGTAGTTTTTGAAAATTCATTGGCTGGCACAAAGGGCCTCGGTGAAAAGATAATCATTACAATAAGGTAATATTATAAATACTATTCATAAATGCTTATTATACATGGCGAGTCAGAATGTGGACGTAGAAATACAATTCTCTACGAATTTGCTGAAAAGTCAGTACTTTTAGAAAAGATTTTTCTTTCAATTGCGTTACAATCTTGTTATTATTGTCAAATGAGTTTAGGGAGGCTACTTCATAATTTATGATTGTTTTTCCGGACCTTGTCAAAACCCTGCGCCATATCTAGGAATAATCTTTTGTCCTCTAATGCGTTTTTAATAATGTTGGTTTCTTGGTGTACCTGGTCATTAGTCAAGTGCTTGTTACGTAGGAACCGCTGTCCTGGAACAAGCCTTTTGCTGTCTCTCTTCCTATTAAGTAATGGATTTTCAAAGATTCCTGGCGTGATGGGCACCAATAATATTGGTCCATAAGACATTCTTTCGTGTGGAGGTTCCTTGGTCTTCAGTATCATAATCACGTCTGCCACCTTCCACAATTTGGACACATACCTTAGTCAGCATTGAGACACAGCATTGAGACACAGCATTGAGAAGATTTATAATCTCTACTATAGGCCTTCTTAGGAAGCTTGTTAAGTACCTCTTCAGTTATCAATTCTGGGGCATTCTTGGGATTAATGTCGTTTTCAATTCAGTTCTGAACTTTCTATTGGTGTAGTAAGCATGATTTCCTTGCATTCTTGGTTATTCTCCTCCATCCGCATTCTCCATGATGAGCTAGAAATATGTTTTGAAAATGCTTAGAAATGCTGTTTGCTCCAGCTTCCATTAGCTTGTCTCATTGGTGGAATCCGTTTTTTTTTGGCTTTTAAGTTTTTTTTTTGTTGCCATCCTTACTCCTTCTTAATCAGCTGCCCTAAAATTACACAGCTCGACAAATGTGATTTTTTGTTTGTTTGTGGTTTAAAACCAATATTTTCTGATTCTTCTTGTTGACATACATCTAAAACGACTAATTATTCCGTAAAACTTTGTTTTTGTAAAAATAGCAAAGGTTTAAAATTTAAGAAAACAATTTTTGAATGACACCTTAAACCTTGAACTTTAAAACTATGAAGTGCAAGATCTTATACCAGCATTCTGAAGTTGTCACATATTTTTCTTAAGCGGGTGTGTTTAAATTCTTATGTCCCGTTGCAGTTAGGAAAGACACTTTTCTTGCAGCTTTAAACTTTAATAAGTTTATAGCTGTTTTATTTCAGCCTAATTAAAAAATTCTATGAGCTTTTGATACTTCTAGAAAATAATGATAACAAGACGTCATTTGACCCGCCACTGCATATTCAATTGGGCCTAATTATTATGAAGCAGTTCATGAAATCATTTAAGAATGAGTCTCAACCCTTCCGATACCTTCGTCATTATTTTCCAAAGTTCTCTGAGGCCAAGGTTAAGGCAGCAGTCTTCGTCGGGCCACAAATTAGAAAAAAACATATCGACGAATTTCCGCAGTTGCTCAGTGCATCAGAGAGAAGAGACGAACAGTTTTCGAGCTGTGGTTTACGGCTTTTTCGGGAATAAAGACCAAAACACTACAATGAAATAATTTCCGACAAGATGACGAATTTTTAGATCATGGGTTCCTTGAAGTTACACATGTGGCAGGTTCATGTGTACTTTTAGTCTATCGAAAATAAACCTTACAAAACTATAACTATTCTACCTTTGTTATATCGTATTCGATCTGCTTCCAAGAGGAAATTTTCTGAGGAAAATGAAGCAAGAAAGCGATACTATGCATAACTCAAATTTGTGCTGGCCGGTGTAATAGTGCCATACATTTTCTTAGAAGAAAAGTCCTTAAGTAGGATGACATGAAAGCTTTCACATTGAAGTTTAACGATATACCGTACGTTTCCCCGAACGCTAGGCATACCATTTACGGAAGAACGGCAACATCGCCCTCCCCATCCGGCGTATTTGTCAGCGGTATGAGGAGCCAGGAATGAAATATTTGTCATGTGTGTGGGGAATGGTTATTATTACTTATCATAAATTGCCATGATAATGAATGCATTCCTCAATAGGAGTAGAAAATTAGTATATTATTCTATGAGCAAGTAATGTAAGCAATTTCTCACGAGAACGAAGTTTGCAGCACGAGCCGTAGGCGAGTGCTGCAAAGCGTTCGAGTGAGAAATTGCCATTACTTGCGAATGGAATACTATACTTTTTCTACGACTATGCAACGAAATATTATAAATTAATATTATAAAAAATTAATTTTTGTGCATATAGGGACAGCTGTATGTCACTATGACGGTTTACAGGATTTTGACAGACTAAAATTGTTTGGTGCGCCTTGTTACTTAGCGACGTTGTCAATGCCTTGATAATGTCGCTAAGCAGTGTATCAACAATTTGGAAATGAAAAATCCAGAGCTGTGATTGGTTCTAAAGCCGTGAGGAATGAAATATTTCTCACTACTGGCGGGGTATGAGGAACCAGGAATGAAATATTTGTCATGTGTGTGGGGAATGGTTAGTATTACTTATCATAAATTGCCATGATAATGAATGCATTCCTCAATAGGAGTAGAAAATAGTATATTATTCTATGAGCAAGTAATGTAAGCAATTTGTCACTTAGCGACGTTGTCAATGCCTGGACAATGTCGCTAAGCAGTCTATCAACACAATATGGAAATGAAAAATCCAGAGCTGTGATTGGTTCTAAAGCCGTGAGGAATGAAATGTTTCTCACTACACGCGGGGTATGAGGAGCCAGGAATGAAATATTTGCCATGTGTGTGGGGAATGGTTAGTATTACTTATCATGAATTGCCATGATAATGAACGCATTCCTCAATAGGAGTAGAAAAAATAATTTTACCAATTTGTAAATCTCTCTACACAGGGCAACAAACATCTTGCAGCGTCTAATGTTTGGTACGTTGCGTCATGCTGCACCCATTGATACTTATGAGCTATACATGATGCAAAATACCAAGGTCGAGTCACTATTAGTAGAGCGCTGAAACATACTATATCTCCCTCAGATTTTAAGAACTAACCGATGTATTCGATCTGTCTCAGCGCTCTACTAATAGTGATTCAACGTTACTAAACGCTTGACGTTGGAAGGTTTTGGTAACATTATGACATTATGTAGTGCCTGCTTTAGAATGAATAAAACTCGATACACCCAATATAAATTACATTTATTGATTTCTTCTCAGTTACAATTTTACTTTTTTTTTATTCATCTCGTGTCTTCTCTTGCCATGCGCCTTTCTGGATGATACCGCCTCGCATTTCTTGTCAGCAACAACGGGAAACAAGCACCAAACATTAGATTAGTAATAATCTTTATCCAATGGCCCATACTCTTAATGGGATGTGGGCCATTAAGTGTGCCGAAACGCGTGCGTTCCGCACCCTAAAAAGTTCAGCAAGTTGGGTAAACGTACTTTGTAGCCAAATGTTTATATATTTGTTACGATATTTATTAGTATTCATTTTGAAAGTATGCACCTCAATTCTGTAAACACGTGAACGATTCACAGGGAACTTCGGGCTTGTGTAGCATTACTCAAGTAACAATTGACATCAATTGACATCATTCGTTCAAGTGACGTAATAATTCGTGATGTTAGTTAGTTTCTTTTACCGTTAAGTTGACAAATATTAGTGTTAACTTAGAAATAATCTTTTGTAGTGTGAATGTAATGATAATTTACAAATACAGCTTAAATTGTTAAGTAATTGTGAACGAGTTTATGGTCTTGTATTTTCATCAACCTATAAAATAAACGTTCTGAATACTTCATAAGATGAGAAACTATATCAGCACCGGTGAGGAGAACGTGTCACCTATGTCTAATATTCAAGTGCTGCGCACATTTAGCGGTTAATCCCCTCATTTGATAGAGTATAGGCCAACAAATCTGACAGATCCTTCAGATAGCTCCTCAGGACTTATAGCTAGATGAAAATACTAGTAGTAAGGGAATTATTATGTGGAAGAAAATCACAATAATAGTGAAATGATTTCGAAGTAAGTTTGAGCGTTACTATTTGAAACCTAAAATTGACCAACAAGTTATCAAAATAAAGTTATTTTCTACAATCCTTTGTTGTTTTTCTTGATGTATAACCAGACATTGTAAGATATGTAAACAGCAGCTGTTATAACAGGCCCACATCGTTTGTTGTCTTTTTGTCATTGACAACCCTGCTCTACACAATTGGTTTTCATAATTTAATACTACTGTAAGAAATGAAACATAAATAATAATTTGTTATCTACCCTTTGCGCATGACGTGGGAGCGCGCGAGGTACCAAAACGTGTCCTCCTAATGCACATACTTCCCTATTTCGCCATGGGACAAGCGCCCACCCCCCCCCCCCCTTGCACATATGCAACGGCGCCCCCTGTTGCCACATGTTTCTTTTGCTCAATAACTTTAAAATTCAATGCTTAAGCTTTCATTTTAGCCTAAACAGAGACTTTTATCAACTCGCATTATTTTTTGGCACAGCCTTAAGTTCTAAAACCGCTATTTTTTACATTTTAAACCTGTGCTGTCATTATAAAATACAATACTTACCAGAATAATTGACAATTTTAGTTGCTTCACGACACGAAGAATCATAGACCAGGCAATAGAGCAGAAAATGACTGAGTTCGTGCCAAAAATACTAGCTGGAAGCCGACGGTCCCAGGTCACGTGAATAAGTCCGTAGATCTATTGTGATATCTTTCCTACTCAAAAATATCATTTGTTAATTTGCTATAAACAAAAAACCTCTAAAAAACGTTTTATTTCGTTTTTAGCTTGTACAAACTGAACCAATGGAGCAATCTTGATGCTTTCAACAGACGAATTGTTGAGAATGAAAAGACGAAAAAAATAAACCCTCCACGGAGTCGATTCAATTATTGTTAACGGAGGAAATTCGGAAAAAATTCATAACTCCGCCATTTTCATAGCTGTAGTGGAGGCTTTTCGCGTGAAAGTAGCGATTTATAGGTACTTTGAGTGTGGACAACCCAGGCGTTGTCCGATGATTAGTTTTTGCACAATTGCGATTTCAATATTTTTATGCAATATGGTTCGGCGAGCCTGGATGCGTCGGAGGTGGTCCCATTTTAATTTTGTTTACGTATTTCGAAAGTAGTGTAAAGTATTGTGTTACAAAACGTGTATTCTGATTTTGCGTTAAAATGCTGTAAAATAGGTGAAAAATGCTTGCAAACATGAACGAAAACTGCACCGCGTTCCAAAACGGTCGAGTAGTGGGGTAGGCAGCCGACTCGGGGAAACGCGCAACGCGCTGGGATTACTATAGATACGCGTTTCGCCACGTCTGCGCCTACCCCCACTACTCGACCGTTTTGGAGCGCGGTGCAGTTTTCGGTCTTATTTGAAAGCATTTTTCGCCTATTTTGCAACATTTTAACGCAAAATCTAAATAGATGTTTTGTAGCACAATACTTCTACTTTCCAAATACGTAAAAAATTAAAATCGGTCCACCTCCGACGCATCCAGGCTCGCCGAACCATATTGCATAAAAAACATTTAAATCGCAATTGTGCATAAAGTAATCATCGGACAACGCCTGGGTTGTGCACACTCAAAGCACCCATCAATCGCTACTTTGTCGCGAAAAGCCTGCGCTGCTACTTTAAAAATCGCGGAGTTCTGAAGTTTTGAAGAAAACGCAGATTTGACCGGTTTTTTCGAATTTCCTCCGTTAGTTTTAATGCGATCGAGTCCGTGTAGGGTTTATTTTTTTCGTCTTTTCATTGTCTACAATAATTGGTCTGTTGGAAGCAACAAGATTGCTCGATCGGTTCACTTTTTACAAGCGAAAAACGAAAAAAATCACGTTTTTTGAGGTTTATTGTTTATAACAAATGATATTTGTGAGTAGGAAACATATCACAATACATCTACGGACTGTTCCAGGCAGTGGCGTGCGGTCCATACGTGCAGAGCGTGCAGTCCACACCCTAAGATTTAGGAAAAAAACAAGGAAGAATATTAAAATAGTCCTTCCAAAAATGATATATTATGTATTTATGTATATACCGACATATTTAGTAATATTTCTTTGTAATAATAATTTAAAGTAATTTACACCACATTGTGTTAAAACTCCACTACATTTGTCCGAATCAATCACACCACATCAAATGCTACTTGCTAGAGCCGAGGGCTCCCGTCCCGACCGACACCCACCCGCCTTTGCGACTTGCGACTACAGTGCCATGTGGTGCAGCCACAAGCGGTGCACCAGACTGCACCGCTTGAGTTAAAATCGGCAAATTCAATAATCATAGCTGCTTTATACGTATGTTAATGTAAATAATGGATGAACTATTGCAAACTCTACCACTGATAAAATAAAACTATATTCTAGCTAGAGATTGAACACAAACAGACGTGCAGACGCGCACGGACGAAAGTCAAACAATTACTAATGGTGTAATTCAAAAACTACCCAACTAATTTTGATCTGACTTTTACCTATGCATTCTTTAAACTCCAATAAATAATCAGGAGAAAGCCTGATCAGATTTTTATGTATTTCGCTTATATTTGTTATTTTTTAAATTCGCCTTTGGGCAAACGTATTTCCAGCGTGCAGCAGCTCCGATGCACAATTTACGTTTAGCGCTTGTTTTAAACTTGTGTTGGAGGTGTTTGCTGATTTTGAAGTTTGAATCATTTGAGTCCATGTTTTTATAATTTTTATTTAATAACGCAATAATTTTGATAACATGGTGCATATTACTACGGATCTACTTTTCAATTTGTATGATGGTTTATTCGTATTAAATTAAATTTATTTCAGAGTTACCTACACTATAGTCAGTTTTATTTCTGGTTTAAATCAAAGTTACTAATAATCTAAGACTGATATTTATGAAAATATCATACCTAAAGACAAACAAAATAAAATAGTGATTCCGCGACAGCTCACTGACTGACAAACAAACTAACCCACGGAACCCTCGATACCATTAGTCCGAGATGAGTGACTCCACTACAATCCCGAGACGAAGATGGAGGGAGAAGCAATGCTGCACACGTGAAGAGGGTGTTTGTGTGTACTGTATATGTATATATTGTATGTATATTGTGCGCATGTTTTGTCTCTCATGTGTACTAGTAATATTTGAACAGCATTGACTTATCATATAAGTAAATATCTTTAATAAAGGATAGTAGTTAACACCCTCAATTTTGCAAGAATGGGTACTTACTTACGTACAAGTTTTGATCAACTAATCATCATTAGCCAAAAGCTAGAAAAACACAAAACAATCACAATAAACAAGGAAAAATTGTAACATAAAAACACTGTATCATTCTGTTGCCTAATGTTTGATAGGCTTGTGCTTCTTGCACTTGATTTTGACTGTAAGCTTACCATTTTTATACATTTTTAGGCAACTTCTATCTTTTATTAAACATTTGCAAATATTTATTCTCCGCTCATATTCACCTTATGCACATAACCACCGCACGCCACTGGTTCCAGGTGACTTGAGACCATCGGCTTCCTGCTAGTATTTTTGTCACACAAGAATCTCTATTGCCTGGTCTATCAGAATACATCGGTTTTAACCGACAAACAAAATTTTAATTTTTTTTTTTAATAGTTTTTATTGATCTTAATCGTTTTTGATTTGTGTAGATTGCCTTCAGGTAAGTTTACAGAAAATGATTGGCACACGGAAGCTACAAGCGCTCCACGATTGGGGGCTGGTCCAATAGACCCAGATTATAATTACGGTTCATCACTGCCCGGTATATTAATAAACATACAACATATTTACGTTCCAAATATGAATAATACACATTTTTATTGTAGACTATTTTGGCTTGGGGTTTATCACATTGCAACATGACCTTGCGATCACAATTATAAAACACAAGATGAAGAGGGCTGCCCGAAAAACTGGCAGTGACGGTCTTCTTCCAGCTGTTGAAATGCGTCGGTTTCCACATCCAAAATGGATCGACAAAGCAGGTGGTTTCGGGCATGTGTTCGGGCTATTGATTGCCTTCTCCTTTTCGCTCGTGATTGCTGGAGCTGTCATGGATATGACAATGGAAAAACAAACGCAGTTAAAGGTCTGAAGAGTGTTGCTAAAAAAGCTACATTAATTAATATAGTTATGAATAGTTATGAATGCTCAGTTTCGTTTGATCTATAAATGGGGCATTTCATGTGAAGCGGACAACGAAATAAAACTTAAGTTTTGAAATTCGTTCATAATCGGCCCAATTGTACGTCTAGTCTAGAAGATATAAATGTGCATATAGAATATTTTTTTAATGTAAGGTTTAGTTGCCAAGTTATAGCCATCTAACGAATTGATGTGATCAAAATACGTATTCTTTGAAAGCAATTTTTCAAATTAAGCAAATTTACAATAAAAATTAAACGTGGTTGTCTATACAGGGTCCTGCAACTCAGCTCCCGTCTTCTGTAGCTCACTTACTCATGAAGCTAAGAGTTTGACATTTTGCAAGCTTACCCTGTACTTCAAGGTATAATTCAAGAAATTATTTTTTATTATACAGGGTGTTCCAAAAATGTGCAACGCCATGGTAATATATTTTTTTTAAATTGCGTGCTATACATTTTTCTACACATTTGGAACCTTTTATGGTTGCCTACATATCACCAAAATTTTATTGAAATCGGTTGAGTGACCGCACCGGAAAAAAAATCAAAATCAAAAAGAATTGATTTTGCATCGTTGGCTTTAAAAATCAATAAAAACCACAAAATGCACCTCGTTAATAAAATTTTGCGACGTGCTTATTAAGTTAGATGTAATAGTCTTGTTAACAAAGTGACATTGATCCAAATTATACAGGCTTACCAAAATCGAGTGTCAAACTTGTCAAACTTCAAAGCGCGCTATTGTTCTTATTTTAAATTGGAACTCATAATTTTTTTTAGGTGAAACGAAGCCGAATTAAAGAATAAATATAGCTTCTGAATACAACCCCATCACAATTCAGAATATTTTAAAAGTTATTCGCCAAAAAGTCATTTTTCAACGTTTCCAACGGCAATTTTAGGTAATAAATATCGTACGTGGCGTTGAAAAATAATTTATTACATAAAATATAACGCAGAGAAGTATTTTAGATTTGATTGTACTTAATTAAGTAGTTATTCAATTGCTAAATTTACTGCATAATTTACCTATAGCGGTAAGGGCGGAAATGTGGCTATAGGTAAATTTTGCAGTAAATTTAGCAATTGAATAACTACTTAATTAAGTACACTCAAATCTAAAATACGTCTATTAGTTTTTTGAAATAAATTGTTTTTCAACGCCACGTACGATATTTATTATCTAAAATTGCCTTTGAAAACGTTGAAAAATGAGTTTTTGGCAAATAACTTTTAAAATATTGGTAATTGTGATGGGGTTGTATGATATATATATATATATATATATATATATATATATATATATCATTTCGCATAAAAAAAATTATGGGTTCCAAATTAAAATAAGAACAATAACACGCTTTGAAGTTTGACAAGTTTGACACTAAATTTTGGTCAGCCTGTATAATTTGGGTCAATGACACTTGGTTAAGGAGACTACTAGACCTAACTTAATAAGCACATCGCAAAATTATATTACCAAGGTGCATTTTGTGGTTTTTATTGATTTTTAAGGCCAACGATGCAAAGTAATTTTTTTTTGGTTTTAATTTTTTTTGCGCTGTAGTCACTCAACCGATTTCAATAAAATTTTGGTGATATGTAGGCAACCATAAAAGGCTTCCAAATTTGTAAAAAAATATATAGCATGAAATTTAAAAAAATATATTACCATGGCGTTGAACATTTTTGCGACAGCCTGTATAATCAAAAATAATTTCTTGAGATGTACCTTGAAGTACCGGGTAAGCATGCAAAATGTCAAACTCTTAGCTTAATTAGTAACTGAGCTACAGAAGACGGGAGCTGAGCTGCAGGACCCTGTATAGAAAATTTGTTGAACTTTTTAATTATAAAATCAAATTCGAAGTAAATGTTTTTAAATTTTAATTTAAAATTTCTTAAATAAATTTTGTAATAAGTTTGCCAAAAATGCTCGCATTGTTTGCACGAAAACGCATTAAAACAAAAAGACGGATTAAATGAATGTTACGTGAAACTTTCATATCTTGTGATAAGTGATAACGATACGCAATTAGCAGCACCATCTCTTTCTGGGACTCAAAGCCATTTAAACTGCAGAGGATTTTTCTGCAACCCCGATTTGATGCTGCAATCAACATTCCAAGAACAAAAAACAAATGCACGCCTTTATTCCATCAACTGAACGCCTTCTTGTAAAACGAACTAGTATTGATTCTCCTGGTAAAATAGTAAAAGTTATCTAAAAATTCTTACAATGTTGTTTCATTTTGTTTTCGCATTGCGTTTTCGTGCAAACAATGCGAGCTCAGCAAGCACCTAGTACCCGCACAGTAGGACACGTATGTATTTACATTCACGTATCTCCTAAACTATTTGAGATTCCATTTTAAAACTTTCAGTGTATTATCTACACACATTAAGCTTTATAATGAGAGTAAAATTATTCTTTTAAGTGGCGAAGTTATTAAAAATTTTATTTTAAAAATTTTCCTTCCGGTTTTAAATAAGAAAAAAAAATTTCGAATTTGATTTCATATTTAAGAAGGTCAACACATTTTCTATATAAACCACCACGTTTAATATTTTAATTGTTACATTTGAAAAATTGCTTCCAAAAAATACTTATTTTCATCACATCAATTCGTTAGATGGCCATAACTTGGCAACTAAACCTCACATTAAATAAATATTATGTATGCACATTTATATCTTCTAGACGTACAATTGGGCCGATTATGAACGAATTTAACAACTTCACTTTTTTTTCGTTGTCCAGTTCACGTGAAATGTCCCAAATGTCAGGGTAGTAACAAAATTGGTCAAATGAAATTAGTCAAATACAGAAATTCAATAAATTAAAGGATCTACCAATTTTAATTTAGCCTTCATTGTCACCAGGCCAATACGAAGCAATCACATAACCGATTTTGCCCATATTTCAAAATCGTTCTTTTGTCAATATCTTCCTTCCGATGGACTGGCAGAAGTAAAAGTTAGGATAAACTTGCTAGATCTTTCAATCTTTTATATGAATCGTCATGCATTTTTTTCGTACAAGCAAACGTTCTTACCTAATAAGGCGACAATTCGGCGACGACGGCGGAATATTGAAGTTTCACAAATAACGATATCGTTTTCTATAATCACCGTGTTCCTGGCGACCTCCTACCAGGTAAATTTAAAGAATATTTTGAAGTAACATTTTAGACTTGCTTATAATTCAGATTATTTTTATTGTGTAGAAAAAATTGTAGAAAAATAATATTGAAATTTATACATACATCGAAATAACCAGCTTGTATATTTGTCCATTAATTTAATAAAGAATATCAATCTTCTAACAAATGGTGATATAATGATATCACAGTATCCTAATATCAGGTATATGGTGATATAAGAGGTGGTTGGAGGTGATAATATTTATAAATTAAAAAATAAAATCCTCTTAAACTTTGCAATATTTTAATTATAAATGCTCTGGTACCGGTTTCGACATTACGTCATCTTCAGCCAGAGATCTGTACAAGAAAGCACGACAAATAGTAAATGGAATTAAATAAAACTTAGTCAATTAACGTCAACAAGTGTACACCACATTAATCACACCCATTGGCACGTGGCGAGCGTACATACATGTATAAAGATCGGACGAATACATTTAAAATTATCTGTTACCCCACAAACAGTCGTAGCTCAAGAGGACGCGGCGAGAACGGGAAAAGAGTGGGGGGGGGGCGTTCTTTCGGCGATAGCAATAAAATCAGAGACAAGATAGCAACGTCATAAATTAAAATTCTTCGAAATCCAGGGTAAGTAGAAAGATTCTTACAAATCAAATCGAACACAATCAAAAGTCAACAAAAACAAATATAAATGTATACATATACAAAACAAGCTATCAATTAGGCGAATTGAAAAAAAACTCTTTAACATAAAAGGGGCGGGGGTGCAATAACATTTCTGGGGTTGGGCAACCTCCAAGAAAAAAACACAAGAATGAAATCAAGAAACAACAAGAACTTGACCAAACATCACAGGAAGCCGGCGGCAAGTATCAGGGCAAGATGGTAAAGAAAAAACATGAACATTATCAATTAAGAACCTCACAAGGATGGGGTGAAGCCCAGAAATTGAAAAATTGTGAGAATTTGAGAATCCAAGGTAAGAGAATAAAGGTTTATAAAAAAAATCTGTCTGGGTGTTGATGGGGATATGAGGAGACTTCTTGTGTCGGTCAATTTCAAGCTGGTCCAAAAGGTCCAATCTATAGCCCTTCTGATATTTAAAACCAATTTAACATGATCAAAATCAAACTTATGACCGGTTTCAATCATATGTTTGTAGATATTAGAGGTCTGTTGGTACTTGTGCTCGCTATGACGTGCCGCCAGCCTCCTACCCGTTTGGCCAATTTAAATAGCAATTACAATTGACATTTCAATGAATAAACACCACTCTCCTGCAATATAGCCTTAGGCACTTGGCGCTTCTTCGATAGAATATGGAGGATTTGAGTGTTGGTTTTGAAAGCGGGAACAACGTTATAGGGCGTAGGATTTTTGGGAGTTTAAAACTAGAGGGATTGTATTTCAAGGGTTTATAAATGATAGGGTTGGGTTGTGCAATTTCTCTGGTGTAGAGGGGGTCTGTAGCGATTCGGGTTTGTTAATTAACCTTTTGGGAAATCTAGTATTTAAGGCCAGATCGTTGATAAAAGAAAACTCTCTTAGTTTTTTGGGATTGTTGGAGGGAAGCAAGGGCTTTAACCTATTCCCTCAACAATCCCAAAAAACGAAGAGAGATTTCGTTTATCAACGATCTAGCCTTAAATAATAGATTTCAGCGCTGTTTGGCTATCGGTTACTATAAAGATTCTGTTGCGTTGCAAGGCCCTCTTTCTAATTTTCATTGCGCATTCTGTGATGCTGTATACTTCAGCTTGGAATATGTACACCTGTGTTCCTAGGCCTGTGCGCTATATGCCGATCCCATACATCCCTGCGCCCGCGACTTGTGGCGGTTTTTGACCCGTCTGTATAGTAGACTAGGCCATTCAATTTGACGCTGTTCTGTTCCTGTTGATCCCTACGGGGTATACTCACCTCGTAGGTCTTCTCTATTGTGTACGTTTTATTTATCCTGTCAGAAATCATCCATAGAGTTTGATTCCTGTTGATCTCTGAAAAGATTGACGTATGCTCGGTTCTACAGGTTTCCGCGCTGGAGTGGGGGGTTGTTTGCAAGCTGTATGCCCCCGTAATGCCCTAGCCTTCACCAGTAGGTGAAGAGGTGGTAGGTCAAGCAGTGTCTCCAGGGCTGCTGTCGGGGTTGTCGACATGCTCCTGTGATACCTAGGCAGGCAAGCCGTTGCACTTTGCTAAGTTTAAGTCTGCACTCTTTTAAAAGAGTGCGCTGCCACCATACGACACTGGCGTATGTTATTATGGTTATCACCATCACTTTATAGATCCAGTGGATATTTCTGAGTATTCTATCTCATTTCTTCCCGAACATGCGCGCACATGTCCATAAGACCCTGATGGCTTTGTTGGTAGTTTTCTCTACATTGGACTTAAATGTGAGTTTACTGTCCATCATTACGCCGAGACAATTATCCTCACTCACTGTCGCCAGAGGTGTACCGAAAAGGTGCACGGTTGCCCCTCTGTGTCTTGGTTTTTCTTGTGAAGGTAACTAGGCTGGTTTTGTGGGGTTAACCGACAGTCCCTGCCCAGTACACCACCTTTCTATGAAATTTAAAGCTCCCTGCATCCTTTCGGATATGGTTGTTTCAAATTTCCCTCTTACCAGTATTATTAACTCGTCCGCATATCCAATAACTGGAAAACCTGCCACATCTAACCCCCTCTGGAGATCGTCCACCACGAGACACCACAGTAGAGGGGGCAGCACCCCTCCCTGCGGACATCCCCTAGCAGCCCTCACTCCCACGGTATAGTTGTTGACTGTGGCGTAGACTTCTCTATGTTTAAGCATGTTAGCTATCCATCTACTCACGGTGATGTCCAGTCCTCTGCTTTCCACTGCTTTATCATACATAGTATGATAAAGTATTGTAACGTGGCGAAAAAAAATTAGATTTTAGCGGAAATATGTCCTATTGAGTCACCTGAACATTTTTGAATAGATGCGGTTCAGCACATCATTCAAGAGCGTCTGTCCATCTCTCAGGTGTTTTAATATTTCAAGCTATTCAAGCAATCCCATCTTGTATGATGGGATGTTTACACCCTCATATTCTGTATCATGTTGTTTTTACATAGTTGTTGCTTGTATATTTATTGTCTCCGTTTTTTCAGCGACACCTGACGGTGATTTTAAAAGAAGATCGAAATCGATAGTGTTCAGCTTTTGAACTTATTGTCAACGATAAAGTACTGTTAAACCAACAATACTTGTCTTACTTCTATCTGACAAATGGAGAACTTCATCACACTCATAATTATTAGTTCATAAAGTACAGTTAGTCATAGGTTAATAATATGGTGACATACAGGCGAGATGTAATTTTTTTTGGATCGGTATACGACAAGAGTGTTTGGTAGTAATCACTACTTCCTTACCTTGATTTATGACAATTATATCTAACAAATGTCATCGGCCTCAGTAGCTCAGATAGGAGAGCATTGTGCTAGAAACGCAAAGGTCCCTGGTTCAAATCCAGGTTGTGGCTGTAATTTTTGATTTATTTAAAATTTACATCTCGCCTGTATGTCACCATATTATTTACCTATAATATTACTTTGACAATATGTCGTTAAACATTTTCAGTTAGTTAGTCATATTTTTATTAACGGAGATAATTTTTACCTAACTATCCAACTCGCTTATTTGTTTGCATTGACATTTTAATACCTATAACTTTTACTTGTACTTACTGTACATTCTTGACTGCAATAATGTAGTGACAAATATAAGCGAAAGCTTTGCAGTTTTATATCAAAATATTCTTTAAATATGCCAGGTAGTAAATCAACATGTGAATGGTAATTTGTGAAACTTCAATATATCATTCCGTCGTTCAGTTGTCATGTTCCAATAAAAGGGATTTAGCTAGCATAATGTGCTGGACCCATTTCTTGCATTTTCGGAGGAGGAAATAGCTTGAACAATTTATTATTGCTAACTTGCCAGACACTCATAAGTTTTACATACAAAACGTTTGCAATTATTCGGAAACTCGTCTTAGGATATTGTTCAATACGATAAATTACCTCGCAATACGTGTGAGATGGAATTCTATGTATCCGAAAACGATCTGCGTACAGCAGTCTAATAGATCAGCCTTTACTACCAGTTTTGTAAATTTTAATCAAGTCAGTGTACTCGATATTTGCATAATACTCAATGATGCTATTGTATTGAGACAGAAAAAACAGATTGTGTCTTTGCAGTGCTACATACTACCACGATCCACTACGGTCAGCTCACGCTAATCGGACTCCGCCAACAAGTGCCCTCAGTGCGAGAAGGAAGCTAAAGTAGCGTTAATATGGCGCCAATTTCATGGCTGGCTGAGTAGCCAATTGTTGTTATAATGATATACAGGCTGTCTCAACAGTGCGATCTCGGAAGATTGTGCCTCTGTTAACGAAGATATTTTAAAAATTATTTTGCTCGTTTTTCCCTGTATATAATTATTTTTTTGAATTATACGCATCGTTCTGCACAAAAAAGGTACTGGCACACACTAGTGCTAAAATAAACCTGAAATAACTTGTCTTTTTAGTGAAAATTTGCATCAAATTACCGCTATAAATTTCTTGCAAACCAATATTAAGTGTTAATCTTTATGGAAAAATAAATGTACAGTAATTGATATTAAGTTGCGTTATGAATTGTTTTTATTTTGGGTCTCCTGTTGGGTAATAAAGATTATTATTATTATTATTTATTTTAAGATATCTAAAACAACACCTGGGACACTATTCTCGTCATCTTTTTGAAGCGAATGCGTGACTTTTCGAATGAAGTAGGGATATCACCGGTTGCCATCTGGTTCGTATCTAGGTTGTTGCTAAGAACAAGAACGCACGCGCCACGCCCATACTTTTCGATCAAACGTATGGGAACGTATGGGCGTGGCGCGTGTGTTATTGTTCTTAGCAACAAGCAAACTTGCTGATAGATACGGGCAACCGGTGATATCCGTACTCCATTCGAAAAGTCACGATTCGCTTCAAAAAGATGACGAGAATTGGGTCCCTGGTCTTTGACAATAGCTTTATATCAGAAGAAAACAAAAAATAATAAAAAAGAAACAGAAAACAAACGTGTTAAACCAGATTGGTCAGATGTTCAAAATGTTGACCATTCTGTAGGATGCAGCTTCTTAAAAGATTCTTGTACATTCGGATCTTCATATTCTCCTTAGTTGTCAGCATTTCTTTGTAAACGAGCTCTTTCACATAATCCCAGAGAAAGAAAAAAAATCGAGGGGTGTTAAGTCGGGTGACCTCGGTGGCCAACTAACCTCTACCTATCCAGCGTAATGGGAAATGGTTGTTCAAGAATTCCCGCGTGTCAGCAGCACTGAAGCGCAATGAGCAGGTGCTGCGTCGTCAGTAAATTCTAATAATGTGTTCTGAAGTAAATAGTGTACATACCTGTCGCCTGTAAGGGTCGCCTGTACGCCAGCTGGCAGACCTGACGAGGCTGTGCTTTAAACTGTCTTGTTTAAAGCCCAACCAATCCCAGGTTTCTAGTTGACCTAGTCAGTAACGGCGACCAAGTCAGTAATAGATGTGAGGGAGGGATACCAGGCATCTGGTGTTCGCCGGTGACTCATCAAACGAGGCATTCGGAAGTTGTGCCATCATGAGGACTTAACGATCTGATATCTAGTATATCCGAATATGTATTAAGGCAATTGCGGATAGACGCTAATACCCTTCTCGATGTGGAGCTACCCTATCCCACGTATGTGGGGAATAAGGAGCCGCTGGGAGAGATGACATGTGGTAGAGTTCTCAGCGTAAGCGGACTCGACAACGTGGATTCCGGAAGGTTTCAGACACCAGTACTTGGAGTAATTCAAAGCTGTGGGATGCACTAATTCTTCGGTGTAGACCCCTAGAACCACCGAGGGCTACCCTATACCATGGTTCCTATGCTATGGGTCAATGGCAGCCCTTCTACGGTGTGTACAGATGTTGAGTAGAGGTTTGCGAAAGTGGCCTCGCCGGCGACTCGTTTAACGGTGTCGGGAAGCCCGACTAACACGAGTACCGAGGGGAAGGGGCGCCCCCATGGCTGGTCTGTGCTTCCGAGGTCTTATTTGTATCATGGGAGCCTGCGTGTGATGGTATCATTGGTGCACAACAACTTACTTTAGTTGATTTACAAAAAGACCAGTCCCCGAGACGGACTCTCGGGGACAGACACGTATTTCCTTTGTGGTGTACCATGGATGCTGTATAGCGAAAGCTGGGTCAGCGAGCCGACCCCTATGCGGCGGCGGTCATTATTCATGTACGGGTGCCTTCGAAAAATACGGGTCCAACGATGGTGGTGTTGATTATACCTGCCCAAACGTCGACCGACCATCTATGCTGGCTATTATGGGATCGAACATAATGGAATAAACACTGGAATAAAAATTCATGTTATGCTTATTTACGCACCCATTTTTATGAAAATGAGATTCGTCAGAGAACATTTTGCATTCTAGGAATAACTGATCTTCAGTAATTTTATCTCGAAACCAATAACAAAACCGTGTCCTATTCTCAAAATGTTGTCCCTCCAATTCTTGATGTAATTGGATATGATACGGATGGAATTTGTTCGATTTTATTATTCTATTTACTGAAGCGTTACTTATATCTAAACCCCTAGTTAACTGCCCACAACTTGTTATTGGTTAAGAAAATAAAACTCCGTATTTGGATTCCACGGGTTTTATTTTTATTGTTCTTTGGCTACCGGATTCAGACTCACGTCCGTCTTCAGGTCAGCTCCTCAAACAAATTACAGTGCTTAAATTCAGATTCAACATTAATAAAATAATACCAGTAAATTTACCGTCAAGCGGGTCACAGTGGCATCGTATGGTGTATGTTTCTGCACATCATACAAAATCGTATAAAAATCTGCAAGTTTGGCGTGCATATTTACAAAATTTATTGAACAAATAACACAAAGTTACATAAAGAACGGTTACAATTACCTTACTTGACAGGATTGAAACAATCACATGAGATAATATAACATTAATTTCTGAGGGACGCTAAGCAACGTTGGATAAGAAGATATACAACAGAGTTCAACCATCCGTGCGCATGTCCGCCCGTATTGGCGCGGCGGTATTTTTAAAAAAGCTTGATGGATAGTTGGTGTGGGTTGATGTCGATGAATTCATTGAGATCTTCATATAGATCTTCCACTATTGAAGCAAGCATATTGAAGTAATTGTCATCGTTAGTAGTTGGTGTTGACGAGGTTTTTGTTTTGGATAATCAACATTTCCAAAACTTGTGAATCGCAAACGCTCTCTTTCTAACGCTTGCTTTGTTGGGTGTCTTTGACGATCTGGATATCGTGTTCTGTAGACTCTATTTGCCAATAAAACATTTTTGTTGCATTCGCCAAGAACCCACACCATGTCAATTAGCTCCTCCTGGGAAAAGTTCGCCATATTTCCAAAAATGATGCAAATCTAACTTAACAATATCACCACCACTGACAGATATCTTAATAACTTGTTTAGCACAGTTTTTCATAGCCTACAGGGTATAAGTAAAATTTATTTCAAATTATAATATTAAATTGCAGATGTGATCAAATGTTTTATTTTATAAAAAAAACTGATGTGGCCAGGCACATGACTTTATCATACAAAATATAAAATTAATAAGTTAACTGCATGAGAATCTATTTGATTGAGATAAATCGTGTCTGCATTAAAATTAGTTGCATTAAAACTAGTTAACCAGGATTTGACAGATATTTTGATAGTCAATAGTATCAATAGTAGGTGTTGTCAAAGCATCAGTATTTGACACTACCTACTGTCATCAGAATAATAGTTATTTATCTCACAAGTGCCGAAAGTACGGAATAGCGCGACAAGCGGTGATGCGGCGCGTCACCGATGGCGGAGCGTCGCCGTCGCATGTGGGCGAGTCGCGCTATGTAGTTTTCGGCAGGAGTGACAGCAACGCTTTTTGTGTTGTTTTTTGAGAAATACGAGAAAAAAATTCAAAAATGGTTATATTTCTGTATAGGAAATGTTTGGTTGATACCACTTCTACGAAACGTCAAGTTTAAAAAGCTAATTCAAATTCTGACAGATTTATATTCGTTCATGACACTGTAGATGTCACATCCGTACCAGCATACTAAAATATAACTACACTCAGCGTTATACTTTATTTACAATTTTCTCAAATTATCGTTTACAATTAGATATAACAACGGGTTGATATTTCTTATCAACAAACAATCAAATTGGTGATCTTATTTTATTTGAATTTTGTATTTTGTACTTTGCCGCACTAGAGCGGCAACGTTCCATAGCGGTTCTCCAACCTCTGATGAAATCAGCTGTTTTTGAGTGTGACAGACATAGACATTTCTGTGGTGACAGTACAAGAAAATATTTGACAAATCCAGGCTACTGTGTAGTTTCATATCAATGCAAATGCGACCGATCTCGATCAAATAGAATTTGCTCGTGAAGCTAAACTATTAATTTTACCAAAAAATATCATAGGCATAAATTATTCAAAATTTCCTCTACTTTAATTTATTATTTAACTATTTTGACGAAATTACAGAAATTGCAGCTCATTTGCAAAATCCTTGAAAAATGCTTAGAAGCAACAGCCAGTTCCTTTGGACCCTTTTGAACCAAAAGCTTTTCAGCTCTAAGTTTGGTCATAAAACTTCTAAATATGAACTTTCGTCCCGATACCTTCAGTAGTTTCTCTGGAATCGTCGCCACAAAAATCGAGTACACACATACGCACACACACACACACACACACACACACACACACACATACACATACACATACATTTTTTTGTACCTTGGTCAAAAATGTTCAGGGGACCCAAAAAGACCAATTTCCGCTAAAATCTCATTTTTTTTCGGCACAATTACAATAAAATAAATAAAATAAAATATTCTTTATTTGTCGTTTGATCATATAAGATATAGACAATTGTCACAGTTGCAATCCAGAAAAGTATAATACAATCAAACAAACCATTGCACCAACAAAAAACAAGAATAAAAAGTGCAATACATCCTAAATTACTCATTGTACAAATTAAAACCGTCATATGGCTCAGCAACGCAAGCAGACACACAAAAAAATATAAAACCAAAACCAACAAGATATCTATTCACCGGATGGACCCCCTAGATACTCCCCAATTGTATATAAAGAATGGGTAATCAGGATTTCTTTAACGCTTTCTTAAATAATGTCATGGTTTGTGCAGCCAATACAATGGGCGGTAGGGCATTAAAAGTTTTTACAATCATGTATTCCGGGCCACCCTCAAAAGCTGTTGGCGTGTGTCGAGGTACCACAAGTCGCAAATCACTTCGAGTTCTCATTGATGACGATATGTCCTGGTTCCTTATAAAATCAGTCATGTTTTTTCTATAGTAGCTTAGTAGTCTATATATATATATATATAGGCAAGGAAGCGTTAGAATGCCTTGCTCTCTAAAATGATCTCTGCAATGATCTCTGCAATGATCTCTGAAACCTAAATTAAGCATACACCTTATAAATCTCTTTTGCATGCGGAATAATGAAATCATATGTGGTGATGAACCCCAGAGAATTATGCCATATGACAGGACTTCCAATGAGAGATGAAGAACTGCAGTCCTACTATGATTTAGCATCATCCCATTCATCCCACACCAATGGGTCATCTTCCCTACCGCCTCAGTCGCCATGTTTGAGAGGTCAGACATGTTTATATGCGAAAGTACCAAACTTGTATCGTCCGCAAACTGATACAAATTCCCAGTGCTCATGTATTTCTGCAAATCGTTCATGTACATAACAAATAGAAGCGGTCCCAAAACCGATCCCTGTGGGACTCCCGACCTTAACAGGGAAGATCGTGAACTAGTAACACCGTCAACGTTCACTGTTTGACTCCTGTCCTGCAGATAGGACCGAACGAGATCGAGCGCAACCCCCCTAATACCAAGCGATCTCAGTTTTGCCAATAAACGTTCATGAACAATGCTATCAAAGGCACTTGACAAATCAAAAAATATTGCTGCAACACAGCGACGCTTATCCACATTGGCCAAAATATTAGAGACTGCCCCGAAAAGAGCCGACTCGCATGACAAACCCGGCAAAAAACCGTACTGACTTGGTGATATAAGATCATGCCCAGCAAAAAAAGCGTAAAATCTATTATGCAGTACCTTCTCGAATATTTTTGAAAACGCGGGCAGGATTGATACTGGTCTATAATTGTCCACACTATTCTTGGGACCTTTTTTATGTACTGGCAATATCAGAGCTGGTTTAAGACCGCTCGGAAAAACCCCGTCTGTCAACATACAATTTACCAGGTGCGCAATCACACAACTAATATACTCCGCCGACAGTTTCAAAAGAAACGGTGGAATACTATCAGCACCACATGAAAATTTCGGCTCAATTGATGAGAGCACACCACCTATCTCCTCCTGGGTTGCCGGGTATAGGAAAATGGACGGCAACACACTATCGCTTTCGAGCATATCCGCCGCGCACGAATCCACACCCGGCACCCTCACACCAAAAAACTTTCTCTGAAACTCATTAGCGACCACCCGAGGATCATCAACATCCGACCCACCAGTTCTGGTCAGCCGAATCGGACCACCACCGGAAGCCGCCGACGTCTCCCTCTTAATTATACTCCATACCGTCTTAGGCTTATTACTGGATAACATCACCCTTCTATTATTTAGCAGAAGTTTTGCATTCTTTATAGCTTCCTTTAGTTGACGCTTCTGACTATTATATTCTACCCACCAATGGGGATCGTTTATCAATTTACAAACACTAAACATATTTCTCAGGTTTTCAGCCATATCCCGGATGTCACTACTATACCAAGCATAATCATTAGATTTACGGGGACGCATCTCTCTCAACGGAAAATGATTTTGAAAATAGTAATTGAATGTCTGATAGAATGCTTCGTATTTTTTATTTACATCAGCCTCCAATTCCAGCACCTCGACCCACGTCTCATTCGACAAATCAGACAAAAATGAATTAATATTCTGCCTGCCAAAATTACGTCCATGTTTAAGTGTTACTGTAGCACATTTAATTCACATATTAAGGTAACGTGATCTGAGAGACCCGGGTCCTCAATCCAAGACTCCACCTCGTTATGGCTGCAGAAAACGTTATCAATACAGTTACCCATTCTTGTTCCCTCCCTAAAACATCTCTCCAAACCGTACGAGCTAAATAGTGACAAAAGGTCTCTACTTTCGAGAGAGTTGCGACTAAAATTTATGTTAAAATCCCCGCAGACTACAATATACTTAAATCTAGCACATACAATCTCCAACAAGGCGGTCAACCCATCCATAAAAACTCTAATATTTCCAGTCGGTGAACGATACACACACACGCATAGCATACGCCCGCGCCCAGACTCAACATTAAAACTTGCAGCACAGTACTCAAGGTGCTGCTCGGCACACTCTACATTAAATGATTCTGGCTTCATATTAAAGTCTCTATTCCGATATATAGCACATCCCCCTCCCCTTAACTCGCTACGGCAATAGTAGTCCAACACATCAAAATTTGATATCTTTTCTAGTGTAATAGTATCTGATTTTAGCCAATGTTCAGTCAAACAAATAAAATTAAAGTTCCTGCCGGCCAGGAAAACGTCCAAAAGCTCTGTCTTATTGCGCAAACTCCTAATATTGTAAGCCATGAACGAAATTTTTGGAATGCTTCTGATGTTAGGAACACTGTTGATCTGAACAATGATCACTTGTAGCCACATACGTCAAGTTGTTTATGTTAACATACGAACTGTCATATTCTTCTACAGTGCCAATAATTAAAACTATTCCAGCAATCAACGAACACAATTTGCGCTTTCCCCCATTTGTTAAGTGAACCCCTCCTCGCGATACGTCGAATCGGGATAACACATCATTTACGTCTACGAAACTAACGTTCTTTTGCGCGTTTTTCGCTAAAATACCATACATATAACAATTAAATTGGTAAACAATCTATCAACGAATTGTCACAGCTAAAGTATGGAACCGACACTATTATTGCATTGGTGTGCCTGAGACACTCCAAAGACTTTATGACGGTATTCTTATTCAAATATCCACCCCTCAATGCATTATTCGTACCAGCCACAACCACCACAACATCCCTCTCGTCCAAAGACTGACAGAGAACATCTACATTTTCGGTCACCTGTTCAAACGTGGCATTGGGCTTAAAAATTGTTTCGACCCGGTATAAATCACCCACACGACGCTGTAGCATACACGAGACATAAACGAGACAATACTTCATCATACTGCGTATGATAAAGTAAAAAGGTTAAATCATTCCAGAAAATAGTAATTTATGTAAATACTTAGCTGGTTTAATGTTTAATGTAGGTGTAGAAACAATTATTGATAGAAAAATCAAATACGAGTTATCTCCGCAATTGTTTACTTTAGCAGTGGTGTCTGCTAGTACTTTTTTTGTGCAGAACGATGCGTAGAATTCAAAAAATTAATTAAATTAAGGGTGTTCCATTCAAAATATTAACTTTCTTAGGAAAAACTGTTTGCTATATTTTGTTGTAGATTATAATTCAAAAAGTACAATGTTTCGGGTAGGTAATGTTACATTTCATTGTCGTAAAATTTTGCGAGGAATTCAAAATCGTGCCAAAAAAATAGGTTGTTCAATTTAGAAAAAACATAAGTTTGGGTTGGTACTACCTTATAGAACACCATGTATACATGCTAATAATTTTAAGATGTGGGCCTCGGCGTTCTGTATATACTAGTGAACTCAGTTTTAAAATATCTTCATTATCAGAGGTACAATCCTGCGAGATCGCACTGTTGAGACATGCTGTATATATGCGCTGACGTCATTGCGAGAAGTAATGCTCATTGCCATGGTAACTTATATGTTGTTGTGACGTTCAAACCTTTTAGACAATTAAAGCGTTGGAATGTTATCAACTTGTTAACCTAATACACCCACAAAAGTCTAAAACTTACGGACGTATTTGGTTGCCTAGGTGTCCATGTCAACATCTTTCTCAGTGACGTCATGCGCAGAAATGAACGAATTTGAGACACGAAGTGAGCAGACCGGTATACTGGATCGTGCATACTACATTAATATAAGTCTTGGCATACTAAAGCTGCTTTTGCTAATTCAAGGTTTTATAAATGGGGCAGACATGTGTTCGTTATCAAACTCTGTTCTACTATAATCCCTCTACATATCCTATGTTTTTGTAATACGCATTCATTTACACCCTGCATAATTAATCAACTTTTATAGGAAACTATGAAAGTGATGGGTGCTTCAAATGGGCTTCAGTGGTGGGCGATGTTTCTCAGAATATGTATATGTATGACTATGATCACGATGCTAATGTTCATATTTCTAGCTACCTCTGTGGTAGCTGGTATTGGAAACGAACCCATAAAACACAGTAGTCTAATGGTTGTTGGGATTTTATTCTTACTGTATACATATGCATCAGCGACATTTGCCCTTATGGTAAGCACGTTCTTCAAAGGAGGTATGTACATTAACAATACTTGCAGTACAACTTAAATATAAAGTTGTCAATAGGTTTGTTCGAGCAGCACCAAAATAAGTGCATAAAGCACTTATTCTTTCTCCAGCGCATGCCAAATGGTGGTTTTTCCCTGCAAAAGCCTGCATTGCGTATGCGTGCAAGAATCCCCAATTGTTTTGACTGGTTTTGACTGCTGCTCGAACGAACCTAATAGCAGTAGGGGAGAGTGGTACACTATGGAATAATTTTTATCATTGTTTAGATATATTTTGTGTTTCAATTGTCAGAAACAAAGTGAATTGTGATATATAATTGACATGGTGTATACACCATAAATATATCCGAAGTTGACGTTTAAAAAATTTGTTGAATAGTTAATATTGAATATATAGCAGCATTTTATTTGTTCCATTGTGTACCACTCGTGGTACAAAATGGAACAGGTACTAGTATACAATGACACATGTTCATTTCCACACAAAATAAGTATTATCTTAAATTGCATTTAAAATCTTAAAGTAACAAGAAATTTTCCTGCACGGAGAAAATATTTGAGACAAAAGTTGACAGCGCTCGAGGGGGATAAACGATAGTGTTGCGAAGTAAATTAAAACGAGGTTATCATTATGTTCGAATAGATTTATAAAATAACAAAGCCAATGACCCGAGTTGCTCAATACTTGCAATTCACAAGTATGGGTTCCAGACGCCGCGTTTGCACAAAAATCAAGTGAGCTACCTCGACGTATAGTAACCTAATTAATGGTAGTGACGTTTTTGGACAATTCATATAAGTAGCAGCATAGTGGAGTATCAAGGGTGATTGTATTTTGTCTGTATTAACGGGTGAGACATCCGACAACCGTACGACAAGCCTGCCTTCTCCGCTGTTTTCTTAGTGTCTCTGGAACAGAGTGAGTTTTATTTACGTCCACCCTGGCCTAGACCATACCAATCACGAGCTACGTATCAACTTTTGATTTGAACTGGATGCCATTCCGGTCTAACCGGAAGTGGGTGATATTGATACGAGTTTTGAAAATAATCTAGGAAAGAAGGTTGTATGAGGTATCATCGGAATGCTGTTTTAAAACTAAACTAGTTTCATTTAAAACTTTTCTTTAATGTGAAGTTCATCTTATTTATTTATTTAGGAGCACTAAAAAGATCCTACAGTTATTCTTTACATGATATGATAGCCAATGGACTCAATGTATAATTCTATAGATAGCTGTTTATCCTTTGTTGGTTTAAACGCGGCTTATGCCGGTATAACTAGTCGGATAGTTGATCTCAGAATAAGTAAACCTTTGCCGCGTCCCACTGGTTAATTTATTAGTTGCTATATGTTGCCAGTAGTAACTGCTTATGCTGGTGTTTATACGTGGTTTAAAGAATGTTATAACGTGTTTTGTAAGATTAGAACATATGACAGTTAAATATCACCGGTGATATTATCAGCATTATCAGCATTCAGTTGTGTTAAATAAATACTTTTCCGTCGATCGTTTATTTATAAGTCAGTTTAGTGAATAGAAAATCGTTTATTAAACAACTCTATTAATGCATGATTTCTATTAATGCATGATTTGTTATAGCCAATCAATAATTCCATTGTGTACTACTAGTACTACTAGTGATTCAGCTAGGCAACCTATTTGTCATGTATCAATGTATACATTATCTAGCATATATTATTCATTATCATTAAATAACAGATGAGGGTATATATTTCTTATATCGGATTTCGCACTATAGTGAGCGTTACATTGTGTATTACCACACAACGTTTTTTTTTCTTTAACAGTGAAAAAAATATTTGCTTGTAATTCGACAAACATACAATAGTCAGAGTATTCGTAGAATACCATAAAATACCATAGAAATTCCATAAAAATAAACACATTACATTTATAATATAATTTTTATATTTTTAAGTGCAACTAAAAATAAAACTTATTAGCTGACAAATTTTGAAATTGCATTGTCAATCTCCTGTCCTTTACATGTATCCATATACGCACATTACTAGCAATCTATTAACACATGCAGACTATACTGCCCAGAAACGTATACTTTTTCGCGTTATTTTGCAAATAATTCGACGTGTTCCATTGTGTACCGTGTTCCACTCTCCCCTAAATAGAAAGTTATAGTGAATATAATTCTGTACAAGTTTGCTCTATTAATTTTTTGTCAAAGACAACAGTTTTAGAGATACGTAAAGGTTTATGGTTAAAAAACGCATATAAATTCGAAATGGAACTGGTGTTTTTTGTTATCGTTGTATTACAGTTTTAAAATAACAAATATTCCGGCTGGGGTTATAATTTAACAAACTCTTCTTGACATTTGAACGTCACAATATGAATTAAATTATAATAGCTTTTACGCATGTTCGGCCATTAAACATATATTCTTTCATGTAGTCATATAGCCCCATATCACTGTTACCAACGGATATAATAGAAAAAGCATTGAAAGAAGGGATTATTTGCTCAATAATTGGTTTAGATGTGACACACGCTTTCGACAACGGTTGGCGTAAAAGATTGATACCCAAACTAAAAAGAACTAAAGAGACATACAGTGACTACTTAAATCTACAAGAACTAAAAGCATCAATACCCCAGAGTGGTGTCTTGTGACCCTGAATCTGCTGTATACAATGGACCGACCGCAGCTGGAAAATGTGCCAGTCGCCACTTTCGCAGATGCCACGGCTCTAGTGGCAGTGGGATCAACTGTCTTCAACAAGCTAGTAATAAATATGTCAATGGACAAGAACATGACATGATCGAGAACATACCTCATCTTGGCAAGATTCATGACGCCATAGTGCCCATAGTTTCAGTTAAGAAGAAGAGAATAGAGTTTGGCCTCAAATACAGTGAACTGCCTTCAAAGAAGATCCGCCGGCAAGCATTAATCTCGCTTAGGGTGGATCTATCAATGCAAGGTTAAATCTTGTAGTTAACAAACGGGTAGTTTACGTTAACTCCTAGTTACGAAAATGTCGGATCTTTCATTGCAGTCTAAACTTCTAGTTAGGCGACTACAGGTTAAGGAGAAGTTGGCAATGCAAAATCAATGTCACCAACCCTAGAAAAATTACTAATTTTCTGGTAATATATACAATATAGCGCTTCCCTGTCAGCTGTGTATCGGTTACCGTCATGTTACTGCATTTTTGTTTGGATTTCAAAGCGTCGACATTTTCCTTGTTTGCAAATTTACATATTATGTTGTTTCTATACATTTCATTTTCTATAGACTATTACGTACATGTGACTCTGTATTATATCTCATTTGATATGTTATACCGGGTGACCCACGGCATAGGTACTCCGGTTTATTTTTTAGTTTTTGTTTATAAAGCTGGACGGTTGAAATTTGGGAAAGTGTTAATAGACAAGAAATGCCATTGTTTGGGATACTCTTGACGTTAATATGACTTCCGGTTTTTTCGGAAATGACGTCATCATTGAAATTTTAAATGGCATCGTATGTTCTTTGTCTGATATTTTGAATCAAGATGACATTCTGAACACAAAAACATATCGATCGTCAATTCTTATCACCAAGGCAACGCAAAAATAACTTTTTGTGTATCTAGATGGCTGGGAATTTGTGAAAATTATCGAAAATTGTCAAATAAACACCAACTAAATCGATTTTGGTCGACATCGCATTACCGGCGCCCTCTAACGTGATTTAATTGGTTTTTGGCCAGTGAGCCTTTTTTCACGGGTAATCAATGCCCATGATTATTCGATAGAAAATATCTTTCAGATTAGAATGATACCAAATACTTGATATTTTATTGAAATTCTTCGTGTACAAAATGTGTTAGAAGCACGGAAATCGAACAAAATATTGAGTTAATGATCTAAGTCAGCGCACAAGTCAGAGTCACTCAATGGAATATGGACACTCAAAGGAAGTACCCTGATTATGCGAGGAAAAACATTTTTCGGCACCAATGATACCAAATTCTTGATGCTTTGCTGATAATCGTAACGTGAAAGTGACGTTTAAGGGCACTTCCTTCGAGTAGTCCATTGAGTGACTTTGACTTGTAGGCTGACGTTGATCATTAGATCAACATGTTTTTTGATTTCGTTGCTTCTAACATTTTAACGCTAAGAATTTCATCAAATTCATCAAGTATTTGGTATCATTGTAATCGAAAAGATGTTTTCTATCGAATAATTAGGGTGTGAAAAAGCGACTTACTGGCCAAAAACCAATTATATCACGCGTATTCCCAGCCACTTAGATTAATTCACAAAATGTTATTTTTGCGTAGTACAGCGTAGTACGTGTTGTGGATCGTAATTTAAATAAATAATAGTCGTATGCATATTGAACGAAATATAATAATAGCAGAACAATATTAGTAATTACAATGCACGTCTTATCTTTATCACGAACTAGCTAAGAATGAGCAATTGCCCCGGTACACGACATAATACCATAATATCAGAAGAACAGTCCACCAGTTAGTCAGCGTTGGGCAGGTATACGAAACAGGCTATCGTCGGCAGCAGCGGAGGCTCAAGGCCTGGAAATCGCTTACAGTCGGCCAATCCTGACAAACTTCACGGCCCCGTGAAGACTTCTCGTCCTACGTTCTTGTCTATAAACAGAAAGCACAAAAATGATTAGTACTAAGCGTTGGCAAAGCTGATCGTAACCACTTGTATCTGAGTCAACTAGTGAGACAGTCGTGTCAAATGGTATCTCCGGGACTTATCCCTTGATATGCTATGCGCGAACGTTTCGCACACAGCATATCTTCTATCGTTACGTATAACGATAGTTTGAAAGTACTTTCTTCGTAATAACAAAAATGGGGATCCCTATATCGTAATTCGTAGCTCGAGCTCTCTACGTTTTCTAACACCATCAATATATACTTGCTGCCCAACATTGAATGGGTCTGCAATGTCGTAAGGTGACATCGTATGCATCACGTCGTATGGATGGTACCAAACATGTTGCTTATAACAATCACATGTGATACGTTATCACGTAGAGCTTGGCCAGCGACAAGTTACCTCGACAACTCTCGATGCAACCACCCGCTGGTCAAGGTACACGTCAATATATACAACTTGCTACCAAACCTCAACTGGGTCTGCAATGTAGTAAGGTGATTTCGTATGCATCGGATCGTATAGATGCTACTAAACATGTTGTTTACAGCAATCACACGTGATACGTTATCACGTGCAAATTGAGTAAAACCCCATGCATTCGTCATCGCAACGGTTTTATCTGCAAACTAACAACAAATAATAAACAAGTTTGTACCAAATATGTACTCACGTTTTCGTAACAGCATGCTTTTTTTAATGCTCTTTATTCTATATCTGCTTGGACGTAACCCTTGCAGATAGATCCTTAACGTGCTGCTATAGTTTCGTCAACAGTCAAAAGCATTGTTGAATCGAGAAGAATCAAAAGATTCATTCTCTACAATAGTCGTTAAGCCGTGCGATGGAAGTAGCCACTAGATCTATACCTAAATTTCTTTACTACTCGGTGAAGCGTTGGCTCCTAGAAGCAATGCCACGGTTGCAGACACCTCGTCCTGGAATTAGTGAAGCCAAACGAATTCTGCGTTCTAAATTCAGCCAAACGAATTCTGCGTTGCGTTATTCATGAGATTATCCGAGTATCTCCAGTTGTCGTAATCTTACAGATACAATTGTTATATACACGCTTAACCAAGCGTCATTTCGAAATTCATGTTTTCTATCATCTCCGGAGTCGACAATGCATCCACACGTTTGCACTTCTCATCTTGGAGTTGAGGAGACTGAACCCATCACCTATATGTTGATCGATATGTTAACAATACCAACGTTTATATTAGTTGATTAGTTCACGTCTTCACAAACGTCGCTTCTTAGAGGACTCCCTCTTAACGCGCCTACGTCAGTCATGTATTGCTGCTGGGTATTATTCTATCGTGAAATGAAACTGTTGAATAGTAAACCACAATCAACCGGCCAGCTATGCAAGGACTGTCTAGCAAATGTCTCTCGGTTTAGGAAGGTGTATCGCAGACGTAATGAATGACAATTCCAAACATCTTAAATACGTAGTAGTCCAACTTCAATATTTCATCGGGCCTGCTTTATACCTTCTTCAATCTTCACCTTCATTTGTCAGTGTCCAGGCTCTTTTTCGGAGTTTCTATTTCATCCTGCTTAATCTTCTACCCGGCATGTTTGGCATCGGATGCTCTTCTTGGCTAAGCAATAGTAGCAAATGATTTTCAATACCTTCTGGAATAGCTTGTCAAGCCTAAAGAATCGTTACTACATATGACATCGTTAAAAGGAACACATTCTGCAACTGTTCGTAGTCATGACTTGGTTGTAATCCTTTTCATTTATCGCCCGTACAGTTCATTTGTAGTCCGTTGATGAGTTAAAAACTATCTCTGACTTCAACATGGCCTGATCCACCTAGACTGACGATACGATCGATGATGACAAGGTTGTCATCTAAATATGAAATCGCTGTCCGAAATTGTAACTGTAATAATGTATTGCCATTTGCATGGAATAACACTGTGAAAACAGCAGTATTATTTTCTTTTAGATTATCTAAAATATTACCAATTCGTAGAAGGAGATATTCTTATAAGTACATAGGCTTCCAGGGCTAGAATCATTTTGAAATAAATTATTTTCGGATGATGTCGTCGTCAAAATTCATAATTGCTGACGTTTTGTAAACCATGATAGTCGCTGCTTCAGAGCTAATTGAATACAGGGGTTTAATTATATTATCTGTAACTGGTTTCCTATTGAGTGCTCCGTAATTCATATACATCAATTGAGTGTATGAATTATTTCACTTGGTTTGACGACTTATTAGTTCTTTTTTTATTATCGTGAGATTTTGTACTGTATTCCTTATCTTTTCTCAACTTGTAAATGCATACGTTACGGTCACTATGTTAGGGCTTGACATCTTTAAAACCCTTTATCGGTAACTGTTACCATATGGTAAAAAACTTTTGAAACCCTCTATCGGTCATACGTGTTTGTACTTCTCAGAACATTCTCAAACTCACTTTAGTTTTAAAACTTAACAGTCCGGCTGCCCCATATAGGGTTAACTGTAATCGCTATTTTAGTAACATTCGTCTCAAGCAAAATAAAACGTAAATGTTATAAAATCACTTGTTTTTCAATGCCATCAAATCTTATTACTGTCATTACCCTTAAATCTTATGACAACTCGTCTATGTTTCTTATATCAACCATTATCTTTCTGACATACGGTGCCTTTGAGTCAGTTGAGCAAATACATTTACAAATATCACTGGTAGTATTTTGAGGTTATACTGAGGTGACCTGGGCCCCCTTAACACGTTCAGCGAAGCTGAAGATACTATATTGAGGTTATGTGTGAATTCATGAACAATGATTTTATAACTATGACTTCCGAGTCAAACATTCTATTACGATATGTCAAATGATACAATATACAACATTCTGTTTGTTTTCTTTTTCTATTTTGTTAGTTGAGATCACTAGATCGTCGACTTTTCGTTTTCGTGAAAATCTGAACTTACGTACGAGATTCCCAATTTGGGGACGTGCTGTATCTCACTATTTGAATTTGTTGGTTTATTTTATTTTCAATTATATCATTTCCTATTTTCTTTTATATCCATGTCGACTGATATTATTTAGGATACATTATTCGCGGTAAAATAAAGTGAACTCTAAACAGTTTTGAGTTTACACAAAACATCTAAATCTACAACGTTACGTAAATAAATAAATTTGACGCCATCTTCTAATTTCAAATCAATGGCGTTCAATTATCTTAAAACGACAGTAGCACAACTTGATCTATTAAGATTCCTAAAGGGTCGTTATTTATCATATAAGATTCATAAAGGGTCGTTATTTATCATACATTCTATGAAATACTATCACACTGCATTTAAAACTAAAAAGGTTGGACTCACAAATTTACGCTATGGTACGTATGCAATTCTTGTCAGATCTGCTAAACGTGCCTGAATGGGGTAGATGGTTGTGTCGTCACACAGCTGTTGATAACTTTTATCTGGTCTATATTTTCCATTCCTCTTGCAGCAGACATATTGTTAATTTCCGTGGAAAACTCCGGTATGCAGTAGCTACAAACTATGATACTAGACATATTATTATTACCTACTATTCGTAACTGACGTATTCTTGGAAATTCTGCAGAACGTATCTTCCAACTCGTGCCTTGTATCCAGGTTTATCAATCTCCACCAGATCACATTGTTTACATCTCCGCGTTTTCAAATCATCAGTTGGTCGACTGTACTGTCGATTGTACTAGCCAGTATTCGGCTATACTCTCGTTCAGACAAACGTATTTGTCTGTGGCCGGCTTAATTAAATGCAAACGTATTTCGCAATTATCGTACTCCAAAATAACGTTTTCCCTGGGTTGGCTCGGCAGAAAACGTATTTTTCTATAGGAGCTCTTGACAAACTAGAGGCCGGTAAGGACGTTTCCTTTTAGTAGTTACGGTACGTTTACCTACCTCGATATCGTTTCTTGTTCGTCCGCAAGCTTGTCGGTACACATTTGACAAATTTGATGAACGTTTTCGTATTCGCCACCAACTTTGTATTAATAGCATCAAAACACTCACACCACGGAACAGTAGATTACACGCCACACCTGAACTGTTGTGGATCGTAATTTAAATAAATAATAGTCGTATGCATATTGAACGAAATATAATAATAGCAGAACAATATTAGTAATTACAATGCACGTCTTATCTTTATCACGAACTAGCTAAGAATGAGCAATTGCCCCGTTACACGACATAATACCCTAATATCAGAAAAACAGTCCACCAGTTAGTCAGCGTTGGGCAGGTATACGAAACAGGCTATCGTCGGCAGCAGCGGAGGCTCAAGGCCTGGAAATCGCTTACAAGTACGTTTGCTGCGTGTACAGCAGACCATGACGGGTCAACGGTACGTGGATGAGTTGGTACGGCCCGTCGTGCTTCCCTATGTTCGGCGGCGCCCACGTCTACTGTACATGCACGACAACACCCGACCGCATACTGCACGTGTTGTCCAGACGTGGACGAGCACCATATAGGGATGCTTCCCTGGCCAGCGCGTTCTCCCGATTTAAACCCAATCGAACATGTCAGGAATATGATAAGACTTCGACATTATCCGGCTCCACCACCCAACGTTGAGGAGCTATGGAGGCGCGTTGAGGCGGCATGGTTGGCCATCCCTCTCGCTACAATACAGCGACTGATAGAATCGATGCCACGACGTGTAGCGATGGTACGCGCCGGACGCGGGGGATACTCGCGGTGTTAATCCATCTCCTCCCAGAAGGGTTGCGGCGCTCTCCATGTGAGGGTAAGTTATACTCCTTTAGTACTACTTCCATACCAAATTTCATTGCGCTAGAGTCGCTAGACCCACGTGTTCAGATTATACAGGGTGTGCTAGTGAATTATTTTCACGAGTGTAACATACCTAACCTTTTGTTTATTTTGTTCTAACATTACGTGACAAACCGCAGTAAGAATTGGTGAAAGATCTTTGAAGAATAAAATTTAACAAAATCGATCATTTTTGTTTTCACATTATTTGATTAGTAAGACTGCAGGTTAATCCGGATTATCACTCAGTCTTCTGTACAGTGCACTTGCAATTAATACTAACCGTTACTCAGCCGTGTCCAATACTGTTGGATATCAATTAAGTGGCAGATAAGAGCACATTGTGTACCAAATACTTTCCGAAGAAGATCATTTTATAGTTAGTTATTACTTATTTACCACATTTTAAAAAGTAAAACATCACAAGACTGTAACAGGAAATTTGTTTATAGCAGAAGTTATTGCAGAAGTATTTAATAGTGGAAACAGCATGATTTCTAAAAAAGAAACACCATTTAACACAACAAAATACATATAAAAACTGAACTTACATACATATATGATGGACATTGTATACTCCCATCAATCGAGATAAAACCAAGCATAGTTTCTTATGATAGTCGAAATCGTTGATTTCTTCGTCACCATGGGGAATCGACAATGATCATCCAGAAGATTCATGGCAATAGTAAATAAATAAAATCTCACAACATATGTAACGTTAGGTTAGAATATTCGCAGCGCCATTCTACGCGCTTCACTCTACGCGCGCCACCGTAAACTAGGAGCTAGCGTTATAACTATCAAAAATTCTGCCGAATGAAATTAACCACGATTTAAGTGGTAGTTACGGGTAACCGCGGCCATTGATGAACCGGTAAAGCCGTAGTTAGGAGTTAACCTAAATTTAACCCGTGGTTACTGTTTTAACCGTGCATTGATAGATCCACCCTTAAACCATCAACGAACAGCCCATGCAGGTTCTGTACAGGCTGGGCCAAATTCGATGATACTATTGGAGATCTCGGTAACTATAAAATATATCGAACAATGAGAAAGGTTGTTGTGTCGTCTTTTTTTGAGAGAAACTCAATGGTGAAAACCAAAATTAGCACAAAACTCGATTTTTCGCTATTTTGATACTTGTCGATATCTTTGTTGTTGGTTAAATCAGGCGAATGATATTAGCACGTTCTTCAGGCACTTTTTCGATTAGAATTCAGTGGAATTCACAGATTTTAAATATCTCTAATAGTTTTGTAGATATAACATAAAGTTGTTTTTTTAACAACTTTTAAACTTTCCTATTTTAATTTTTCAATTTTTCAGCTTACCAACAATATATAACATGCTAGTCCAAAATATTCCAAAAGTAACGTTTTATTGAATAACATGATATTAGTATACCGGGTGGTCGTTTTAACTTGAGACTCCTAAATATCTCGTGAAATATGCATGGTACGACAAAAGTGTCTTAAATAATTTAACTTGTAGGACTCAAAGGGGAAAATGAAATGACGATATCAGTTTCATTGCAGATGGCGCTGCAATCGGTGAAAATGAGGTAAACTTCATTTTTTTAAATGGGAATACCTAAATTTTTTACCAAATTATGATTTTACGATAAATAAGAAGAATATTTTGTCTGTAACTTTTTTTCTTAGGATGCATTTTTTTCGCGCGTGAACAAACCCTATGCGCATGACGGCGCAACGCGCGTGATACCAAAACGTGTCCCAGTTACGCAGATACCTTCCTACGTTGTACCATGAGTGTCTACTCAGTCGTCGATTTGACTGCCAGACGGCGAGCGCATCCCATGCAGTGGCAGCGGTCGTAAGTACCCCTGCCGCCACAAACTTCAATCGTCAATAACTTTTAATAGAAGAATCGTACGAAAAAAATGTTTAGACAAAAGATTGTTCTTATTTAGCGTAAAATCATAATTTGATAAAAAATTTGGGTATTCCCATTTAAAAAAATTAATTTCGCCTCATTTTCACCGATTGCAGCGCCATCTGCAATGAAACTGATATTGTCATCTCATTTCCCCCTTTGAGTCCTACAAGTTTATTAAAGACACTTTTGTCGTACCATGCATATTTCACGAGATATTTAGGAGTCTCAAGTTAAAACGACCACCCGGTATATCAGGGGAATTATGATTATTGTCTTCGAGATTTCTTTGAGTAGGCATAAGTCACTACCAGTTTGACACTTCTAATCAGTGAAGTTAGTAAAATTTCATTCTTTTATTTTAATTGAAAATTACGGAATGCCGTTTGAATAGTATGAAAAATGCGCAATAATCGAATGCTTTATTCAAAGTAATAACAATAATTGTGATATAACATCCGAAACATAATTCAATCGTTATCCAGGTAGTGCACGACCGCACAAACTTGTTTTTTGGGATTAAAAGAACATCTCATCAATTACGGGTTGACTAATATGCCAAAAGCCGAACATAGTGATATGGAAGTGATATGCTGTTGAAACTGTCATGAAAGTATGTAGCCGTGATCCTACAATTTCCAGTCGTCAACCTTCACTTTATATCGGCATGTCGAGTGTATAACTGAAAGGTTAAACATTGCAGTATATATTGTTTTATTCGAAGTAAAATAATTAGATAATTACCTGATTAACAAAATAAAAAATAAGTTTACCTACTACAAACTACTTTAACCATTTTTCAAATTGATGTCCATTTCGTCGCAATACTTCGAAGAGCGTTGTTTATAAAAATATTTGGAACGGCATTGATACCTTCTTCAAAATGCTGCCTTAGGTCCTGAATGTCGTTATGTGTCCTTTTATATAATTTGTTTTTAATGTGCCAAAAAAAAATCCAAAGGTCTCAGAGCTGGTGATCGTGGTCATTGTTTCCAATCCAACGATTTTCAAAATTTATATTCAATAATTTCCTTACCCTTCATATTTTGTGAGGTGTGTGCACCGTCGTGCTGGAAGTATATAGTTCTCCTCTCCATTAGTGGCAAATTGTCCAAAAATTCATTCACAATATGATGGTTTACAATATCGTAGTACCGGTCGCCATTAAGATGTTCCTCGTAAATATGCTACAATACGCTCGCCAAGCACGGCACACCAAACACTAAAATCAAAAAGTCCTTGGTTTTGCACATTGACGGTACGGTGAGGATTGACATCAGACCAATAGTGCTCATTGCGCCTATTAAAAATTCCGGCACTGCTGATGCAGGCTTCATCAGTCCAAATAACTTTTTTTTAAATAATGGGTTCTGCTGAAGATTTTCACGGTACCACTGGCAAAACTCCATTCGTTGCTGAGGGTCTGTTGGTTGCAAATGATGTTGTTTTGTTAAAGCATATCGCCTAAATTTATGCTTGTTGAGGATGCTCAAAGCTCGACGTCTTGATACCCCAGATTCAGTTTATATTTTACGAGTTGAGGGATTTGCAACTGCGGCTGCAACTGTGTTGGTGGCAGCGTCGTCAGTATTTTCAATATAGTAATGTTTGGGTCTTGGCATACTAAATGATCCGTGATTGATGAGATTTTCTTTTAATCTCTCATAAATAGATTTGTGAGGTAGTGTTCTAAGTAGTGAGGTAGTGGATAACGATTGAAGTATGTTTCGGATGCAATTTCAGCATTGTTATTACTTTGAATAAAGCATTCGATCATTGCGAATTTTTCATATGATTCATACGGCCATTTCGTAACCTTTAATTGAAATAAATATTCAAAAGAATGCAAATTCAATACTTAAGTCACTGATTAGTAGTGTCAAACCACTAGTGACATGCGCCTACTCGGAGAAATCTCGAAGACAATAATTATAATTTCTCTGATATATACCTACTAATTTTATCTTATTCATTAAAACATTACATTTGGAATATTTTGGACCGCCATGTTATATATTGTTGAAAAGGGGAAAAAGGCTCTATTTCTTTCAGTCATAGCCAGCTATGGTTTCCATTTTGAAAACCACAACTTTATGTTATATCTACAAAACTATTAGAGATATTTAAAATCTGTGAATTCCACTGAAATCTAATCGAAAAAGTGCCTCAAGAATGTGCAAATATCATTCGTCTGAATTAACAAACAACAACGATATCGACAAGTATTAAAATACCGAAAAGTCGAGTTTTGTGTTATAACTCGAAAACAAAACACGATAGCTAATTTTGTTTTTGCCATTGAGTTTCTCTTAAAAAAAGACGACACAACAACCTTACTTATTTTTCGATATCTCTTATAGTTACCGAGATCTCCCATAGTAACATCGAATTTGGCCCAACCAGAATCTAGTGAAGATTAAAAAGATCTTAACCGTTTGAAGTAGTTCACTGAAATGTACCAAAAATTGAGTGTATTGAAGAAGTGTTGGTGCTTCTTGCTTAGGACAAAGTAACTATAGTATAAATAAATATATTAGTGGTCCAGATTTAGAATTAAGATTCAATCTACAATCTAGATAATTAAGATTCAAATTGATAGTTGTACTACGCGGGTTTAGACATTGTTGAAAGTGCTGTGAAAGTATCGAAGAACAATAGGTATATCCAAGAACTAAACGCCAGATTTTTTTGTCAAACAATTCGTGAAACGGTTGTCTCTAAAATACGATTTATTGACGACGAATTGTGACGACATCGTAGAGCTATGCTAAATGACACGATTGTTAGAGGCAAAGATTTGATGGAAATTGAACCATTTTATACCACATTTTATTTCTTTTTTTGCATAGCGTCGTTGGCTCATCACTTGGCATTTTTGCTTTGCATTGCATCAGCGCTCCCATACATGTTAATGTATATGAATGCTGAGGTGCCATCATTAGGTGCTGTGGCTATGATGTTTGCGTCAAATTCAGCATTTTGTATTGGAATGCACTTGATTACGATGTTTGAACTAACTGGGGAAGGTGAGGTTAATACCAATCGTAGACTACATAATTCACATTCGATTGCATTTTAGGTTTGAATTTTGATAACGTTTCTGAACCAGTGATTCCCGGATATAGTATAACGATGTTCCACGTCTTCCTGATGTTAGCAATTGATGCAATAATACATCTACTGATCGCCCTGTATATAAACGCTTTATTTCCCGGAGAATATGGAATTCCAAAGGAATGGAACTTTTTCTGCAAGAAGACCTATTGGCATCCACAGCCCAAAACTTTCGGTAACAATCTTTCAGTAAAACTATTTTCTATGTTAATTCGCCCCCGGTAGTATATCCTAGTGACAAGAAGCAAGAATCTGATGGACCTTTTGAACCAGAGCCTACGGATTTGCAAGTTGGTATCGCCATTAAAAACGTGACAAAAGTATTTAAGCATAATACAGCCGTTGACGGTATGAACTTAAATGTGTATCGCGGCCAAATAACAGTTTTATTAGGTCACAATGGTGCTGGTAAGTCAACGGCCATCACCATGACAGTAGGAACATTAGCTCCAACGGAAGGAGTTATAATTGTCAACGGTTACACTATACCAGATGAGGTCAGCAAAGCCAGGTCGAGTTTAGGATGGTGTCCGCAGCAAAATATATTATTTGAAGAGCTTACAGTATCAGAACACCTGTACTTTTTCAGCAGATTGAAAGGCGTTTCTAAGGATGATACAAAATTTGAAATTGAAAAATATCTAGAGTTATTGGGTCTAACAGATAAGGTACATAGTGCAGTATATAAATATGTATTAGGGTGCCTCTTGAATAAATATTAGAGCTCGCAAAAAATATGGAGATATACTCCCTCTACAGTACGTCACTACTCACGCTTTCTTACTCGAAAACGACTGTCGTTCAGTGCGGAAAACAGAAAAATTAACGGTTATTTATGCAAATAGTACAATTTTACAGTTAAGAGCAATCATTAGACGGAGTACGTCCTACAAAACAACCATCTATAGTATGCTTAATTGTGTATCAATACTCTCATATTATCCATAAATACCGGGTGAGTCAATTTCGCGGCTCCCCATGGGGATCTCGCTTATTAGATCAATTATCTGAATAGGAATTTAAGCCATTATTTTTTATTTTGAAGATAACCGCAAAAAACTGAAATGTTAAGATATCGTTTCTTAATTTTTTATTCAAAACCAAATGTAGCTAGACATTTGAAACAAAAACATTCTACTTTTTCACAACGAATGCAGTGTTATTTTTTAATTTGAAATAACACCAAAGATGGCGGTGTAACCATGGCCAACTTTTGTTTTTCCTATGAGCGACATGTTGAATTTTTACATTTTCCGATAGTCCTGTATTTCTCATTTCCGCAATGTATAACATGTTGGCATTATTACTTTATCATACGCAGTATGCTAAAGTATTGTAATCATGCCGAAAAAAAAATTGTGATTTTAGCGGAAATAGGTCTTTTTGGGTCCCCTGAACATTTTTGACCAAGGTACAAAAAAATGTCTGTGTGTGTGTATGTGTGTAAACGATTTTTGTGGCGACGATTCCGGAGAAACTACTAAAGGCATCGGGACGAAAGTTCATATATACAAGTTTCATGACCTAACTTAGAGCTGAAAAGCTTTTGGTTCAAAAGGGTCCACATGAACTGGGAGTTTATTCTAAGCCTTTTTCAAGGATTTTGCAAATGAGCCGCCATTTCTGTAATTTCGTCAAAATAGTTAAATAATAAATATAATAATAAAGTAGAGGAAATTTTGAATAATTTATGCCTATAACATTTTTTGGTAAAATTAATAGTTTAGCTGCAAGAGCAAGTTCTATTTGATCGAGATCGGTCGCATCTGCATTGATATGAAACTACATAGTAGCCAGGATTTTGACAATTTTTTTTTGTGCTGTCACACTACAAAACAGCTGATTTCATCAGAGGTTGGAGAACCGCTATGGAACGTTGCCGCTCTAGTGCGGCAAATTACAAAATACAAATTTCAAATAAAATAAGATCACCAATTTGATTGTTTGTTGATAAGAAACATCAACCTGTCGTTATATCTAATTCTAAAAACGATAAATTGAGAAAATTGTAAATAAAGTATAGCGATGAGTGTAGTTTTATTTTAATATGTTGGTACGGATGACACATCTACAGTGTCATGAACAAATATAAATCTGTCAGAATTTGAATTAAACTTAAAGTTTCGTCACAGTGGTACCAACCTAACATTTCCTATATAGAAATATAACCACTCTTATTTTTACTTTATCATACGCAGTATGCTAAAGTATTGTAATCATGCCGAAAAAAAAAAATCTGATGTGGCCAGGCACATGACTTTATCATACAATATATAAAATTAATAGTTTAGCTGCGTGAGAATCCATTTTATTGAGATAAATCGTAGGTATTGTCAAAGCACCAGCATTTGACACTACCTACACTACGTCATTAGAATAATAATTTATGTCACAAGTGCCGAAAGTACGGAATAGCGCGACGAGCGGTGATGCGGCGCGTCACCGAAGGCTGAGTGTCGCCGTCGCATGTGAGCGAGTCGCGCTATCTAGTTTTTGGCAGGAGTGACATCAATGTTTATTGTGCTGCTTTTTGAGAAATGTGTATTAAAAAAATAAAAAATGGTAATATTTCTGTATAGGAAATGTTAGGTTGGTACCACTTTGACGAAACGTCAAGTTTAAAAAGCTAAGTCAAATTCTGGCAGATTTATATTTGTTCATGACACTGTAGATGTCACATCCGTACTAACATACTACAATAAAACTACAGTCATCGCTATACTTTATTTACAATTTTCTCAATTTATCGTTTTTAGAATTAGATATACAGACGGGTTGATATTTCTTATCAACAATCAATCAAATTGGTGATCTTATTTTATTTGAAATTTGTATTTTGTAATTTGCCGCACTAGAGCGGCAACGTTCCATAGCGGCTCTCCAACCTCTGATGAAATCAGCTATTTTCGAGTGTGTCAGCACAAAAACATATTTGTCAAAATCCTGGCTACTATGTAGTTTCATATCAATGCAGATGCGACCGATCTCGATCAAATAGAATTTGCTCCTGCAGCTAAACTATTAATTTTACCAAAAAATGTTATAGACATAAATTATACAAAATTTCCTCTACTTTAATTTATTATTTATTTATTTTGATGAAATTACAGAAATGGCGGCTCATTTGCAAAATCGTTGAAAAATGCTAAGAGTAAATAGCCAGTTCCTTTAGACCATTTTGAACCAAAAGCTTTTCAGCTCTAAGTTTGGTCATAAAACTTCTAAATATGAACTTTCGTCCCGATACCTTTAGTAGTTTTTCCGGAATCGTCGCCACAAAAATCGTTTACACACACACAGACATACATACACACACACACACACACAGACATTTTTTTGTACCTTGGTCAAAAATGTTCAGGGCACCCAAAAAGACCTATTTCCGCTAAAATCTCAATTTTTTTTTTCGGCATGATTACAATACTTTACCATACTGCGTATGATAAAGTAAAAAAAATTGAGGTTTTAGCGGAAATAGGTCATTTTGGGTCCCCTGAACATTTTTGACCAAGGTACAAAAAAATTTCTGTGTGTGTGTGTGTGTGTGTAAACGAATTTTGTGGAGACGATTCCGGAGAAACTACTGAAGGTATCGGAACGAAAGTTCATATTTAGAAGTTTCATGACCTAACTTAGAGCTGAAAAGCTTTTGGTTCACAAGGGTCCAACGGAACTGGTAGTTTATTCTAAGCATTTTTCAAGGATTTTGCAAATGAGCCGCCATTTCTGTAATTTCGTCAAAATAGTTAAATAATAAATTAAAGTAGAGGAAATTTTGAATAATTGATGTTTATGACATTTTTTGGTAAAATTCATAGTTTAGCTGCAAGAGCAAATTCTATTTGATCGAGATCGGTAGCATCTCCATTAATATGAAAGTACATAGTAGCCAGGATTTTGACAAATATTTTTTTGTTGTGTCGCCACAGAAATGTCTATTGCTGTCACACTCGAAAACAGCTGATTTCATCAGAGGTTGGAGAACCGCTATGGAACGTTGCCGCTGTAGTGCGGCAAATTATAAAATACAAATTTCTAATAAAATAAGATCACCTATTTGGTTGTTTGGTGATAAGAAATATCAAATTATAAATAAAGTATAGCAATGAGTGTAGTTTGATTTTAGTATGTTGGTAGGGATGTGTCATGAACAAATATAAATCTGTCAGAATTTGAATTACCTTTTTAAGGTGCGTTTTCATTAGTGATAATCGGAACGTACCTTTAAATCTGACGTTTCGTCAAAGTGGTACCAACCTAGCATTTACTATACAGCAATTTTTTGTTTTTTTTAATACGTATTTCTTAAAAAGCAACACAATAAACGTTGATGTCGCTCCTGCCAAAAACTAGATAGCGCGACTCGCTCACATGCGACGGCGACACTCCGCCTTCGGTGACGCGCCGCATCACCGCTAGTCGCGCTATTCCGTACTTTCGGCATTTGTGACATAAATAACTATTATTCTAATGACGTAGTGTAGGTAGTGTCAAATGCTGATGCTTTGACAATACCTACGATTTATCTCAATACAATAGATTGTCATGCAGCTAAACTATTAATTTTATATATTGTATGATAAAGTCATGTGCCTGGCCACATCAGATTTTTTTTTAAAACATTGGTGTAATAATAAAAAGACCCTTTTGGTTTTTCTTCTTCCTTAACAATATTCATATTGTAAAAGAAGCAAGTTTATACAGCAAAAAAGTTATTTTTTAAATAAATGTTCAAATAGGTCGCCATTTTGTTGAAGGCATAAAACCGTACCCGATTTTTTACATATTTTAATGCTCGTCTAACTGTTCTTCCCGGAAAAGCATTGACCGCAGTTCCATGATATTGCTGCGAGTATCGTGATAAATTTCGTCGTTCACAGTTCGCCATAGAAAATAGTCCGCAGAACTTAAATGAGGGGATCTAGCAGGACATTCCACCATTACCAATCCAGCGATTTGGAAATAATTGATTCAAATAATTTCGTAGAGCTGTCGCATTGTGAGGCGGTGCTCATCTTGCTGCCACCACATTATTCACATTATCCATATTATTCTCCTTTGGTCCGACGCAACATAGTCAAAATAATTTGCCACTTCGGTGCGCAGAAGATTTAAATATCGTTCTCCATTCAAGTTTTCCTAGAACATGAATTGCCCAATTAAATGGTTCTGGTACATCCCCATCCAAGCATTAATTCCAAAACGTTGCTATGGCCACATTGGTCTGGTGTGCCTAGAATTTTCTGTCACTCAATAACGCTCATTGTTGCGATTAAACATTCTAAAATTTGTAAATTTCGACTCATACGACCAAATGATGTGAGGATTATAAGAATTGCGGGATTTACTAAACTATCCATGCTCCGCTAAATTTCTGTCCAATGTTAGGAATATTATACCAAGTGGCATTTCTATGAGAACCATAATAAACCCTTATCATACAACGGTTTTCGTTGTTGGTAAACGGGATTTCACATCCATAATTAACCAAATATTTGGATAAATAGCAAACGCAACGCTGCGCGCGCTGCTTGATCCAAGTGAATTTTGTTGACGTTGCTTGGCAACGAGTCCCGTGGTCTGGAACAAAGCTCCCGTTGAGTACCTCAAGGTTTATTTTTTATTTTTTTTATTATTACGCCATTTCATTAAAATGAGAAAAGATACGACTATCGGAAAATGCCAAAATTCAACATGGCGCCCATAAGAAAACCAAAAGTTGGCCATAGTTACCTACGCCGCCATCTTTGACGTTATTTCAAATTAAATGATAACACTGCATTCCTTGTTAAAACGTCTGTAGAATGTTTTTGTTTCAAATGTCTAGGTACGTTTGGTTTTGAATAAAAAATTAATAACGAATTCTCCACATTTCAGTTTTTTGCGAATATCTTCAAAATGAAAATGGTAGCTTAAATTTCTTTCCTGAAAATTAATCAGCACAAAAATACGAAACTTTGCCAAATTTAAACGTAGGCTCTATCTCCACACAATAAGCGAGATCCCCATGGTGAGCCTTAAAATTGAATCACCCGGTATAGATAAAGGCGTATTACTTGTTGTAGTAATGTATACTATGTAGGTAGTAACTGTTGTCGTTGTATACATGCTGTCATGAAATGTGTGTCTTATTCATGTGCTCAAACGAGTAAATTTAATTGTTTGAATGAGAAAACCATGTAATTATTAATATTTTTACGTGAATTTTATTAAACTAATGGCTCCCCCACTCTCGAAGCGATCTTAGTTCAGGACGATATAGTCGGTGTGGTACTCGCTGTTTATCGAAACGGACGTATAGTGCGAGATCCGGTATAAGAAATATCATCTGCTATTTAATGACAATAAAGAATATGCTAGATAATGTATATGTTACGAGCAAAGCCCGAAATTACAAGGCTTAAGACTGAATTTTTCAATACCAATTAAAATCGTGAACTGACTTCAATTATACGAAATACTGGCAACTTGGCATTAAAAGCCCCACCCTAAAAGATCTCAAAAATACCTGTGAGATGTGTGTTTATATTAAAATTAATGATGATGATTAAACAGTAATGATTTTCCCAAATGCAGACTTGACTTTATTAACTTTACCTGTTTTAACTTCTAGATTTGCAGTACCTAGTAAAAATTACGTGCTAAATTAAATAGACTTAAAAATATCTACATTACCAGGAATGGAATAGTTTTACAAGTATTTCAGTTTAAAGGCGAAATCGCCGTCAGTAAACATCCACTACTAGAAGTATTTGCAAAAAATATAGCTGGGAGAGTTCCTTTCAAGTAAATATACGGTATGTCTCTCATCGGATTGAGGTACAAAGAGGGGACACATGTTTATTGTAATGTTTTAAAAATTTCAATCCCACAACCGTATAAAGTTTCCAATTTAATAAAGTTAAACAATAATACTAGTTGTTATGAAAATTTGTCGCTGGCTGCATTATAATTCATGTATAATAGCAAGAGTAAGCATATAATCTTCTACGTGTGTCTCTGTTCTTAATCATATCGCAAGCTCTTAACTTGATATTTTTAATTTAAAGATAAATATGAAAATCTATGAAAAAATATTCTAAATAATTTTGTTGTTTTTCTTACACCGACTTGTTTTTAAACAGCAATAGTCCGAAGAAAATAATGCCATGAAATAAAACCTCATTTAATTGGACTAGAGATTTTAAGGGGTTCTTAAGTTATTTCGATTTCTTAGCCTGCTTTTAATTTCTTTGGTACTTTTAATGTTAATTCTTTTTAAAAAAGAGACGTTATGGTATGTCACAAATGAATTAAAAAATGACGACAATTTTTATGACATTCCCTAGTAGTGTTTCGATTCTAATTGCCAATTACAAAATTTCAGATCTCTATTATTTTTTATTTCAGTGATAACACTCCTTCTTGTGTAGCATCACAGGCACGTCACAGGTTCTTAGGAATTGAGCTCATATGAAACTTCTTAAACGAATAACGTTTATTTTCTAAAAAGAAGTCAGTAAAAAGTTCCACATGAATTTTAGTTTACTCTCATGTTTATTCAATATAATTTTGAAATTTTTATTGTTTTTACTTATAAATGTATTTACTTTTTATTGTTGTTATGGGTACTATTGATGGTATTATTTTTCGGATACGCATTGTTTCATATGTATTTTATTTTTAGTTGTTTTGTGAATATTGCAAACGACTGTAACTTCTTAAGGAACTGGAAAAAACAAATGTGTCTAGAAAAGAATTTTTCGGGGAAAAGTGGGACACCCTTGTAAAAAGATTGTATTGTAATTATGCCATATAACCGATGGAACAATAACCGAACCATTTGCGTAGGGCGCTAAAATTTTTTTTGCACATGAAAAATATCACATGCCAGCCCTGACTGTTGTGCCTATGCGTTCTTGACATTCAGAAGCAGTGAGGTCATGGGCACAACAATGTAAGACTTATTTAAAGTAAAAGTGAGTTATTGAACTCTACTAGTTTCCGCATTAAAACCGAATATTATAGAACTATTTATTATTAATGAAGTGATTCACAAAAAAATAGCAAAATAAAAACAGCCACAGATTATAGAGTACTAAAACGGGTGAATATAACATAAAATAATACGTTCATAATTCTGAATTATTTGAAATAATACAGAATGCTTATATTGGTTCTGGACATGGATGTATCCACTATCCACAAACTAGAGCATAAGTTGAAGGAAAATTATGTTAACATAATAAGAGAAGTGCTAAAATAGTTTTTGGAAAACTGTCAATCATGGTTAAAGAAGCGGGACATCCAAAAAAGGAATGCTTGTCAAGTCTGTGGTCTTCAACAAACTGCACATGCGAGCACAGGATGATTTAATAGATTTTCAAACTTACTCAGATGGGAAGTATATTTTTATTGTGAACTACAAAGACCATATAAGCAAATATGTGAGCCTATGAGCACTGAAAACTAAAAGGACAGCAGAACTAGCTTACCATCTTGTGAACTTATTCTGCATTTTGGGGCACCCTCAGTGTTAAAATCCGATAATGCGAAAGAATTTGTAAAGACGATAAAAGTAAAACCTGGAGTGAGGGTTTGCATTTTAGCATTGGATTGTCCCAACAAATAAGTATCTAGTAATCATATATTAATTTGAATAACTACCAATAGAATACTATTTAATTTGGTTATTATACTGTTCATGGGCGTATCCAAGGGGCAAGGGGGGCAGCCCCACCTTCCGTATTTTGTTACTATATTTATTACATAGCACTATTTCCCTTATGAACACTAGGGTGGTTATTTTTATTTAGCAAACAACGATCTCCCCAAATCGTTTCCAAATCCTAAAAAACTAATCACGTACTTATTTTTTTCAAATTTTTGTTTTTAGTCGTGTCTACGGAGGCCTCAAATTTACATGGGAAAATGCATAGGAAGAGACATGTTTTGGAATTTTTCGAATAATTGTTCAGGGTTTGGGAAAGCTCAAGATTAAAGTTATACGACTTGTCGAGGACTTATCAAGGAAGAATTTGACCTGTTATACATATGGATTTGACGCCCCCAACCCGCGCCCCAGTGCCATGAAAACTACCCTAAAATGAAAAAATTTACATTCTTCAGGAAATTGACCGTTATAATCATTTCATTCTCTTTTTTCTCCTAGAAATAATTTGAATAAGTCTACTGGAATGTTTATAAACCTTTGTCAGTTAATTACCATTACAAATTCTATTTGTTTAAATTGTTCGTTTTTTTTTTGAAAATGTGTCTGAATTCTGCTTTCTGAGGTGGAACTGGCAGTTTATTATCTTAGAGTGACATTATTTATTAAAAAAATTCTTCCTATTCTTTAAACAATCAATTATTAATCATTTTCAAGTTTTTCTAATTATGATATAAAAGTCAGTTTTTTTTGAGAAATTAACATAAATTTTATGTATCTTGCTTATATTATCTAACAAACCCACACTTGTTTAACATCAGCCATTTGTTTAGAAATTTTTTTTTGCAATTTGCCTAAAGTAAATTTTTTAGGATGCCAACTGTTTTTCATTCACAAGTGACATCATTTATATTTGGGATGGTTTACAATATTTCATCAAATTAGAGTACAGGGAACAGTTTCCAGACAGTGGTAGAAAGACAGAATAAGATAGCGATACAGAAATGTGATTAATGAAATTGGTTGACTTTAGGAAAATTAATATTTTTAAACGAAAAGTAGGTCCCCAATTTTCCTAAAAGGGATTTTAATCAATTAAATTTTTTCGAATAAATGATATTGAAAACGAATAATATTTTATTATTTAATCAATGGAAATCATCCCAAAACATAAATGATATCACTTGGCATATCTCGAAAATTAACTTTATAAGTTCTTTTAACAAAAATGCTGACATTTCTACCAGATTTAGAAAAAAGTTGAAAATGAATAATAATTGATTATTTAAACAATAGGATGAATTTTATTAATGAATAATGTTACTCTCTGATAATAATTTGCCATTTCGAACTAAGAAAACTGAGTTCAGAAGGATTTTCGAGAAAAACGAATTATTTAGAGAAATAGAATTTGTTTAAACAAATGGAAATTAACTGACAAATGTTTAAAAACAATCCACTAAACTTATAGTAATAATTTCTATGAGAAAAAAGAGACTGAAATGATTAGAGATTAAATTTTTTTGAATAACGTCCATTTTTTCATTAAGGGTAGTTTTCAGGGCACTGTGGGGGTGGGTTGGGGCGTCAGATTGATATGTATTGATATGTATGTGCGAAACCACGAGCAATTACTCGAAAAATACCAAAAAATTTCTTCTTGCAATGCATTTTTCCCTGTAAATTTCAGGCATAGACAGGCACTACTAAAATTTAAAAAAATATTCAAAAAGAAAAAAATACGTGTAAATTTTTTTAAAATTTGGTAACGATTTGGGGGCGGGGGGTCGTTGCTTTCTATCAACACAAAAAAAAAATTAAATGCATTTTTGAATCACCCTAATGAACACCCTTCCCCCATACAGCAAGTTAAATTTAGAAACCTGCCCCCCCCCCCCCCCCCTCCCTTTCGATTTGAGCTGCATACGCCCATGATACTGTTTATGTCTAGTATCAATTTTCCTTTTTTTTTTTTTATAGGATACATTTTAATTTTTTGTATTTATTTTGTTTATAATACATATTATTAAACAAACAAACTAGTGTATTAACTAAGAAATTTATAAAATCATTTTTTTTAATTGTCAATCTTAATTTTTTATGCTAAGTCACTTATTTGATCTTCGTTTATGCTAGCAATTATAAAAATGTATTAAATACCCTATTATGCAACAACTATGCTAAATCTGGTAAGTACTACTTACTTTGCATAGGTGGGACTGTATACAATGCTGACATTGTACAATTATCAGTATACAATGTCAACATTGTACTAGTATCGCTGTACAAACTCCGTCAAAACAAGCAAATTTCGAACTTTGTACGGTTAGGGGATGCAGTGTCAGCTTTGCACAAAACAAACTGTACAATGTGAACATTGTACAACTTCTGGGTTTGGTCGTAACATATACATTGATACACCACAAATAGGTTGCCTAGCTAAATCACCTGCATTTTATTTGACTTCTACCAGTATTCAATCCGCGCTTATACGATCGGAAAAATAATCTTTTGAAAGACGTACATTTTGAACGAAAAAAAACTTATTACTTCACAATCATGTATTGTCGCTGATAAACGAGTGTGCGAGTGAAAATATTTGATATCGTTCTTAATATTTAAATTATCGGAGAAATCTTTAAAATGAAATCGCTGTGTCTGGCATTTTGAACTGCGCGCGCAACGCAATACAGTTGGATTAGGTATAAAATAACCTTTCATTTGATAAGTAATTCGATAAAATAACTTATGAGAGTATATTAATAACGCTTACTTACATGTTTATACCTGGCAACTCCATAGTTCGCAAATATTCACAGTTTATACAACGTCATTTTAAGGATAAGAATTGTATTGTTAAAAGTAGTGCTTTGTTCTTTTTATACTCTTTTAGTTGTGCATAAAGGCAAGTTACATTTCTTATCAATTTTAATCAACTTTAATTTAACGCATATTCGTACGAGTTTATATTGTAGACTACAGTTGTAGACAAAGTTGTCTACATTACCGAATGCTGGCGTAAGTACATGACACGTTCGTTATACATTACTGCGGATGCGGATCCGTTGACTGTATCTGATCAATGCTACAACCGTTCTACTACAATCTAAGTTGAGTAGAATTTAAGCGTAGTAGGATGAGTGTATCTCAGTTTGTGTCTCTGAAACTCACCTTTAGATCTATTGAGTAGCAGATCTGTCAAATATTAACGAAATATAATCCACCACTAGACGGAAAATTAAATATATTTTATCTTTAATTTCGTATATTGCAGTTACGATGCTATGTACTAATGGTCGAGAAAACCCATCAGAACTTTTAGCTGTTTTGTGAATGGAACGTATTTACTGTGCACGCAATCGTTTACGTATCGGATGGGGGGGGGGGGGGATTTTACGATAACTCCATAATTTTGTCGAGCTTTAATATTGATGTATCAAACAAAGAAAACAAAATGTTTATATTGTGTTTTAACAACCGATGTCTCTCCCTTATGCCTTCAGAACATCCTGTTTGGTCTCCCGGTATAACATACTTTAAGCTTTCCATTTTTTAAAATTCCAAAAGAATTAGAAATGTTACATACTAGGTAACTACTGCAAAAAATATTTTCTCGGTTGGCCCTTTTATATTATCTACCTGATAGATAGATAGTGACGAGCTATCCCACGACGAGCTGCCATTAGAAGTATATGGAGAACCAAATGAAATGATAGATTGAAAATTTGTGGACTTGTATTGTTGGAAACCATCGTCTCATCTAAAATATTTTGAATTTTCGGATACTTCCGGTCACACCGGAAATGGTGTCAACTTTTATTTTTCAAATTGATTTTATCGCATTTTTGAAATCCCTATTAAATTTTAGATCAATTTTATGTTAAATGCCCTATACTTGACATGTGTCATTTTTGAGATATTAATTTTCTTCATTAAAAAATGTCAGCTGCACCGTTACTTTCAATTACTGATAAATTATCCCCTGAGACCGTTGGAACAACTTGTGAAGGTAACATATTATCGATACATTGGTAGAATTCGTCTAAAAGTTATACAGGGTGTTCAAATTATAAGATCAAAGTTGAATTCGAGAAAAGTACTAAAAGTCGATTTTTTGAAATGGCAATCCTAGCATATGCATACATTTCTCAATTCTATGGAAAATTTTAAATCAACTTTGTGTGCAATGTCCTATACCTAAAATGTAGTAATACCTATTGAAATCATTTATTTTTAAATATCACAGAAATTGCATACATTGCCAAATCTAGATTGCGTTTGAATGCAACTGAACAATTTGAAATAAAAAGAACTTTATTAAACAAGTTTTTCTAGGTCATTATTCATTATAATTAATTTAGTATTTATATAATTATAAGCCTAAATCAATAAAACACAATATTAAAAAGAAAACAAAATCGTAAAGTAAATTAAAAATGCTGCTCAATTCTATTTCAGTAACTGTTCAAAAACGTTGTCGTTATCCACTAAACATGCTTAAATTTTTTTTAACATAATATTGTTGTTGCCGTCGTCGATGACCGAGTTAGCACCTAACCCATTGAACGCAGCTCGAACTCTCATGTTCCCCTTATCAATTATTGAGTCCTCATAAACCACATCTTTAATATCTTCTAAAATGAAAACACCATTGGAGTCAGGTCGGGGGAACGCGGTCGATATTTGTATGGCTCATTAAGCGCAATCCACCAATCGTCGAACATCTCGTTAAGCAAGCCTCTTACTGCAACAGTTATGTGCGATGGTGCACCGTCCATTTGAAACCACCCAATTATTGAGGACCCAATAACTGATGCGGAGAACATGAAAGATAAGAGTTCTAGTTGCTTTCAACGGGTTATGTGCTAACTCTATTAGGGACGCCACCAACAATAATATGTTACAAAGAATTGAAGCATGTTTAGCGCAAAACGGCAATGTTTTTGAACAGTTACTGAAATAGAATTACGCAGCTTTTTAAATTGTGTTTTATTGTTGGCTTATAATTTTATAAATACTAAATTAATTATAGTGAAAAATGACCTAAAAAACTTGTTGAATAAAGTCCTTATATTCCAAATTGTTCAGTTGTTTTCAAACGCAATCTAGATTTGGCTATGTTTGCAATTTCTACTGTGATGTTTAAAAATCGATTTCGGTAGGTACAAGTACATTGTAGGTATACGACATTGCACAAAAAGTTGATCTAAAATTTCATATGTTATGGTTGCCATTTGAGAAAATCGACCTTTAGTACTTTTCTCGATTTAAACATTGATCTTATAATTTGCACACCCTGTATACTTTTAGAAGAATTGTACCAATGTGTCGATAATATGTTACCTTCGCAACAATTTTGTTGTACAACTGTTTTCCAACGGTCACAGGGGATAATTGAAGTAATTGAATGTTTCCGGTGTAACCGGAAGTACCCGAAAGCTCAAAATATTTTAGTTGAAACAATCGTGTCCAACAATATAAGTCCATAAATTTTTAATCTCTCATTTCATTTCGTTCTCCATATACTTCTAAAGCCAGCTCGTCGTGGGTCAGCCTGTAGTACTAACTGACAAAATACTAAATATTAAATGCAGAAAAACAAGAGAATCACAACTCTATCAGGAGGCATGAAAAGAAAATTATGCACAGCGTTAGCATTATGCGGCGACTCCAAAGTTTGCGTTTTTGACGAACCATCTGCAGGTGTGGACCCAGGAGCACGACGAGATATGTGGGATATTATTCAGTCCGAAAAAGATGGTATTGACACACATGTTTATTTTTCAACAATACATACCTGTAATAACTAATTTAGGACGAACAATTTTACTGACAACTCACTACATGGACGAAGCAGATGTTTTAGGCGATAGAATCGCCATCATGGTAGCCGGTAAAGTACACTGTTGCGGAAGCACATTCTTCTTAAAAAAGATGTATGGTACTGGTTATAAATTAACAATTGCTAAAGGCCCAACATGCACTGTCAGCGGAATAACTCACTTGTTACATAAATATATTCCAAAGACAACAGTACAAACTAGCAAAATTATTGAAGTTAAATAAATATTTATTTGTAACTTCTTTTAGGTCCGGAGTAATGATGCATCGGAATTAACTTACTTGTTACCCGAAGATAAGGCTGGACTATTTGAAGATATGCTAAGAGATCTCGAACATAAGAGCAGCGAGTTGGGTATCAACTCCTTCGGAATTACTGTAACGTCAATGGAAGAAGTTTTCATGAGGTATTTTATTTGTTCATACATAATTTAAAAGTTTCAGAGTATCAAAATCTAAAAAAATACACTGGGTGTCCTGCACTGACCGGTATACATTATTGATTAAACAGTGTGCCCAGGAAAGTCCGCATCATATGGAAAAGAAAATTATTTTCCATTTCTCAGAAAGCAGTTTGAAAGCAAAACTGCAACCGTCAAATATGTAAATTTCAGTACCATATACCTAGCGATTCAGAATATATGAATTTCTGATAAGAGTAAAGTACCTTTATTTTCATTGTTATCGATAAACTTTACTTGAAGATGTTGTTTAGAAGTAAAATTTAATAATTTCTAACCTAATTTCTGGTTTAAAAAGTTCTTGACGGTGTTTAAAAAAAATGTTAAGGTGGGGTTTAAATTGATCGCAAAAACGCTAAAACATAGTCGCCAATATTCCTTAGAATCCGTCCTTAGACTGGACAGAACTAAGTCGGGTATTTTTTTATTGTTGAGAAAGCTTCAAATATACGAACCAAGTATATTTTGAATCCAGAGACCTTGATAGTCAGTTGTAAAAGATTATTAAAATCCGACAATTTCAACTATTTTTAACAGTGTATTACCTCGCTGTTCTTGCGAATGGAGACGAGATGGTTGTATGATCCAATAGACCGAGACAGATTGATTCTATTCCGATTTCATGTTCGATTGGAATTAGTGCCCAGAAATTGAGATTCTTAAGAAAATAAAAACGCTTGTTTCCGAGCGGCCATCTGTTGAACTGTACGGGTAACACGTTGATTAGTTCAGCTAGTTTCAGTTCCTTGTCCGAGCGTTGTATCGGTTACATAGGATAACATATTTGAATACATATTTACAAATTAGTATTGTAACAAAGCCTAATTTAGATGTGCAGAAGATTGTAAAAAGCGCAGTGTGCAATATAACCCAGGTAGTTTTATGTAAATGTGTATGTCGGCTGAAGAAAGAAATTGCACTTTTTAATAAACTCTCGTCTTTCCTATGTTATTTCTCCTAAACCGCTTGCCCAAAAAAATTCAAATTTACACAGTATAACTCAAGATCTTGTCTATAGATTGGCTTTTGTATTTTACTAATTTTCTTTGCACTAAAGATTATAAACAAGATTTTCATGGAAGCGGATATCTCAGCATCGAGTATTAGCACGATAACGAGACAGGTACGAAAACAATCGCAAAATTTTGTTTAATTAGACTATTGAAATAGACACATATTTCAAATGTTCATTAATTTTATAAAGCGACATAAATATGCAATACAATTTTGGTACAGCGCGCAAGTACGTCGTGTCGTTCAACCCAGTCGACAACGGGTTGGGAAGTCGAGGCCAAGTCACCAGGCCCGTACTTAGAATTACAACAAACATCGTATATATTTATTGATGTAACCAGCATTGAAATTGAATGTTAGAAATGGTGGATTCTTTGTTTAATGATTGCAAGTGTACAGGGAAGAGCTATAAGCATGTTTTCTTTTGTTTTAACGCCTTTTGAATCAACAGCAGCAATCAAATATTATTACGGAGTATAAACGAATAAAATAACAAAACTAAATATTTTTGTCAGGCCCAAATAATATGATTTTGGGTAAAATCAACATAACATAAATACATAAATATTCATTGAATAAAGTTTTTTGAGTAACTCCGTTGCGTGGCGTACGTGTTGCAAGTATTGAGCAAGAATGGTGAGGTATTATTCCAAGGAAGTAATAGTATATTATTTGACGAGCACATAATTAAGAATTTAAATCGCGAGCATGAAGTTTACACGCGCGCAGTAGGCGAGCTTGTAATCATGCGAGCGATTTATATCCGTTATGTGCGAGTCAAATACGACGTTTTATCTACGACCCATAAATTCAATTTTTTGCAAAATATTTTAAATGTATTTGTCAATGATGGAGAGGCGAACTGTCAAATAACTATCATCCACGTAGGTTTTGTTGTATAATGATGACAGTTCGTTCAAATAATGAGGTCATTATTTGAACGAACTGTCATTGTTATACAACGCTAGTGTCTTTACAATCATTGGCGCGTATAATGATGGGGATTATATAGTCATAGATACGTATACAAACTTATTATATGTGAGTCATAGATAAACCAAACAGAAGTTTCTTTCTCAAATAACTAAAGCACAGCTGTCATATCTGGTCTAAAAATCACCATCAAGATAAGGTACTTCTATTAGATGTTATCGAAATTATATAAATCGGAAGCAATTAAGTAAAATTATTGTTGTTACTTGTAGCCCATTGCAATTGAATTAATCTGGGCATACGTACAAAATAAAGTTGCAAAAATCTACAGTACATTTTAAATTAAAGATATGTTAAATTTATATAACAAAGCACTGTGTCAAAGAGATATGGCAAAATTGCGTTTCCATTTGCAACCCAATTTTTGGTTTTGAAAACCAAAACCAATACATTCATACTGTAGACTCAATTGTAGACACAATTATAATCAACTTGCATGATGATGACGATGATGACGAATTATTAGGCTACAATGATAACAGTACAGATAATGAAGAGCGATTTTAGATTATAATAAAGATGTTGCCGCAAAAGTTCCAATGTTGGTGTTTTTTCTGAAACTACACAATTCATTCATAGTTTAGGACAAATACTTGTCGCAATTGAAACATTTACAGAAAACTCCGGACTGTTTATTTTGGCCCAGAATCACCAGGAACAACTACTTCATCATCGTCATCAACTACTAATTTTCGGCAGAAATAACGTTGTAAAATAATAATAAATCACAAAACAGAATATGTATACAATTCCACAAATAACAAAATCACGTTGCTATTTTCAAAAATAAAACCGAACGAGAAAATGATAAAAATATTTAACACGGTCCTGAGAGATTATCGTCTGAAATCGACGGGCGAAGCCTAGCATCGTTTCCGCGCGGAATCCTCTTGCCCCGAGGGGGACCATCCTGCGCACCGGATCGATAACATTATTTTTATTCCTAAAAACTCCTAACTTTTATGTTATTATATTATACATCAATTGATGAGTATTACAATAAATACGGATTTTTTTCCTGCGTTGTCCTGCTACCATTCGTTTCTGAGATATCCGCGTCCATAAAAAGCTCGCTTACAGACTTTATTACATAAGAAATCAAGAAAATAAAAACACCAATTTATAGAAGAGAATCTAACTGTAACATTTAAAAAAATTATTTTTTTTTTGGTAACTAAACCACTCCCCAAAAAATTGAAAAAAAAAGTGATCGGGTTCCTTTTTTATTTCTCTCGCGCTCGTGGCTAACCCGATAGGCAGAAAATTTTGATAGTCCCTCCTGTTATATAAAATGATTCGTCAGGAGTATAACGCACTTTATTTAAATTTTTGTTGTCAGCCGTTTCAGAGTTACTAGTCTTCAAACATAAGGCTCAATAGTTTTCCAACCAATAGTAGTCAAAATGTACGAGTATAATAGTACCAAGGTCGATTCGGAAAATAAACAAACGACGGAGTTTGTTTCACATAAACAGATTTAGTTTAATGATTATTTAAATTTACTAACAAACTTACGCAAAAGATATTTGTTTTATATGCTGAGATAAACTTTTAGGTAATGTTCATTGTAATTGTTGATATTTTTATAACTCCTATTATTACTTTTGTCAGTAAACGGCATATTAAATTATTATAATTTAATATAAATTGTTTGTTTCTATATATAATATACCTACAATATCTTTTTAAAATTTTATTGATATCTAGGAAGTCCATCACATTGTATTTGTCCTGAACAATATTTTGTCTGTTTTGTGATAAACCTACAATCCTGTATCAGAAAAATACCAAATTGTATCAATTGGTATGTAAAATATTAAACATTTTATTGCATTACCTGGCTCGACCCCAGTACGCGAAAAAAGTGCGCTCAAGCGCTCAAGCACAGGTCACGTGCACAGACCACGTAAAACCGTCAGTTTCCCCAAATATATTTAAAATTGCATTGAACCGCCATCTATTAAGAAGCGGCTCTGCATGCCGTATAGTTGGTTGCATAATATTTATAATTATGCCTATTTACTATTTCGAACCCCATCTTAACACGCTATTCAAGACCTGAAGATATAAATCTAAATTTAAATTTTAACAAAAAAGGGCTAAGATATTTGATTGTTTATAGTACCCCTCAGTACATTGGTTTAAAATGGTACTAATATCGCCATTATACCGCAAAATTCGGGATAGTGTCATATTTGACGTAATTGTGCCTCGTTTATCCATAGAATATTAACAAAAAACAATCCGCCTCTTCCATTTGCCCCTCAAACCGGATGGCGAAGTCATCCCTATGGCATCAGGTCTGATGTCATAGGTATGGTACAGATGCCATAGTGTCTTTCCTTTAGTGTACTTATAAATTTTGTATTTTTTTAAAGGAGATATTTGTTGAGTTTTAGTATGTTATGTGCTGTTGATTTACTGGACTAGGTGTGCGAAACAATTTGTCGAACTGAAGTAGTTCTATGCACGACTACCGCTTGCAACACAGGTAAACTTGCTTTCTTATTTTCGGCAATATATTTTTTGGGATGGTTCTTAAAAGGATTTTTAACAGACCCAGTCAGCATGAATTTTCTGATTATCCTAGAAATGGTTGAATGGGCAATTTTGTTGTCCGGTCAATAATATTAATTGAATTAAAGGTAAGTCACGCTTATGTATTAGTTATTGTATGATCTACTATTATCTACAGGGTGAAATATCAACTTTACATCAAGAAAATGAGTAATTTTACTAGTTCTAACTAAACATACTTATCATACCAAGATAATAAAAAATGTAAAAATGTTATTCAAATTTCTAAAAACTCGATTAAAAGGGACATTTTAGTATCACTGGCATTGACTAACATTAGTCATAAAAGAAAGAATTAAAAAACAAGAAAAGGAAAAGTTTGTGCTGTGACTTCATATTTGAATATAATTTTTACTTCTAAAGAACATTTTCAAATAAAATTTATCGATAATAATAAAAATAAAGGTACTCTGCTCTTATCACAAAATCATATATTCTGAATCGCTTGGTATATGATACCGAAATTTACGTATTTGGCGTAGTGGTTTCATACAAGCCGCCAACTTTGATAAAGAATAACATTTTCTGAGAAATGAATAATAAAAGAAAATGTTCCATATGATGCGGACTTTCCTGGACACACTGTGTATATAATTTTAACCCATACCATAATTTTACTTTTGGCATACATTCGAGACACGCTGTGGAATAAGTAGTACTGAAATTATAAATATAAATTCATATAAACTCTCAACAGATCGTTTTTGGGTTCATTCCAAACATCTGATTTTTTTGTGAAAGATACTCAATTTCAAGTAAACCCTTGCGGTATAGAATACAGCCAAACCTTGCACCCATGTTACGTAATTGAATGTATTAGACCATGGTAATCAATACTGTAATGAAGGAATAATATTTTGTTATATATTTATGTGTGTATTTCCGTGCAACATAAAACTGGTTGGAAAACCAGTTTCATGTACGTTTTGTATACAGGGTGAGTTATTAGTATCCCGGCGGTCGATAGCTACTAAATCGTTAGACAAAGAAAAAAAAGTTTAAGACAAATTGTTTGGCTCACTAGTTTCTATGACGTAAAATTATTTTTATTTATACAGGGTGTTGCATTTAGTCGTGACGTAAAGTATGTATATTTTTTTAAATAGAACGCCCTGTATATTTTATTATTGTATGAATACTAATAAATTTGGCTATCCAACGGTATAAGTTGCTCTCAGCGTTAATAGTACCTGAGATTTTCAATTATTTCTCCAAAATATGCCGGTTGCACGATCTTCTTTAAAACTATGTAAAAATAACATTTTTGAAGATTTTGCTTTTGAACTATGTCAGACAATAGTCAAAGCTAGTAGATAGATGATAGTATTCAAAGATATTAGATTCACTATACATAAAGCTTAGTAAATGTTGATGTTTTTCAAATGGCTTTTCCTTGAGTTTTTTAAATGGAACACGCAGTATTTTATATGCTAATTGAATTGCCCATCAAGTTCCCTTTAATTTATGTCAAATATGTCATATGTCCAATTTTACTAGTTTTCATGATATTGTTACACTCTACTTGTGTAGGGGGGTTAACTCTTCGATGGCAGGTGTTAAATCAAATACTGCTTCAACTACTTTTGTTGGTATACTTTAATCTCGGGTCAGCTCACCTCATACCAAGACAAGTCATACCCGGACAACTCATACCAGGACAACGCATACCAAGGGACAACTCATACCACGACAACTCATACCGGGACACCTCATACCAAGGGACAACTCATACCAGGACAACTCATACCAGGACAACTCATACCAGGACAACTCATACCAGGACAACTCATACCAGGACAACTCATACCAGGACAACTCATACCAGGACAACTCATACCAGGACAACTCATACCACGACAACTAATACCAGGACAACTCATACCACGACACCTCATACCAGGACAACTCATACCAGGACAACTCATACCACGACAACTCATACCACGCCAATTCATACCAAAACGCCCATAACAAGCCGACAAATGATTGTTGTCTGGTAAGGTATCATCTATTGTGATTAGGAAACGCTCTTTAACAACTTATTATGAGGTAATTGTGTTTAAATTTCTAGACTGTCGAGTATTGGCAAACAAATCACATTTTATACAACGCGGAAGGCTATCTAGTGAAAGACTAATATGTATAGCCTAATAATAAGGCATGACATAATATACAGGGTGTCTTGAATAACTTTGCTATTACAATAAATAGCACGACGAAATTTTGTAGTCTTACATATATACACGGCGGGCCAAAAAAACGGTACACATTTTTGTTTACTGCAGTGTGAAGATTGCAACCACACCATACTCGCAATAACGGAACGTTTCAATCCAAAGTTATGTTGCTTTATGCTTGGCTATGCAACATTTCTGATAACATCGGGTCAATTTAATGTGAAATGAAAGGTGTAATAAAATTAGTAGGTAATGACATTTGGTTTCTTTTGGTCAAAAGGGACCGTAGAGATTTTATAGCATCGTATAACATGGTGATTTTTTTGTATACAGGGTCAAATGTTGAAACATAGTTTTTTGCTGTTTTTACTCAAAAAAGAAGTGGAATTTCGAATATTGTATGTTTTCAATCCTCACAACATAAGCAATTAGTTTTTCAAAGAAATATTTGCTTGAATTTACGTAAAATTTTGGTAAAATTTTGAGTAATTGAACATTTGTGCCGCTTTTTTGGCCCACATTGCATATCTTACGTATATTCTTACACTCAGAAGCCATTTTTGGTATCAAAAGTGTTTTTGTCCATCATTTGGCTGGGCAGTATTCAACTTTTTTTATTTCTTATGGACGTGTTATTGTAATTTTATAGATTATTGAATATAGAATTGATTTCAATAAACTTATTACTGAATTTTCCGTCATGTACCAATCTGAATCTTTTCGATTTCAGTTTATCCGAACTAATTATACGTATATAGAAAATAAGACTTGGCTGACGCATTATATATTGTATCTGGGTAATTCCATGTCAAATCAATACAGTTTTTTCTCACCACCTTTGATTCTGATGACATTTTGTACAATTGTTGTCTTCAATTTGTTAAAGAAACATTCAAAATTTTATGAAAATATGTTATCCCATAATTCCAAAACGGTTATGCTTATGGTTATGTTAATTCTTATGGGTAATATTACCGTGTTTTTTGCGGTAATATTACCAATCAGAATTAACATGCGCTCGGTAATATTACCGGTAATTTAACGTCAGTAGTTACATTGTGTTTATGTTCGTTACATAACTCTTTCACTAGACGGCGGTAGCCTTCCGCGTTGTGTAAAATGTGATATGCACTATGCGCGCCAAAAAAATTGTAGAGCTAATTTTTACATAATATAATTATGGCTTGTTTTTATTTTTCAACTTTACAGTTGATGCATGTAGTGTACTTTATTAATTATTGATTAATGTCAAGGTACGTTATAAAAGAACCATTTATAAAGTTAACAAAAACATTTTCAGTATATTTGGTTGCATATGTAGTGTACTACTTTTTTGTCGCCCGTAGTACATATAAAATGGCAATACTTGGCAGTTTTCAAATACCTAATACGGCATTACAGAAACTGTAGAGAACAGCCACACATTGACCAAAATTTGTTAATCACACTAGATGACACCGTACGTGACAATAATCACTCGTCGGCTTGTAACGGGTGTTTTGGTATGAATTGTCGTGGTATGAGTTGTCGTGGTATGAGTTGTCGTGGTATGAGTTGTCCTGGTATGAGTTGTCCTGGTATGAGTTGTCCTGGTATGGTTGTCCTGGTATGAGTTGTCCTGGTATGAGTTGTCCTGGTATGAGTTGTCGTGGTATGAGTTGTCCTGGTATGAGTTGTCCTGGTATGAGTTGTCCTGGTATGAGTTGTCCTGGTATGAGTTGTCGTGGTATGAGTTGTCCTGGTATGAGTTGTCCTGGTATGAGTTGTCCCTTGGTATGAGATGTCCCTTGGTATGACTTGTCTTAGTATGAGTTGTCCCGGTATGAGTTGTCGTGGTATGAGGTGTCCGGGTATGAGCACCCGACCCCTTTAATCTATTCGTGTGGATGGTAATACACTTGTACCTTTATAATAAGATTCTCTATTTATGCGACCCCCGCGACGATTCCCCCCAGTAGTTCCGTCGACTAATCCCGTGCGCCACACGACTGTGTGTCGTTGGTTCCGAGAACGCGTGATTTTCCCTGAACTGCCTGTTTCGGTTTAGCTCTTTGTCACACTTCTCCCGCTTAGACAAACATCGACCTCAATGTTGAAATCTTTGACTGGGGTGGCCTCTGGAGACTGCTGTGGGTAGTCGCCGCTGGTCCTCACCATGAACATAAAAAAAACAGCAAAAATTTTGCAGTAAAATAATTATAAATCCTTACTAATTCTATAACGTAGGTGCACAATACAATTACTCTTAATGCTACGTTTAGACCGTACTTAGAGATACCTTAACAAAATTCTTAACTTTCTAACTTAACCATAAATGCGGGCCCTTTTATTCCATTACTTATTTCCTATTTCCTCTACTACTGTAGGTATTTCTTATGATAATATCCTATTCCCCTACCAACTGTAGGTACTTCTTATTATTTCCTATTTCCTCTACTCACTGTAGGTATTTCTTATTACTTCCTATTTCCTCTACCCACTGTAGGTATTTCTTATTACTTCCTATTTTCTCTACCAACTGTAGGTATTTCTTATTATTTCCTATTTTCTCTACCAACTGTAGGTATTTCTTATTATTTCCTATTTCCTCTACCCACTGTAGGTACTTCTTATTATTTCCTACCAGTTCCAGCTCTAGGACCTGCTACCCGATTTTCCTTCGCAGGAGAATCGTTTCCCAATTCATCTTGGACCTGAATACTACATGCCGATAGATCTACACTTTGAGGTACAGAGGTGGATTGCATAGTCATCTTATCGTGTATAACAAACTGAACTCTATCGTTCCTACTTCTCGATTTCCTACTAATGAAATTTCTGATGGCCCCTATCGTCAACCAACAGACAAACAATGAAATTACAATTAAGACACAAATGTTACTCATATCCGCTACAGTTTCTTGCCAGGCTTCGGCCCTATGAATAAAAGTTAAGCCCACCAAGGCTGGGTTTCTAACGATCATAACAATAACCAACACAGTGGTTACAATGTTCATAATTTTCTGAGAACCAAAAGAATGAGTGTGTCGAAGCAATGTTTTTAAATTAAACTCTATCGGATCCGTTACGACTGGAATGGGATTAAAATTAAAGTGCGGTATTGACACGTTCCAAGATTCATTTATGCATTCAGATACGTTTTCAAAATTAAGTTGTGTATGGGTTGCCATGGCCGGTAATTGAAAAGTTTCTAGATTAGACCATTCTGCTGGCAAAATGTGTTTCATACTGTAATTATTTAAAGAATCAGAATCGCAAGAATAGTTTCGTCTAATTATTTCGATAGAGTTTCGCAACAATTTACAAGAACAAGGAAGATCTAATTCTACCGCACCCGTTTTCACTGACTACTTGTGTAGGGGGGTTAACTCTTCGATGGCAGGTGTTAAATCAAATACTGCTTCAACTACTTTTGTTGGTATACTTTAATCTATTCGTGTGGATGGTAATACACTTGTACCTTTATAAGATTCTCTATTTATGTGACCCCCGCGACGATTCCCCCAGTAGTTCCGTCGACCAATCCCGTGCGCCACACGACTGTGTGTCGTTGGTTCCGAGAACGCGTGATTTTCCCTGAACTGCCCGTTTCGGTTTAGCTCTTTGTCACAATATTTACAATTTAATGAAAAATGTATATCAAATATTATCTAAATATTCCATTATGTACTTGTTCTTTGTTTTTAGTTTGTCTCTTAGTTGTAACTCAGTAATAGTATATTCACACACCCTTTTTTCTTCTGCAAGCTTTAACGCGCTGTATAAAAGATCTTGAGATAATTCTTAACATGTACTATCGTGGCCATATATTATGTCCCTTCTTTTGACGTCCATTTTCTCGGAAACCTAGGGGCGAAAAAATTTGAAAGAATTCTGGTGCTGTCCTTGGTTAATATGCTACAACTCATAAAAATTAGAAAGCTTGTCCTTGGTTAATATGCTACAACTCATAAAAATTAGAAAGCTGTATGTGTTGGCGTTTTCCCGATTTTTCCAAATTAAGAAGAATTGGGGCTGTTCTTGCCACGTAATTTTTATTCGTTTAACTTTAGCAATTAATTACTCCGAAAATAATACATAGATTTGAACAAATTAAAAAGTTAAATCACCTGCGGAATGCTAGCTTTCAATGTGCATTTTTGTAAAATCATTGGATTAGTGCTTGATCCACAAAAAGCTATATTATGCAATGCCAGCCACTCCGTTATTAGAAGACCTAGAATAATGAAATATTGACTATAGGCTACCCACTAATTCATAGGTTTAAAGTTTATTACATAATCATGGTTTATCTTGCTTTTTCCCTACAAAAGATCGAGTTGAAGCATCTCATGATTGCTGCAGTTGACGCGGCGCTCTACGGTCCTAGGGGCGAGCGGGGAAAGGGATCGACAGCGACGCTGCCAGTAGTGGGGTATCGTACGTGCATTAGTTACTAGTAACTAGACGAACAGTGTTTACGGACACAATATAACATCACGGCGATAATGCCTCGCAAAAGAAATTTGGATATCCGGCGACAGATTCCCGAATAAAAAACAAATGGCAAAATGAGTCAAAAAGATAACAGAACCACGAACAGGCATTTGGAAGCGTCATGGGAATTCTTGGCAATTTAAATCGGGTTTCGGGTTTAGCATTTAAAATTAAAAAGTGATCTGCAAAATATTCTGTGTCTACAAATTTACGATGCTAAATTTGTAAAAGTTTTTTGATATTTTTAAGTTTTATACGGTCAGAGCTGACGTTTGTAATATATGTAATATATGAAGAGTTGTATTTATTTTATATTGTTTCTGCATGTATTTAAATATTATTAATAAATAAGCTGTTGAAACTGTCATAATAGTGTGAATATTTATATAACAAAATCGGGCATACCTATTAAATATTTTTTGGGTTTATCAAGCAAGCTTAATTTAGTATTCACCACTAATCGGAAAATCTGCTAACTCCATATTATTAGATCTATCCGCTTCCATCAAAATCTTGTTTACAACCTTATTGTATAAACACTGAAGAAAACATAAGCGCCAATCGATAGAAGAGATTTCTCTCGTACCGGGTCACATTATAATCAGAATTATTAAAAAAAAATTAAGAATTTAATTGTTGGTTAAAATTACTACCTTGACAAGTTATCGTTCTTTTTGTGTATTGATAATAAGCTGCCCCGGTTCTCTCAGCTGTCGGTTCTCTCCGACATGACAGCAGCGCTAACGCCTCCCTTCCCCGCAGCACCCCAAAGACCGTAGAGCGTCGGAATTCACGCGGAGTTTCAGCACGATCTTTTGTATGAAAAATGCAAGATAAACAATGATTATGTAATAAACTTTAAACCTATGAATTATTGGGTAGCCTATTGTCTATATTTCATTATTCTAGCTCTTCTAATAACGGAATGGCTGGCATTGCATAATATAGCTTTTTGTGGGTCAACTACAAATCCAATGATTTTACAAAAATGCACATTGAAAGCTAGCATTCCGCAGGTGATTTTACTTTTTAATTCGTTCATATCTATGTATTATTTCCGGAGTAATTAATTGCTAAAATTAAACGAATAAAATTTACGTGCCAAAAACAGCGCCAATTCTTCTTAATTTGGAAAAATCGGGAAAACGCCAACACATACAGCTTTCTAACTTTTATGAGTTGTAGCATATTAATCAAGGACAGCACCAGAATTTTTTCAAATTTTTTCGCCCCTAGGTTTCCGAGAAAATGGACGTCAAAAGAAGGGACATAATATATGGCCACGATAGTACCTCTTATTTACTCTAAGGTTGTCAAAAACATTGGTTATAGGAAGTTTCATGTCTGCTGGTGTAGTAGGTGATGATTGGCATACCAGCTCCTTCACATATCCCCATAAAAAGAAATCTAGTTTGTTGAGGTCTGGATACCTTGGTAGCCACAATGTAGGACCTCCTCTTCTCTCTGGTCCCCGTTTTAGTTCTTGTTTTATGCTGGTAATTAATATTAGCTGTTTCGTCAAATTGCAACCGAACCCTGTCTATAACACTTGGTTGGGGATGCCGTCTATCCGGATATCGCTATTCATACATTCTGGATGCTACTAATGTATTTCTGTCGGCTTCGCCATGGATAAGATCATGTTAATTAATTCTTCTCTGCTATAATTATAACTCATCCTTCAAAGAAGAGATACATATTGTTATTGTTGACAGCCAAATTTTGAAATTATAAATAAATCCCTTCGATATTGCTTCGATATCCCTTCGATATCGCATCGATATCCCTTCGAATTGGACTTTTTAACATTCTTGTAGTTTATGAAGAGCAGAATCGAATGGTGTTGGTTTTATTAAAATTGACTTCTGTCCAATCTTATTTTCTGCTATTTTGTCGCAATATTTGATAATCCGAACAATTTGATAATCCGAATGACCTTCGGTCCCAATTAGTTCGGATTATCGACGCTCTACTGTACTTCGCACCTTTTTGCACTGCTCAGCTGTTTATCTCAAATATAGTGGGTGTTAAGAATAAGTGTAAAATATCGGTAAAGTATACTGAACTTTTGAAATAGAACTCATGTCCACATACCTGACACAGTTTAGGTACTGCATAGAGCCTCAGTATATTATAGAATACCTACATAAATAATTTGTATGTAAAACTTTATTTGTTTAACGTCTCTAAAAATAATTCAAGATAACCCAAATTGGTTAAAATTGGTATCAAAATTACAAAAGGTTCTCATTAACTCCTTTCAAAGTCGATAATAATAAAAAAAGCCCCACAAATGTTATTTGGCTTTAAAAGTTCCGCTCTATGATTCATGGCACTATTTTTCCTATGCTGTTTGTAAAATTCGTTCAATTTTCCGACTCTCTCCAACGTTCAAACAATACATTCCCGGACACGAGTTTATTCGAAAAATTTTCTACTATGGTCATACAGTTTATATATAACAACAATTACTATAAACTAATTGACTTAGTATTGTCGCCTTTTAAGTGTTTACGTATAATAGTAATGATTGGAATTTTGAATTTCGTTGTCGATGATCGTTATCATTTTCAAATTTGTCGACTTTTCTTTATATTTAGTCATTGTTTTCCGCTATGTGGTTACATTTTAAAAAAGTATTTTCGCCTTTTATTGTTTACCAATTTGTTAAGACTTTTTATCGGATACTCGATAGACACGATTATAGAATTAAATTATCAATTGTGTTCATTTTCTGCCAGTATTTTTGATTTTGAAAGGTGCCAGTTGCCCAGTTGCTCGATAAACACGAGCTGGAAATTCTTATAAAAAATTAACAATGTTTACTCCACAATATTACAAAGTAATAAAAATTCTTCAATATTGTGAAACAAATATATAAATACAAATAATATTCTTAATAAAAAAATATTAATTACACATTAATAAACGATAGAAGGGCTGCAAATTTTCTTGCAATTCACTTTAATATCAATATGCTATAGATAAGTTGCCGAGCATACAGTGGCCACAACCGTGGCTAATGACATAAAATAATGTATACAAAATGACACAACCATAAATGCAACGGAGATTTTTCAAGGTGAATGCAATTTAAATTTAACGAACAATATGGGCTATTGGATACTTTTTTTATATTTTTATTATTGTCATGTTTGTTGTATCTCAATTTTCGAATCCTAACTAGTAACTACGAATATGTCTCCATCAATGCCATTTAAAACAAATAAAACAACAAAACCGCTACAAAATAATTAATAGTATAGTCATCCACACTAAGTCACCTTCGATTACTAAAAAAAATCTTGCCCCCCCCCCCTGGAAAATTTTGTAACGGCGCCCATGCAGTGACTCTTGTGTAAAACAATTTTCTTCTTCTACAAAATTTAGATATGGGATGAATTAAAACCGAAATGGTTGAGAACTAGTGCTTTGTATTGAGAACCGGCAAGTTCCGTAGTTACCCCACAGGTTGTTTCAAACTTAAGACCGCCACTGACGGTACTGCGCCGCAGTACGATTTTGTTGGATGCAACGAAATTGGAATGAATCGGTCGAAATTTGACCGTGTGTGGGCCCGACCGATCAAGTTGAGTCTGCTTGACGTGCAGTTAAAAATTTTTAACTTTGCAGTACGAGTAGTACGACGCGATCGCTCGGATGCCCATATTGGACCGTGTGTGTCTCTCTGCGACTAAATTGTACAGCGGCGCAGTATCAGTTGATACTAGTAAAATACATGGGTCAAGGGTTTGTTGTGTTCAGGGTTGCCAATTTAGAAGAATTTCTACTAAATCTGGTAGAATGAAAGAAATATTGATCTGGTGACCAAATTTTGAGTTTAGTAGATATAGTGGAAAATCTGGTAGATTGACATATTTTTTTAGTAGTTGTTTATTCTGTACTTATATTAGTTTAAGTTATACTTAACTTATACTAATACTAATATAAGTACAGAAATCCTTACTCCTTAACAAATGTGGCAAATGTGGTGGATTTTTCATTAGATCTGGTGTATCGATTAGAGATGTTTAGTGAAAATCTAGTGTCATAAGTCATAACTCATTAATGTTCTGTTCTATACAATCTTTAATAATTCCATAACAAATATTTATTATATAATACGTATATACATTATACCGCATTGTAGGATATGCATAGGTGTTTATAATGTTGGTAGATTTAGTAGAATTTCTGTAGAGCTAGTTGAGACAACTAGACTTAAGTCGCTAGTAGAATGTTTAACAGAGAATCGTGTCGATTGTTGTTAAATTTATTGGATAAGATTATACAGAGTTAGTAAAAATTATCGGAACACCACAAATAATTCTCCAACCATAATAAAATTACAAAAGAAATCAAACCAAAGTTATTTGGGTTTTAACAATCTCTCGTTTAAATACTTGTGAATATACAGGATGTTCATTTTTATTTTTATATATTTTTTATTCTAAGATTAATTCTAAGGTTTTTTTTTGTAGGAAAATAATATTAATTTGAAGTTCAGGAGTTTTGATTAATTGATTATAACTCATAAACGATGCATTTAAAAAAATTATTGCGCCTAAAAAGTATTCTTAGAATTACTCTTAAAATATGAAAAAGAAAATATACGCGGTGTTCTATCAGAAAAACAAAAGGTTGCCAAGTTTCTATATTAACGCCATATATGTTAAAACTTTTGTTTGGACGACAACCAGTTTACCACAAAAAAACGGTTAAATTTTTTTTTTTGATCTTCAACACACTAACTGTAGCTGCAGTCAACAATAAATCTTCTTCGCTGTCCGACATCTTTACTACTCGCTGTCATGGCAGAAACTGCCGGGTTGGATCGTGTGTGGCCGCTCAACGTATACTGCGAAGTTGTACAACGCCGCAGTACAATTTTATCGTACTGCGGCGCAGTACCGTCAGTGGCGGGCTTAAGACCTAAAGTACAACTTAGCACTATCCAGTATAATTTTTTTGTTATAATCTTGATGAATTTCTTTAAAACGTCGCGAGAAGTAATGAAAACCGGCCAAACATTACAAAACTAATTGAACATCAAGGATTAGCAAAATTGATTAAAACGTTTCTATCCGGTTAACGGTCAGTGTATTAAAAGAAGCATTGGTGCACTCTTCACAAATGGACCATTCCGTACATTAAGTATTTCAATTTGTGACTTGTGACCTTTACAGCGGAGGAGATTTTGATACCTTGCGTGTCTTTTTGTACCTACTGCATAATTTCTTTGTGCACCATGAAGAAATCGTCAACATTTCAAAGTTGATTCACTTTTAAACAGATAATCCTAATTTTATGTTTATTTTCGATACCGATTATTGTCTGTTAAAAACCAAAACAACTTTGCAATTGTGATGAAAGTTCCCAGAACATTTTCAGGCGATTTAAAAACATACTGTATATTGTAATTTTAGCGTTGGAAATGTGGATGACTCGAAGGAGCCCTCTGATTCGACTCACGGTAAGAGAATTTGATCATATATTCAGTTATCCTGGTAGCCCAGTGAAATTAGTCAAATACATTTAATGTATTGTTACGTAGCTCTCGTTGGGGAATGTATTTTTTTTAGTTTGAAACGCCTCACGTCTGCATTTCTGACCAACCAATTGCCAGCTTAGCTATGTTGGATGACCTGAGTTCAGTGCAATTGTACAGTGCAAAAACATGTTTTTTTAGCAATATCTTACTATCTATCGATAGGACAACATTGAACGTTATCAGTAAATTTCTAGTTTTTTAATTCTGTGCACAAACAAGTCTATATGTACATCGTTTAGGCACGAGGGAGTTTCCAAGTTATACGTCTGAAAATACATCAAAAGCACGTAAGATTTACAATAGATTTGTGCTGGGCAGTGAACTGTAGATACTACGTATAACTGGAAAGGGCCCGTAATGGTCAATAAGTGAAGCAAATGCATTTTGTATGCAACCCGCTGTGAAGTGGGCAAGCTATCTCTTTCTATCTCATACGGTACTAGGACCGTATACGGTTTAAATTTAACTTTTTATTTGTATTATCTTTTTCAATTTAATTGGAACAAATAAATCAACCTTTAACTCTTGCAGAGACTTAAATACATGAGATAATAATCGCAGATTTAATAAAAGATATATTTTATTCATATATTCCGCCTAATTAAAATTTACAATATATTTTATTCATATATTCCGCCTAATTAAAATTTACAGACTTGGGACCCAATTTTCGTTCTTTTTGAAGCGAATGCGTGAATTTTCGAATGTTGTAGGGATATCACCGGTTGCCCTCTGGTTCGTATTTAGGTTGTTGCTAACAAGCAACAAGTAAACTTGCTCATAGATACGAGCAACCGGTGATATCCCTACACCATTTGAAAGCCACGCATTTGCTTCAAAAAGATGACGAGAATTGGGTCCCTGGGACCCAATTGTTCTTAGCAACAACCTAGAAGTGAACCAGAGGGCAACCGGTGATATCCCTACTCCATTCGAAAAGTCACGCATTCGCTTCGAAAAGATGACGAGAATTGGGTCCCAGGTACTATCGCGAGCATAAACGGGGACACTCAAATTTGCATTAATTAAACTGGGCTTCGTAATGCCATGTCCCATTAATGTCATCTAATTTTGACGTAAGAAATAAAAATGTCGCAATTTAATTAATTTCAGAAGGCAGTAATTCAAACTCGACTACAATGGAAATCAGCATTCGACAAAATTGCTACTGAATTAAGTGTCGGCAAGAATACCGCGGAGAATAAAATTGATGAACCCGGAACAAATTTGTAGGTTGACAAATACTGTCAGAGTTTAGACGTCATAGGTTGACAAAACTGTCAAAGTAAATGTTACATAATTGTTGAGAATATAAATGCCTAATTTCACTTTGCTGTCCCCGTTTTTTATGCTCGCGATGGTACTCTCAAATTATATATTAATAGTCTATAAAAAAACGCCGTGTAGCGGGTAATGGTTTATAGTCGATAAAAAAATATAAACTCTGCTAAAAAAATATTCGTGCAAAAAAAATTATATATTAATAGTTATTCCTTAATTTGAAACATTTGCACTCCAATAACTAAATGCTCTTTGTATTACTGAATTAAGGAAACGCATACTGACATTAAAAGTAGTCCACATGATGCTGATTATCTTTATTCGAAAATAGTAATACTTATAAATTATTTTATCTACGACTCACATACAGGGTTAGCCAAAATTACCGGAACACCTAAAGAACTCTCCAACGGTAAGAAATTTCAAAAAATAATTCAGACAAAAGTTTTTTGACTTTAAACAGTCCATCGTTCAAATATATTTTTAATATACAGGGTGTTCATTTTATTATAGAAATTTCGTAAACTTTTTTTTTCAAATGGAACACCCTGTATATTTTTACATTTTGTGACTTTAGGACTAATTCTAAATATCTTTTATTAAAATAATATTTTTATAAAATGCACCATTTTTGAGTTTTAAGCAATTACTTAAAATTAGTCAGAATTACCAGAACACCTACATAACTCTCCAAACGCAAAAAAATTCAAAAAAACATTCAAGCAAAAGTTTTTTGACTTTAAACAAGCTATCGTTCAAATATATTTCTAATATACAGGGTGTTCATTTTATTGTGGAAATTTGAAAAACACTTTTTAAAAATGGAACACCTTGTATACTTTTACATTTTGTAATTCTAAGACAAATTCAAAACTTTTTTTATTGATATAATTTTCTTGTAGAATGCATTATTTTTGAGTTGTAAGAAATTAATTAAAATTAGTCATAATTACCGGAACACCTACATAGTTCTCCAACCGTAAAAAAACATATTGTTAAACAAGCTCTGCGTAAATATACTTTTAATATAGGGGTGTTTATTTTATTATGGCAGTATGGAACATCCTGTACATCGCATCATCTGCATCATTTTTTAGTTATCAGCAATTAATTAAAACTCTAAAACATTTATTTTGACCGAACGGATAAATAATAACTAATTCAAGAAAAAGAAACAAAAAATTAAATTAAATTTTCAGCCACCCGTGAGCGGCTTGACAATGCCGCAACCTATCAACAAATTCCCGTAAATTCCAATCCACCTCTGCGGAAAAATTGAATTTAAATAATTTCGCACTTGGACACCGTACTGCGGCGGGGCACCATCTTGTTGAAATCAAATGTTATTTAGTTCTAAAACAGTTTCCAGTAGTATCCAAAACAGTGGTATGATAAAATCAATTTATTGAAAGCAGTTTTTGGTAACTTTCAGTTATGTCGATTGGCGATATCGCTTGCAAAATAAGTAAATGTCAAGTAAAAATACATAACCACAATGTGGCTACAGTAGACACTTGAGTAGAGACCAACTGTCCTAGGCAAACATTGTCTAATACGTGATGTAACATGTCCAAAGTTTCTAAATTTAATTAAATTAATGTACCAAACGAGAAAAAATAGTTTATCCGTTTGATTAAGATAAATTGGTATGTATGTGGGAAAATATTCTTAATTTGAAGTTCAGGAGTTTTGATTAATTGCTTATCACTAAAAAGATTATTAAACTTATACAAAAATGATTCCAATAAAAATGTTTAGAATTAGTCTTAACATTATAAATGTAAAGATATACAGGGTTTTCCATTTGAAAAAGAAAAGGTTACCAAATTTTCATAATAAAATGAACATCCTGTACATTAAAAGCATATTTTAATAATAGCTTCTTTAATGTCAAAAGGCGTTTGTTTGAATGCATTTTGAAATTCTTTACGGTTGGGGAGTTATGTAGGTGTTTTGGTAATTATGACTGATTTGAATTAATTGCTTAAAACTCAAAAATGATGCATTTTATAAAAATATTATTTTAATAAAAGATGTTTAGAATTAGTCCTAAAATCACAAAATGTAAAAATATACAGGTGTTCCATTTGAAAAAAATGTTCTATAATAAAATGAACACCCTGTATACTAAAAATTTATTTTAACGATGGATTGTTTAAAGTCAAAAAACTTTTGTCTGAATTTTTTTTTTTAAATTTCTTACCGTTGGAGAGTTATTTAGGTGTTCCGGTAATTTTGGCTAACCTGTATAATAAGTTCATTGCATACGTATCTATGACTATATAATCCCAATCATTATACGGGCCAATATTATGACACTAGCGTTGTATAATAATGACAGTTTGTTCAAATAATGCCCTCATTATTTGAACGGACTGTCATCAGTATACAACGCTAGTGTCAAAGTCTGCCAAAACCCAAGAATTATAGAATAGAAGATTAGGCATTGCGCAGGTTGTCATTAATTTCTGAGCGAGTTTGATAATCAGCTGATGTTTTAGTCTAGTGTGACGTCATAGCATTATACTAGACGAAAACATACCTTGACAACACCTTGACAACATACGAATCATAACAAAATACAAATTACTGATACATAACCTAATACCTATATTTCCACTTTGAAAAAATCGAAAATGAGATGTGCGGTGGCGAATTGCTCAAATAGAAATAAATACAAAGCATCTAAATGCAGCTTTTTTGCATTTCCGTCCGATGCCGGCGTTTTAAAAAAATGGATCAGTTTCTGCCGGCGCAAAAATAATTTCAATTATAAGACCAGCGTCATTTGCATGGAACATTTTACAAGTGAGGACTTTGCAAATAACATGAAATACGAAATGGGTAAAACAACTTAAAACGCTCCGTACAGTAAAACGACATTTGGGTAGGCGTCTCGACATCATTCTTTAAAATCAGGTGCAATGTTGCACAGATTATTGCGGTTCACTTCATTAAATATAATAAATAAACGTCGAAAAAGTATTATTTATATAGTATTGTGCAAGCAATCGTTATTTTATAATTCATGTTCTAAGTTTATTTAGGTATTGTATTTATTACAATTATAATTATGGCCTGGGTCCTGGGACATTAAAGACTTCATTGATCTGATTGATTAGAAAAAAGGCCAAATGGTAAATTAGATCGCTAGTAAAGTTTAATAATCATCTTTATCCGCACTTGACCTATTTATAAACATCATCTTGTTGACGATGACATTGCTTTCACCGATTGTTTTTCATATAACTTAATCTCTCACATCAATGTTGACATGTTCGTCATAAGTTCGTTGACAAAATATATGCCACTTTGACACTTTGTTTTGACAGCAAGTCTGGTGTGACGTAGATGCGCAGAACGAAACGATTTTGGTACGCCGATTAACGTAATCTCTGTTTCGATCATTCTTGGCCAAAACCTACGTGGCTGACAGTTCGCCTCGCCATAATTGACAAATACATCTAAAATATTTTGCATAACATGGAATTTCTGAGTCGTAGATAAAACGTCGTATTTGACTCGCACATAACGGATATAAATGGCTCGCATGATTCCACGCTCGCCTACGGCTCGCGTGTAAACTTCATGCTCGCGATTTATATCCTTAATTATGTGCTCATCAAATAATATACTATTATGTCCTACATGATCATAAAGTGGCATTTTACATCTTAGATACCGGGACAAAAACTGCTTCTTAAGGGTCGGTGCAAAACGAAATAAACGCGTTTTTACGAAGTTGGTAGTATTATAGTATTATACTACCAACTGCACGATCCACGGTGACCTTGAAACGATTATCACAACCTTTTACCGTTCATTGTAATTGTTTATTCCCAAATCTTTTGCATTCACGTAATTAAACATAAACGATCAATGATCACAACAGGCAGAACCTATGTAAACTGTAAATACAGAACCAATTTGTAGTCACAATTTGCACGACGAGATGGCGCCAAGTGTCAATAAGCAAGATTACAGTACAATATTTACGTGATTAATGTACAAGACGCGTTAATTACAATTTATTTTAGTACGGTTGTATATACCATTCGGTTTACGAGAACATGGGTGTTAAATTCTCTATTTTATCTCCATTGTATCTATTTTGTGCGGTTATAAGATACTTAAAAATCATAAATAAATAGAGAAAATTGAAATGAGATATTCATTAACAATCTTGACAATTTAGATATTAATTTAATTGTCTCTTACGAACGCCTTGTACATTTTTATTTTGCATGATTTCTGTGTGGTCAGCTTAATCGGTTGCCGACCGTTAACGCCCGCGAGAGCGTTAAGGGTTGCCATGGTTATATGTCAAGTATGTCAAATATTTGTCAATCAAATTGTAAATATTAAGTGATCAATGTTAATTATTGGCGAATAGGGTCATAAGTTTGACAATTGATTGTCTGTACTGTCACTCGGCGATGTCAATTATTGGCGGTTAATGTTATAAGTTTGACAATTAATTGTCTGTATTGTCACTCAACTCCAAATTGTTTGTATTGTTATTCAAATCAGTAGATACGCATGTCACTTGATATCGTCAAAATACTTATTAATATTATTCCATCGGAGGAACAAAACCATTGTAGGACATAAAATCTTGTATGCACCTCGGGCATTACTTGATCGTTATACCCTCGGGTGACTTAAAAAGCTCGAGGGCCGATAGGCCCGAGACCGGTCGCCCTCGGGGCATCAATATCCATGTAATGCTCTTGGTACATAAAAAACTATTTCACATTTTAAAATTGGTATTCATTCGAAATATGTATACATGGAGAGCGTAAAGCAAAGAAACATGATACAGTCTGCAAAGGTTTGTTATTAGAAAAATTTCATCGATTTCTTATTATCAAAATATACATATTTACATAAAATTTAATTTCCGACTTTGAATTGTTTTCCAGTTATGACGTCATCGACACTTTCTAAATGGCAACCCCATATTTTTGTACTGATATTGATCGATCTGTTAATTGGCGTAGAGATAATTCACAAAATTCATCGCTACATTAAAAAAATTCGAGAAAAAACCAGTAGAAACTTGGGGTTATATTGATAACTTTTGTTTGTTTACGGTAAGCGAATAGGCGCGTTCAAAAGCTGCGTATCTCGCCAGGTTATTGCGTTTTTACCTTTTTTTTATGAAGCCGTCCGCACCCGCCTAAAGAATCGCTGCAAATGCGTCAAAAATATTTGGGAAAACATTTTTGGAATTTCAGGTATAAACACTAAGATTTAGGTTTACTATGAGACCATTTTGAGGTTTTTAGCACAATGGGTTCAGCTGGAATAAAATAAAAAAGCGAAATACTACTGCCTTCCGTTATCTACCTACGGTAGTCAGACAGTGTCACATAAGCCACGTCATCGCGCTGTCTCTTTTGCTTGCGCCTGCATCAAATCATGCCAGCCAATATAAAGCGCGGGTCCCTTCCAGTTATACAGTATATACAGTTCACTGGTGCTGGATGATCCCTTTCGCGTCCCAAGTGTTTGAAAACATGATATTTTATAATAAGAAAAACAATAGCATGCATATAACCTTCACTATTTCTGAGATATGTCCTTCAGAAGGAACATGTAAAATCAACCTACAAAACACCGTTGCTACTTTTTGTTGACGCTTTTTAAGCTGTATAACGTAAACATTACGCGAGTCCGTTTCTTCATCGGTGGACATCAGTAATGGGAACTGATGGCATAAAAAGGGTTAATTAATCTTGGTGACATCGGTTAACAACCCAAAGAAATATGGGAAAACATTTCATAAAAATTCAAGGAATATAGGTATTTTGTTGCAAGCAACGATTTGAACGTTACATATTGTAATCTGCTTGCAACATATAAGAATAATAAAGAAAAAAGAAGGAACGCCGTTGAAAGGGCAACAAAGTGGAAATTTTGAAAAATTTTGCGCTGTCTTGGCAAACGATGCAAGCGTAACGCCACCAGATACCAATTTAGGAGGGGCTCTTGTAAGCGATGAAGAAAACGATAACATCGATGAGAAAAGATATGAGGAAGACACAATGACCACGAGAAAAAATGTAAAACGGAAACTGGAGATTGACGGGGAAGATAAAAGACTAAGGAGAGAGTGAAAAGTGTATGTGGAAAGAGAAGAAGGCTATGAAACAAGAAGAGGTAAGTGTTGCAATAGTCGGTGGCGTTAGCAACATTAGGCACCAAAATATTGCAGAGCTGGATAACAGCACCAGCTTGTACACATAATAAAGTTTAAAAACCGCCTGGAGACACTCCCCTGGGGGTCAAGATCATCCCTTTATGACGTCATCAAAATGGCGGATTTAAGTCAGAGTAGCGAATTATGTTATCGAACGTATTATTGTTAATTTTTAACCAACTTTGAGTTTTAGTATGTCATTTTAAAGCTCAAATAACATTTTTAAAAAAGTATATTTAATTTTTGTATTCAAAAGGTAGTTTTTGCATAACCCTCTAAATTCCAGTAAATTGTTGGAATTACAGTATTGCTATAAGCAATTAAGTTTATGTAAAAATATCTTCGTACGACAATTTGGTATTAACGTAGCCAGACAAATTTTTAAATGTTAATATTTTTCCAGCCCCCACCAAACCCCTGCACACTTCTGCTAACTTCTATTCGCTCTGTGCATACACCGTGGTGGGGACTTGAAAACCGATCTAAGCGCCCGTAGCGGAGAAATCCCTAACTAAAATGCCCACATATGTGCAGTAGTTCACGGCGCATTAAGTTGTGATCCAATCCGTCAGAACTAATAACATATCATTGGTATAAATAATCATAATGGGACACAATAAGTATTGCGTTATCAACTGTAATAATATATGGTAATAATACAGCGAGAAATATTAACAAATGAAATAATTGAAATAAATAATATAAATTTGATCGGACCACTTCGTGGACGATCGTGGACCTACTACCGCCTACACCAGTAGAGGCGCTTGCATCGCGCACCCTGCCAATAAACATATGACTAATGTAGATGTTATTAAATACGCCACTTAGTGGAAAGCATAGTCATTTCATGAAACGCCGACCAGGGTGTTCACGAAATAATCCTAACTAACCCAGCTTTTCATAAAATGAGGTATTTCACTATGATACTTGATGTATGTATTATTTGACAGTATTGGATATAAGCTTTAAGGTGAAAAATAATAAAACAAATATTCTACTAGGAATTCTGTATTTACGTAAACTTTATTCGCGGTTACATTGACCTTCACATTTGTAGAGCATTGTGCAACTTAACCCACTTTTTATACTCTTTTAAGCCTGGAAAGAATGGTAGCACCTGCTCTTTCATTCGTGTCCTATTTACAGAAAAATCTTCTAATCCTATTTCTCGCAACCTATTTTCTATAAGAATCGCAAGATTTGAAAATCGGAAGACGGGTGCCTTGGAGTTGTACAAATAACTCTCGTGCATGTATGATACGAGTTCACTTAGTGCAGATCCATAACCAAGCTTAAATGATTTTTCGTCGAAATCTTCTTTTCATCTTTTTCTTTTTGCGAACCTTATTTAGAAATCCGACATAACAAATTTTGTGATATTTTGCTTCTAAAGCTACCAAATCGGTGTTACCTGTTAACGTTCTTAGAAGTTTATTATCCTAAATAATCAGAGCATTTTCGTATATTGCTGGACCTATACCAGATGTGGATGGTAACACCAGTTTTTGATCAGTAGATTTACCTTCTTCCTTCTCACAAAAAGTGTAAGTTTCACTTATATCTGCCTGCTATAGGTAAATGTGATCTAGTAACTGTTATTTGCTCGTCATTTGATTTTGCAAAACAATATTTTTTCGGGAGAGTCTTTCAATTTTCTGGTTATTAAATCTTGTTCTGCATACTTTGTGATATTTTGCTTTTTTTCTGTTAAGACATTAGCAAGATTAGAAATATCCATGCCGGGTGAGAGTTGCTAATTTTGCGTAATCTTCTGAAATATGTTTACACTAACACCACCGACTACAAGAACGTGTTAACAATATAAAAATAATAACACAGTAATGAAGGTCTCCTGTGTTATAGAATAATATTTATTTTATAAGTACGTAGGCTTTCACGGCCCGAATCATTTAGAAAATAAACTGCTTCCGGGTTATGCCGTGTGTCAATACTGTATTAAATTAGCTTTGAAGAAGCGAGCAACATGGTTCGCGAAACATCAGCATTAACAAATCTTGATACACGGCATAACCCGGAAGCAGTTTATTTTCTAAATATTTATTTTTTTTAGAAATAGTATATTATTCTATGAGCAAGTAATGTAAGCAATTACTCATGAGAATGAAGTTTGCAGTACGAGCCGTAGCTGTAGGCGAGAATAAGCCAACAGAATCCATTATTTTTATAATTATAAGTACCAAACTACAGATATTACTATTATACGTAGGCATTGCAGTAAAATATCTTTGATAGATAAAAGTTGGTGGTAGCGCTCGTCATTTACTGACGTTGACAACTCCATGACAACATAGCTAAGCAGTGTCTCAAAACACTATGGAAATGGAAATCGCGAGCTCTGATTGGTTCTAAAGTCTTGAGAAATAAAATATGACTTACGATTCGCGTGGTATGAGGAGCCAGGGACCCAATTCTCGTCATCTTTTTAAATCGAATGCGTGACTTTTCGAATGGAGTAGGGATATCACCGGTTGCCCGTCTCTATGAGCAATTTTGCTTGTTGCTAAGAACAATAACACACGAGCCACGCCCATACGTTCCCATACGTTTGATGAAGTATGGGCGTGGCGCGTGCGTTATTGTTCTTAGCAACAACCTAGATACGAACCAGACGGCAACCGGTGATATCCCTACTCCATTCGAAGTCACGCATTCGCTTCAAAAACATGACGAGAATTGGGTCCCAGGAAGAATATGTTTGTCATGCGTGTGGGGATTAGTTAGTATTACTTATCATAAATTGCCATGATAATGAATGCACTCATCAATAGGAGTAGAAAACGTTTATTTATTATGTTTTGTTTAGAAAATAAAATTTACTTTGTTTAGAAAAGAATATTTGTTTTGTTTAGAAAATAAATTGTTTCCGAGTTATGCCGTGCATAACATTTTTTAATAACTGGCGATTGCAAACCATTTTGCTTGCTTATTCCGAGCTAACTACATATTCAGTAAACTCGGAGGAAGCAAGCAACGCTGTTCAGTAACATCAGCAATTTAAAATTTTGTTCCACGGCATAATCCGGAAACAATTTATTTCCTAAATTATTCTGACTACGTACTTTTTTATTTAATTTGCTATTGCAAGGTACGTTACTCTTGCAATATTATATTTGAGCCTGAGTTATTTTAAGTTGTTTTTTGTTTTTCTTTTGTTGTATCTTGTAGACTTTTATATCATAAACATAAATATACACATCTCTCAGGATTAACTTTCTTTTCTATACAGGGTCTCAGACGACGCGCTACCATTAAGTATGCATATGGAGAACCAAATGAAATGAGAGATTGAAAATTTGTGGACTTATGTTAGACACGATCGTCTCAACTAAAATATTTTTAGTTTTCGGTTACTTCCGGTTACACCGGAAATTATGTCAACTTTTATATTTTTGTAAATTCAGTATCTAATACTGGAATAGATGATGATCTGAAATTTTATAAGAACAACCGCATAGTTGGCGCGGGCAATTTGTTCTCCTTTCATCCTTTCATGTATCTGAGGATGAGATATTAAAAGCTATTTCTACAATTCACTGGGAAGCACTTGGGATTGATTTGATTAGCGTGAGTACAATAAAGCTTTGCTGTCCGTATTTAATCAAGATAATTGCTCACATCGTAAATTTTTGCCTAACAGAAAGTGAATTTCTCGACTGTTGGAAAGAATCCCTCGTCACCCCCGTTCCGAAAATTAAAAGTCCTACCTCATACAGTCATTTTCGTCCAACAAGCATCTTGCCAGCACTTTTTAAAGTTTTAGAAAAGAAAAAAAGATAGTTGGTCACCAGTTAAGACCGTATCTTTGCGTTCACAATGTATTGCCTGAGAGACAGTCTGATTTCAGGCCTCAACACGGTTGCAACACAGCGTTGTTGGATGTTGTTGATGATGTGCTCAGTAGTCGGGGTAATTTCCATGCACTAATACTTTTAGATTACTCGAAAGCATTTGGCTTGATAAATCATAAGCTATTGTTGAGCGTATTGAAATATTGTGGGTTGGGCGAACAGGCGGTGTGCTTTTTTTGACCGGTATTTGGTTGATCGGCAGCAACGTCTACGGATTAAAGACTTGTACTCTTCAGCATTGTCACTGACTTGTGGTGTCCCTCAGGGAAGTATATGTGGACCATTACTGCTTATTATCTATACAAGTAATATGTATCGGTGCCTGAATTATTGTAACTTCCATGCATATGCGGACGACAGCCAGTTATCATACAGTGTTGGCTGTAATGCATTGCACTTTGCTGGTTTGCGAATGAGTGCCGACCTCGACGCCCTTGTTAACTGCACATGGTCTTCAGATCAATTCTAGCAAAACTAATGTAATTCTTTTTGGAAATAAGAATAAATTGCAATCGGTCAAGGCACAACTTCGCATCGTATTGATGGAAACCCCTTGGATTTTGTTGACTGTGTGAGGAATTTGGGTTTGTGGATTGATAGCGATTGTAATGGAATCATATTCCGAACAATGACCGAAAAGTGCGTGGTAAGTTGAAGGCGATGTACCAGATAAGACAATAAAACGTATTAGGAGGTGACATTGGGGTTATCATTTATGACTATCCAACCCCTTAGTAAAGAAGAGAGATAAGTACTCAGTTTTGACCTTCATGTCGCTAAGCTATTGACCATATCATATGGAATCTTGAGGTCTCTTTATTCCTATCGGCATGTCCTTTACCAGAATAGTAAACTATTGTTAACGGATTCACTGATACTATGTGCATTTAATTATTGCGATTCGGTTTATGGTGCCTGTATAACCAAGAGATATCAGCGTAGAATTTAGTTGGTACAGAATTCGTGTTTGCGCTTTTCTTGTGGAATTCGTAAATTCCAAAGAGTTTCATATAAATTAGGGGACTGCGGATGGCCGACTATGGTTGGAAGATGATGCACACGGGATCATTCTTTTATAGATTGCTTACTGAGAGTCAGCCGGCATATTTGTGCAACAAAATTACATATCGCACTGATATCCACAATGTTAATGTTCGTCGAAAAAATCAGCTAACGATACCACAGCATAGATCTGTTACTTATACCAAGTCGTTCACCTATAGAGTTGCATCATTTTGGAATAGTCTGCCGGAGTCACTCAGGTCTCTAAGTAGCAGCAGCTTCAAATTAAAGTATAACCGTCACATTTATGAGCTTCAGCAGCCTACTTAGATAATTCTGGATGTGTGTCTCTGCGAAATCTTTTGAAATGTATTTTGTTTATGTGCGTGTTTTGTTCTTAGTCGTTGGGTAAACCTCTATTTTGAGTCGTCATGATTATTGTGTAATTAGAAGAATGTGCTAAGGGCTTGGGGGAAGACCAGATGGTTTTATTTAAACCAGTCTGACCCGGTTTATTAATCATAATTCATAAAGTTATGTAAATTCTCTTATTGTGAAAATGTAATTTAATTTATGATTGATAAATGCTATTATTATTTATTGAAAATCTCTGATACATCTCATTAAATATTTGAAACCTAGATAATATAATTTAGATATAACATATAAATACTAAACTTACACTAATAATTTTGAAAAGTAATAAAGAGGATCAGGGCAAATTGGTAGTACCGAGCTTCGCTGAAGCCTAGGGTACTCCCTTTGCGGGTATCACTGCAGCTCTACCCAATTTTGAAAAACACAAGGCCATTTATGCTTTGCAAAGAAAAATTTCATTTTTCTTTGCAAAGCAAAGGAAAACTGCAGAAAACCCTTGCAGCCTCGTGCAAAGGTCATTAAAAACACACACACACACTCACACACACACACACAGACACACATTTATTAATAGACAATATACATTAAAAGAAGGTAAAGATGAAATATTAAGCAGCAAATTTAGGGTTCTTTATGATAAAACTCTCCTCAAAATATTTGCGCTTCCCAAAACCGCAATTTCTTGAATTTCCCAGGGCGAAATTTTGCACGGCAACTCTTTAACATGTTTACTATTATTATTATTATTATTATTATTATTATTATTATTATTATTATTATTATTATTATTTCAAATGGAACATGCGGTATTTTACCGCATTTTTTAAATGTTTGTTAAATTTTAGATCAATTTTATGTTGAATAACAGGAAGTAACCGAAAACTCAAAATATTTCAGTTGAGGTGACCGTGTCCAGTAATATAAGTCCACAAATTTCCAATCTCTCATTTCAATTGGTTCTCCATATACTTTTAATGGCAGCTCGTAGTGGGAGACCCTGTATAAGATAATAAGTATAAATGAATACTCATCAGAAATTCATCATTTTATTTCTACACAGTACAACTGCCAGGTAAATATTTTAAATTTGAAGGTTAAGTTGGTGTTCCCTTCAGACACTCACCGTTTTATTCTATTAGGTCGCCAGGATTTCCAACATAAATTTTATCCAGCAGACCACAATCAATCCCGCTAGTCCTTTCCAAAACATTTCCATCAGTGCATGACGTCATGCAATCCATCTGGTGAAGAACGGACTCGCGAATGGTTACTCGTACGCAGAAGATGACTAGAAACTAAAAGATCTATCACTTTCAATGTAAACTTCAATATCGTCAGACCAATATCAGATAAGGATACTGTCATATACACAATTTTGCCCATCTTTTGAAATCGTTATTAGTCAATCATTATCCTTCCTTTGGCTTTGGTCTGACGAGAGTGAACGTTATGATAGAATTGCTACTTATTTTAATCATCTACATAGTATAAAGGATGTCACCTTACGACGAGAATTTAAAAAGGATCATCATTTTATGATAAAAAATCCAAAGAACATGGTTGTAGTAAAAAGTTGGTCGTTTTCGATATATGTTCTCCAAAAGGAAAAAGGTGTTTACAAAACTAGTATTGTTTACAAGCGTACATTTGAATACATAGTTGCATAGTTTTCCATAGTTGTATTGTCGTTCTTATTATAAAATATGATTCTCTATCATGTTTTCAGAGCCTTGGTTGCATGTCATTTGTAAAAGGACTTTCTTCGTAACCAATGTAACAATAGTTTGAAATGAAATGTCTTGACAGAACATCAAATGAACACTGTGTAAATTACGGTCTATCTTTTCTCCTAGAATGGATATATCGCTCCGGACCAAGACTAACAGTCAATCAGTTACGTGCAATGTTGATGAAGAAATACTTATGCAGCCGCAGGTCAAAATTTTTCATCTTCCAGCTGATAATAGTTTTACTATTAATGATTTTATTCTTTGTTGGAAGAGGATATACAGGAAACCCACCACCTATCTTACTTTCCTTAGACATATATAAGTCGCCCATAATCATGATGACCACTGATGACATTCATAACAGTGACTATGTTATGTATCAGAAGATGTTGCGAGAAGAAAATGTCACTTTTTTAGATTGGGAAACTAAAGACTTTCACACTGAGATGTTGAATTACGTAAATCACCCTAACACATGCCTTAGGCCAGGCAATAGGGCAATACAGAAGTAGCTAAAGCAGAACAAATCAAACATTGAAATTTTAGTACTTTTCGACAACTTGAAGAATATCCCAGCCGCGTCGCATAGGTGGGAAAGACCAAAAAACGCTTTAGTTTTAAAACACGGGGGAATTATGTGTGTTTGTCAATCAAAGATGAAACCAATTTTATTATACCTATATTCAACTGGTTTGGCTTCGTCAGTCGTACACTTGCCTGTTAACTAGGTTACACATATGGTTTAATGGTATAGTAGTACCATTGAATAATAACTTATAAAGATTGGCAAAGCCTATGTGTTCTTAAAAACAGTCTCCGTTCGGCCGTCTTGTGGCGACCTCTTTAATTCGCGCGCAGTACTAACTACTAACACGTACACGTTGTCAAGTCAGCTGGCTAGTTTGCTATGTCGCGTGTGTACCCTATGTCGGTCTTAAAAGACACCCAGCGCCCCAGCAAGTAGAAATACGAATTGTGATAATTTTAATGCGGAGGGAAAGTAACAATGATTTTTTTTATTTTAATTTAATAACCTATAATTCTTTTCGACTGATTTTTTTACAGTTGATAAAAATAAAAAAAAGATATAATTATTTACCGACAAATAAAATATTTTAAAGAAATAAATACATATTAATAGTAAACATTTATTTTAACTCAATTACAAATAAAATAAAATACTATTTAACCAGAAAGTATTTGTATTTTTTGGTGTGCTTTCTGGTTGTCCCATTTTGTGGATTTCACAGTGTTTTCTAGTTCCCACTGTAAATTTCTAAACATTTTCATTTTGATCACCCGACGAATTATTATTTCTTGTCGGTGAAAGATGCACGCTGATTGTTCTGCTGCTTTTACCCCCTGTGTATTATCAAAAAGGTAAGACTCTATTTTCTTAAGGGTGCCGAAACCGTTCCGTTCCGCACCCTAGAAAGTTCAGCAGATTTGGTAAACGTATTTCGTAAATCGTACCGATCTTTTAATTTTGCTTTTAAATTTGAGATTTTTTGTAGTCAACGGGGATTAATTGAATGTAGCTATAGCATACGAACATGACAACGATAACTAAAAAGAGAATACATACCTCTCCGTTCAAACGCAAAAAAATCCTCGTATTTGCTGCTTCGTACCGATCGCCTAACTAAAATCATTTCTTGGATATTTTATTGCATATATAGATAGGTGATTTTACTATGCATTGTATGAAGCAATGATGTATAAATCCAAAAACAAAATGGTAAGTTATTGTCTATTGTTCAATTCTGAGCAATTTTCGGTATGTATTCTCTTTTTAGTTATCGTTGTCCTGTTCGTATGCTGTAGCTTCAATTAATACCCTTTGAGTGAAAAAAATCTCAAATTTAAAAGCAAAATTAAAAGATCGTTACGAAGTACGTTTACCCAATTGGCGGGCGCGGAACGCACCCGTTTCGGCATCCCTAATAACATTATCGCGGCATTTGAATTTTTCGAATGTTGTGTTGAACATTATTAGTACGTCGCTAATATATATTATAAAATTTTCGGCCGGCCCGCGTAAATACTTTATATTACCAGAACACGAATAATCCTTCAGCAATATGTCGCTCATAATGAAACTACAAATTGAATAATCTTTAAATCTTAAATGAAAATGTTTAACGGCATATATTGTCAAATTAATATTATAGGTTAATAATATGGTGATATACAGGCGGAATGTAAATTTTAAATAAATCAAAAATTACAGCCACATCCTGGATTTGAACCAGGGACCTTTGCTCAGATGGGAGAGCATTGTGCTAGAAACGCAAAGGTCCCTGGTTCAAATCCAGGATGCGGCTGTAATTTTTGATTTATTTAAAATTTACATCCCGCCTGTATATCACCATATTATTAACCTTTAAATGTTAATAATAAAATAAGTAATATAATTATATCTTCTTTGTTCTTAAATACAAAACGAAATCTAACTTGGGAACAATTTCACACCACATACAATAGGCTGCTCGCGTACACGGTAATAGAATAACACAACGTGTAAAAGTAAAAGAATCACAGCCGAACGAACCGGGGAATCCCACGCCGCGCCGGCGCTAACCGGCGTAATTGTGGATCGGCGTAAATCAAACCGGCGCAAAACCACGTAAAATATTGTAAAAGTATATTTACATATTGTAAAAGTATATTTATTGCCTGCCATTGTATTTGAAGTAGCACGCGAACAGAAACGACTCCTCTCGCTAAGCTAAAACTGACAAATGAGCATTGCACTAACCTCAACACGGGTCGCACCATCTATTGCAAATTGCCTGCACTATATACTGACCTCAAACTGAGACTGAGCGGACTGAGCGCAGGCGTTAACGTCAACACGGGTCGTGCCATCTTTTGCTCAGGTTACCGCTGTGTTTTCCGTGAACCTATTACCTTGCCAGTCTAGTTAGTCTTCAGTCAACGGTAGTACGTGATATGTGCAGATATACATATATCCAATAAGGATTTTGTTGCCGTTGATTGAGAATTGGAAAAAGTATGTTTTTTTTTTGGTTGATCGGGTTAAAAGAAGGTGTTTTTGGTTGGGCCTCTTTTATTGTCCAAAATATTTCGCCAATTACGGTTGGCTACCTCAGGGAGTAAAAATTTTACAGTTAATTAACAAGAGTATTAGTTGGATCACTGGAGCCCCTTGGGTTTTAGTGTTTGATCGCAAATTCATTTAGCCCTATCAACCAAAACCACAAACATACTTCTTTCTGTGACAGGTAAAAAGTTTACAAAAAAGATTGCGAAAGCCCACATGCAGTAGTTATTATCAAGTAAAAACTTTATAGTCTATAAGAACATAATACCATACCATACCATACCATACCATACCATACCATACCATACCATACCATACACCATATCATATAGTCTATAAGACTGCCATAAAAATAACAGGGAACTTTAAGAAAATACATGCCTAGGGTCACTTAAGCATTGCCAACACGATATGTGGCAATGCTGTGGAAATGCAAAGGACAACATGTCACCTGTCTACGCTTTTGATCAGGCAGTAGAAGTGGTAATTAATGACCGCGCGAATGCACCTCAGAGGCTCATACAGATCAGCGACTCCGCATCACTGTAGTTCACAGACGGACCAAAGACCAAGCAGGGTGTTGGGATTTGCATTAGTGGACCGGATTTCTCCTTATCCAAAGCCATTGGCCATTCTCCAACCATCTTCCAGGAACTTACAAAGGGCAAACATCTACATATGCTCAGACAGTCAGGCAACATTGAAAGCTCAGCAATCGAAAGACCACCAATCCAAAACAGCTTGGGACTGCAAAATTTCCATGGAAAAACTAGCAAAAAAGGTTTCACTGATGTGGGTTCCAGGGCATTCAGGGATCGAAGCCTTTGAACAAGCCGACATACTAGCCAGATGAGGCTATAAGACTCCCTTTTGAAGACATGAACCCTGTTGTGGTATCACAAAGAGCTACATCAGGAAGATGATACAAAACTGGGAAGATAAAGCTAAACGAGATTACTGGGAAACATCACCTGGCATGAGGCAAGCTAAGGCTATCATAACCTTCTCTGCCTCCAAGGCGAGACAGTATCTCTAGTTACAAAAAACAGACCTTCGACTGATTACAAGGTCTTCTTACAGGACATTGTCCACTGAGATATCATCTCACAAAGATTGGACGGGCAAACAACGCAGCTGGTATATCCTGCAGGGTGTCCCTCGAGACAGCGGTACACCTATTGTGCGATTGTGACGCTCTAATCTGAACCAGCAGAGCTGGCATAATTTACTACTCGAACGATAACTGACTTCGTGAAAAGGCTCAATACTAAAGATCTGTAATGTATGGGGGAAATACAAAAGATCTTTTATGTCAAAGTATTGTAAAGGCACAGATGCCAAACGACTCAACTCTACTGTACCTTACCATACCATACCGTACCGTACCATACCATACCATACCATACCATACCATACCATACCATAGACCATATTATATATGGTATGATATGGTATGGCAGTGTCACATCACTGGTGATGACTAGCAATTTCTCTTCAATTATCTGAAGGACAAACTGAACAGGAATACATGTAAACAATCCCATCAAAAGATGCCAAACCATTGCCATTTGGCAAAACAGGTATCATGGTACTCTAGCACCATAATGATGATGTGGTACTCTACGAATATAACACGAACACAATTATTTTTGCACGGAAGTGGTTAGATGTTTTGTAATACTGAACCAATAAGATTGGATGAGTATGCTACTGTCGACCAATAGATAGGCGTTCAGGTGACATTTACAATAGTTGGGACAAAGGAATGAAACTAAGACCAAACAAGAACAGCTGTACGTGCCATATGAGTGCTTTAAGCATTAATATCATCAGTTTTTGAAGCTTTTGATTCCGAATCTGATATCAGATTTGTAAATACCATGAAAAAATAAAGTAAATCTGCAATTGGGTGTATAGCTTCTATATATACAAGATCTTTATTCAAACAATATGGGTTAACATTTATTATATTATATTATATTGCATATATCATCTTCTTCTTCTTCGCATCTGTCGGAATGGGCTATCGGCCATGGGCTTTCTGCCCTGCTGTCTTCCATTAGCGCCTGTTCATTTCAGCTTGCTTCATAGAGTTTTTATATGTTCATAAAGTGTTTTTTCGGGTGTTCTTTTCGAGCCGTTCTTTCTGCGACGTTTAGAGCCTCAATTGACGATTGATTTTGGTCGGTAAGTAGAATAGATCCATATTTTATCATGGGTCTGCATATGGCTTTGTAGATGTGACACGCTGTTTTCACATTAATACCTTTGTTCTTGTGCGTCAATCCTCTGAACTGAGTTGCTCTATTTTTCATATTTGTTTTAATAATATTGACATGTTTTTTGAAATTTAGTTTTTGATCTATTGTAACTCCAAGATATTTACATGTATTTGAAGGTGAAATTATTTTGTTTTTTAGTGTTACTGTAGGGGATGAATATTTGATTTTATGGTAGGGGATAAGGAGTCGGGTTTTTGTGGGATTTGCTTTAATACGCCATAAATTGAACCAGGTCTCGGTATGGTCAAGTAGTTGTTGCAGGTTAAACAGCAGTGGTAAGGTTAGAAGAGTGGGAAATTATGGTTGTATCATCGGCATATTGTATGATATACGATGTGGGATTTAGGTTAAGTGGATTGAGATCGTAGATGTCGACGCAAAATGCATTATACAATAATGAGGATAACGGGGAACCTTGGGGGACACCTTGTAACGGGATGAACGTATCGGATAGGGAGTTTTGAATTTTTGTTTGTAGGGAACGATTCTGAAGGGATTTATTTATTAGGTTTATGAGGGAACTCGGGACATTTAATTGGGATAATTTGTATAGTAAACCGTTATGCCAAACAGAATCAAATGCCTTATTGATGTCCATAAAAACCACTGCCGATTTTTTTCCTTGTAGGTGTATTGTCTGTAGGTTCGATGTTAGTACCGTGAGCGGGTGAATTGTGGACATTCCTTTACGTAAGCCAAACTGATAAGGTGAAATTCTGTCTTTTAAAAAGTCTTCCAATCGACGATTTAGTATTGTCTCAAAGATCTTTCCTAATACTGGTAATAGTGTGATTGGGCGATAGTTGTTAGTGTCGTAGGGATCAGCAGTTTTCTTATGGATACCTGTAATAATACCTTTCTTCCAGCAGGACGGGAAGAGTTGAGTATCGAGGCAATACTTATTCATGTTTAATATGTCTCGGTGTACTGTTTGATCCAGTTGTTGAAGGACGCTTCGGGTGATGATATCGTATCCGGGTGATGAATCTTTACCAGTTTTCAAAATCGATAGGTATTCATCCATCGCTATCGACAGTGAGCTGCAGGTTTCATGGGATGTAGCTGAGAATTTAGTGAACCAGGTCTTTACCTCTCGAAACTTATCTGGGATAGCTTCTATTTAGCAGCATTCTAAAAGTTCTAACATTCTAAAAGTCCTATGACTGTCATGCTTTTTGGGGGTATTTTACCCCAAATTATCCTTACTTGTCTAAAATCGCTCATAACTCCTTCAAACTTGGTGTTTAGGTGTGTTGAATGGCGCTGAATCTAATTTTGGTATAATCACTGCAACATTTAAAAGATGGATTTTTAACCAAATAATAGGAAATCGTCATATATAGTCGGATATCATAACTTAAACTATTGGACAGATCAATTTGAAATTTTTACCGCATAATCAACAATCATTGCTTTATCGCGTGACAAAAGAAACCGAATACGTTATATATTTTTTATGTAATTGCTAAAAATATTTTCGATTTTTTGAGTTGAATCGATAATAATTTTGCTTTGACAAGTCATAATTTCCTCAAATATAAATATTTTTATTTCTCGTTCAAGAAGCGATAACTTGAGAGGAGAAACCGGATATCCACGGAGCGTCTTGGCTGTGGTGAGGGTATAACACCCATAAGGATGTGTGGCAGATATAGGCGCAGATATAGTGGCAGATCGATTTAGCTTTGTCCGTGTGTCTGTCCGTCTGTCTGTATGTCTGTCTGTCCGCATGTGTACACGATAACAGTCGTAATTTTGAAGTAATTGATCTGAAATTTGGTATACAAGCCTAACTCTTAAAAAGTAAGGACAAGTTCGTCAATGGGCAAAATCGGTACAATTACGATAGGGGGTATTTTAGCTTTACCACGGCTGAAGATTAATCTCTTACTAGTTTTTTTTATTTTTGTTTGCTTAATATCAGAAGTGGGAATCAATTGATTTGCATTGTATCGTCGTAATTTTTGAATAAATAATTGGAATTTTCCGTTAAAGCTACGCCTAGACCATAGCGAATTCGCCGCCGCGTTAGAAGCAGCGAATTTTTTGCACCGCTTGCGAAACGCAAAATCGCGATGGAGTTCAGACTAAAGGGGTTTCGCCGGATAGCCTGTTTCACTCCATCATTTGGGAGTGTAGCAGGCTATCGCATCGGTTCCGTTAGGTCGCCCGCTCGACCGGCTGGTTTTATTTCTGTTTACGTATAGTATATTGTCGTACATAATCGTGAGAAATGTATAGACTGTTTTGTATATAAAGGCACAACTCGGAATAACTTTTAAATAAATTATTCTTAATGCTTTTTTTGCAGACATTATTAAAACCAACTCATCTTGTTGCCTGCACTTGGCGACCTTGTTTCAGTTTCAGTATTTCCGTCTAAAATTAATTTGAATTTTAAAAATATTACGTGGTATTTTTATCATTTGAAAGGTATCATTATACAGGTACATATTTCCTTATTTCCTTTCATTTAATTTAGAGAATATTTGACATTATTACATATACATTCAGAAATTTATTTTACAATACATTTTTGGGTTACATTTTGCAGTTTACTAATGTCATTAATTACTAAGCAAATATGCCATTAATTTCTAATTACTTTATTACTTAGTATGTCAGTTTTTCTCAACTGAGATCTATATTTTTTCCAAACAATTTAGTAGGTCGCTTATTTCAGAAGTCAATTAAGCTCAAACTGTGTAGTCTTACACAAAAGACTCATTCTAGAAACAATTGATAATTGTACATTATTGATAACTCTGGAGATGGTAGATTTTTTTAATGGAATGAAGATAGGCTTTTTAGATACATTCCTTTCTCTTGAATACCATTCGGATTATCGACTGTATATTCTCTCCTCTACTGTATATTATAAAACAAGCTTTTCTTTCACATCAATCGCACGAAAACTACGTAATGGCTTGATCACCTTTTTTAGCAGATTCAATTATTATCTAATAATATATGTTATATTATATTTTTTATATTTTTTATACCCTACATCAAACGATATTGGATATTTTTTGCAATTTCAATTAGTTACTTAGTGTTTACCATTTTCCGACTAATATTTTTGTACTAAAAAGCCGCGCGGAAATCGAGAAAATCGAGCACGCTGCGAACTGCAATTATGCCGCTGCGATATGCTATCCCTCCTAGTAAAAATGTTCCGCACGCTATTCGCGCGTCTTTCAATACACGCTCAGGGACCCTATTCTCGTCATCTTTTTGAAGCGAATGCGTGACTTTGCGAATGGAGTAGGGATATCACCGGTTGCCCTCTGGTTCGTATCTATGTTGTTGCTAAGAACAATAACGCACGCGCCACGCCCATATTTTTCAATCAAACGTATGGGAACGTATGGGCGTGGCGCGTGTGTTATTGTTCTTAGCAACAAACAAACTTGCTCATAGATACGGGCAACCGGTGATATCCCTACTCAATTCGTAGTCACGCATTCGCTTCAAAAAGATGACGAAAATAGGGTCCCAGGACTGGTTTTGGCCTCGGAACGTTAACAAAAAAGCCCTACGGTTGCGAAATTTGACGCTCTGGTTTGGTCACATCCATATGCTGCAATGTTATTTGGTTGCGCGCGATTTTCGCCTACGCTACGCGATGCGAAAATCGCTCTGGTCTGGGTGTAACTAATTTTCTGGCCCGCCATTTTGGTTATGCTATTTTTAATTGTGCCATGTTTATGCCATTTTTTGATTCAGCGTCCTTCTAACCCGATAAAATAAAATAGTAACTACATTAGTTACTTTTATTTTCAATTAAAGTCCGCTATTTCGGCTCTGCCATTTAAAGTCATGTAATATTGAAATGTCATGACATTTTCAGATTCAGCCTCATTCAAAACACCTAGATGTCAAGTTTGAACGTGTTCTGAGAGACAAGTGAGGGTAGTTTAGGGTAGAATATCTCAAAAAGCGATAACGCAGACGTAGGATTTTTTAGGACTTTTCGTATGTTCTTCAGGGCAGTAAATAGAATGTGTTTATCAATTTACAAATTAACTTTTTTTTTCAGGATTAAAACCTAATATGCCTGGGTTAATATAATACATAAAGAGTTCCGATTCTGAATATTTTTCATTAAAATTCATTAAATTCTTAATAAAAAACATCATAGGCAGTTATGGCTGTCTTTCTCGCTATTTTGTTATGAGGTGGAACACTTTGCTTAAATTCCAAGATGCCATACTAAAAGGAAAACAATTTTTGATTTATCTGGATTTTCCAGTTAAAATTGCCTATTGCCTGAACTAACATGGTACTTTTATTTATGGCATGCACCTTACAGATAGAAGAGAACCCTCTTGACTGGAAATGGTATGCACTTTTCGGTGTCACATTCAAAAAGGATAATAGAATAACTACTTGGTTTAATGCCGAGGATTTTCATACTATAGCTGTTGCTCTGCAGTATACATGCAACGTTATTTATAGAGGTCAAGTTAATTGTAATGATTGTGGGATTCAGTTCATAAACCACCCCCTTAAAAACACAGCGACAACTAAGGTAGATGAAGTATAAACAAAATCCAGTTGGGTTTGAATTTTTCAGAATTCAACAGAGAACATGCTCGTGTAATATTGGTATATATATATATATATATATATATTTTTAGTTGGCGAGTCAATATGACGCTGCGACGGATATGGCGAGTCACATAGCTATGGCTTTAATATTATCCAGCTCATTTTTTATATACTACTATATTAGAGAACGTGTTACCAAATCTATGCACCTACAGAACTGCTCTGGTGTAAATGTAGGAATATACTGGATTACTTGTTATCTCTGGGACTACACAACATATCTTCTCCTAATGATACCAATTGTTATCATGATTCTCATAGCTCGCGTAGAAGGATTTTCGACGTTCCCACAAATTGGTAAGCATCCACCATATTTTTTTGACCAATTTTTTACCTAAAACATTCCTCATAGAAAGATTCTAATGAGAGTGCTCAAACTGTTACCTGAACTAATTTTATATCTTATATCCAATACTTGTATTTTCCACTATTTAGCTTCACTATTTAATAACCGGAATCAATTTCGGTCCCAAGTATGTAAAACTTTATTTATTTAACGTCTCTAAAAAGAATTCAAGATAACTCAAATTGGCCAAAATTGGCATTAAATTTACAAAACGGTTCTCATTAACTCATTTCAAAGACGATAAATAATTTTAAAAAGTCACACAAATGTTATTAGGCTTTAAAAGTGCCGTCGTATGATACATGGCACTATTTTCCCTATGCTGTTTGTAAAATTGGTTCAATCTTCCTACTCTCTCCAAAGTTCAAACAATACATTTCCGGACATGAGTTAATTAAAAAATGTGTCTAATATGGTCATACAGTCCATTCATACATACATATATAACAAACAGCAATTATTATTAACTAGTTGATTTAGTATTGTCGCCTTTTAAGTGTTTACGTATAATAGTAATGATAGCCATTTTGAATTTCGTTGTCGTTGATCGTTATCACTGAATTTTCAAATTTGTTTACTTTTTTATATTTAGTCATTGTTTTCCGTATGTGGTTACATTTTAAAATATTTTCACCTTTTATTGTTTGCCAATTTGTTATTAAGAATTTTTATCGGATGCTCGATAGACACGATTATAGAATTAAATTTTCAATTCTGTTCATTTTCTGCCAGTATTTTTGGTTTTGAAAGGTGCCAGTTGCTCATTATACATTAGGCCTTGCTCGATGAACACGAGCTGGAAATTCTTATAAAAAATTAACAATGTTTACTCCAGAATATCACAAAGTAATAAAAATTCTTCAATATTGGTTAGCAATCAGACCAAATCTAAAATTCTAGGATAAAAGTTGACTGATTCTGAAACAAATATATAAATACAAATGATATTCTTAATAAAAATTATTAATTACACATTAATAAACGATAGAAACGCAGCAAATTTTCTTGCAATTCACTTAATATCAATATATAGATAAGTTGCCGAACATACAGGGGTCACAACCGTGGCTAATTACATAAAATAATGTGTAAAAAATGACACAACCATAAAAGCAACGGAGATTTTTCTGGGTGAATGCAATGTAAATTTATCGAACAATATGGGCTATTGGGTATTTTTTTATATTAGTATTATTTTCATGTTTGTTGTGTCTCAATTTTAGAATCCTAACTAATAAATACGAATAGGTCTCTATCAATGCTATTTACAACAAATAAAACAACGAAAACGATACAAAATAATTAATAGTATTCATTCACACTACGTGACCATTTATTACAAAAAAAATTGCCCCCCTGGAACATTTTGGAACGCCGCCCATGGCTGTAATAACCTTTTACTTCGCTCCAATTTATATCTAGTAAGTCACCGAATGTTACTAGGTTTGCTGATATTTGCAGTTTAACGAAAATGAAATGTAAATGCTAACCTTAATATAGCTGTGTATACAGGGTGTTTGGTAGTTTGATGTAAATCAAAACCGCCCATTGACACAATTTCACCTTTAAAGAATCTCAAACCTGGGCAACCGTTAAGTGTTTAAGGGGTGATAGAAGAGGTAATTAGAACGTATTTCATCAGATTTACTCTTATAGAAAGTGTTACGGTTATGTAGATATTTACAATTTTATATGAAATCGTTTAATAATATTTTGTTGCTTTTTGAATCGTATGGCAAACGCATACTGGGCCTAAAATCTTCAAATTACTATTAATGTAAACCGTAAATCCTGTACTTTTGAGGTAAACTAGCGTGAAAATTTGTTGAACGTGTCGAACAGACTGTCGTGGGATTTATGAGTGCACAGTGCACACTAGGGTGGTCCAAAAAACGGACTTTTTGCTGGACGGTAACGATACCCTCCCCCCACTCTGTTCGTTTCCGGAGAAAAAAACTCTCCCCAAATTTGAGAAAAATCGGTTAACGTTAACACGTGCCATCGAGTACCTCAAATTTCCCATTTAAAATACATTGCAAAAATGCATATTTTTTCCTTTTTTTTTTTTTCTTATCTCGGTTTTAGAAAAAAAGTTGCGGTAGATTACCAGAAATTGTTAAGTTTCTTGCAGAAATTACTATTAGATTATTTGTATATTTTTATTATTTATTAACTAATTTGCACTTGTTTAAACATACTATTTGTTGAAACAATGATATGCAAAGTTACGTACATATTTTTCTATTAATTTTACGAACATTCCATACAAAAAAAGCTCTCGACTTTGATATCGAGACTCGAATAAATGCGAGACAACTCAAATAATCGTGAATTGAATTTTTTGATAACTCGAACAGCCCTAGTCTTATATTGCTTAGCTTGTACTGCTTACGGTATTTTGATTTCGTTGTTAGCTGTTTCGACTTGTGTGTTTGCACATTGCATCATTGAGAATATTAGGTTCTAAAGAATTGCAAAAAACCATATATTTGATTAATCATTGTGATCACCAAATTATCGGGAATAATCTTCCAAGCAATATGCAAGTAATGAGAGTGTTGTTTTACAATATGAGATGTGTAAAAGTAAGTTTAAGAGCAGGTGCTCATCTTGCGGTCGACGAAGTGAAAGCTTTTTGGGCACAAGCAAGCCCTCCTACGCGAGATCAGCAACGTTACGTGAAAAAGCTAGAAGATTTATATTCCCAATACAGAACAATACATAAGAGAGCGGGTCAGAAAGCATCGGCACAAACTAAGAAAGAAGATGATTTTCTGGAAAATCTGGATGGGTTTTTGATATTGCACCACATGAAATACTACAGGATGCTAATGTATCAGAAGAAAAATCCAGTGTTTCATATAATAATAATGTCTGCAACAAATGCAAAAATGTGTCCGTGACATTGTATATTTTTGTTTAACCAAATGGTATTTCTTTAAACAATTGCAAACAATTGCTAATAAATGACAAAAAATCCATTAATTAAATAATAATTTCAGCAAAAAATAGTAAAAATTTGTCCGTAACATTGTATATTTTTTGCTTACAGTTGCAAATTAGTTAATAAATGACAAAAATGCCAATATTCCAATAATTTCTGCAAAAAATATAAAAATGAGTCAGTTACATTAAATATTTTTTTAAACAATTTGTAATTGTTTAAACAATTTGAAATTAGTTCATAAATGACAAAGGGACATGTCAGTATTCCATTAATAATAATTTATGCAAACAAAAATAAAAAACACGTAACATTGTAAAATTGTAAATTTGGAGAAAATTTTGCCTCATATTTATGGTACTGCAGGGGAGGGTGGGGGCTGGTAAAAAAAATAGTGGTTATCGATTTGTTTCTTAGGGAGTTCTAAACAAGTTCTGATTATCTCCCGCAACATTTTTTCTAAATACGAAACGTGAAAAAAAAAGGAAAAAAGATGCATTTTTGCAATGTATTTTAAATGGGAAATTTGAGGTGCTCGGTGGCACGTGTTAACGTTAACCGATTTTTGTCAAATTTGGGGGGCATTTTTATTTCTGGAAAAGGAACAGATTGGGGGGGATCGTTGCCCTCCAGCAAAATGTCCAGCAACAAAAGATTTTGCTAGGTATAAATTTGGACCACCCTAGTGCACACACAAGAACCAAATATCCAAAAATCAAGCTAATAGGCAACATTATATTTTGATCTTTATTCAAAGGAAACGGAAAACTATCAAAACATCTCTAAATAACCCACTTTAGATTCGTGTTATTACTTATATTATCATTCAAATAATACCAATTTTGAATTGTCTCTACAGAAAAATACCCTATTTTATCTGCGACTCACTCACATCTAAATAGTATATTATTTGACGTGCACATAACTAAGGATATAAATCGCGAGCATGACGCTCGCCTACTGCTCGCGTATAAACATGTGATCTATTTATATCAGTTGTGTGCGAGTCGAATACGACGTTTTATCTACGACTCATAAATTCCATTTTATATCAAATCTTTTAAATGTATTTGTCAATAATGGCGAAGCGAAATGTCAAACAACTGTCATCCACGTTCGTATAATGATGACAGTTCGTTCAAATAATGAAGTCATTATGTAAACGAACTGTCATTATTATACAACGCTAGTATCATTATAATCATTGGCGCATATTATGTTGGGCATAGTAGATACGTAATACGTATACATACAATGAACTTATTATATGTGAGTCGTTTAGCTCGCATGTTTACACGCTCGCCTACGGCTCGCGTATAAACTTCATGCTCGCGATTTATATTCTTAGTTATGCTCGTCAAATAATATACTAATAATATTTCGATAACCGTAATATTTTGTAAATGAATAAATCTAGTTCAATAGTTTCTAAATGGCCTGCGTTATAACTCTTGAAATATTTTACATCTAGCTAGCCAAAACACTGTATACAGAGCAATAGAGTAGAATAAAATAGAATATTTCATTTCCTCACAAAAGACAAAACACAAAAAATAATATAATATAAGGTGTATTATGGCACTGTGATTACGGTACTAAATAGCATACTAGTCAAATTGCAAATATCACAAAAACTATAGGAAACTATAGGTAAAAATATAGGACATACTGAATATAAATTAAAAAGAACTTAAGGGACATTTCAGTTAGCAAATAATATATCGACTATTTCATTTAAAAATCTCAAAACAAGCCATTGTTTTTTTTTATTACAGCATACTACAATCATCCTGTATAGCGCAGCTAATTTTTCATGACAGCAGCATCTATCTATGGTTTTAGGACAATATCTGCAAAAATGTATTATAGCCGCTTTATACTACGCTATTCTTGTGCAAGAAGTTGCACAAAAAGTTGTTAAGCACCTGAGATCTGCAAACAGAAAGTCTTTCAATGTGTAGATAAACTAGTCAACATACAAAAATTCATCACAAATTCTGTTTAAGGTGTTGTTGAGCTAGTTACTGCACAAATTGTGTAATAAATTGCGCGCTAAAATGCGTAGTGTAAAACAGCTATTAGACCAGTCATTACGTCTGAAAGAACGGGTTAGAAATGTAATGAACCGAGAAGCTTCAATTTGTCGACCAAGTTTTCTTATGTGCTTTTTCCGCCATCTTGATAAAAGGGTTAAATTCCGCTTTTTACTATATCTCGTTTTCCGTTGAGATACGATACTTTTGAATAAATACTTTCTTGTTGCTTTTATCACGCTCTACAATTTAGGTCCTATAGATTGTTTACCTATTGTTCATGGTTATTCACATACCGACCGAAAAAGTCAAAAATTTAGGTAGTGAAATTTGTTTCTTGCCATTTTGTCTTTTCTCGTGATAGATATTGAAAAATTGTCTGGTATGAAACTTGTAGAACGTGTTCAGACTTGCAACACTCTCTAGAAGAATCCACAGCTACAGTCATCGGTATAATTATTTGAGCAAGAAAAGGTCGATCCGGAGGTTCTAATTTGTGCCGGAAAGCGATTCCACGTCGACTTATATGGCGGTGATAAACAGGAGAAATCGATTAATATTTTGCGATTCCACCGCTTTGCAGAGTCAATGACGACAAATAAGTTTAATCACCACTCACTACTCCCACCAACAAAAATCGCAGTCCGCCAACACATTTTCCGGACATATCTACAAGTACAAACGTGGCTCGGATTTTTTCAAAGATCCTCAGGAATGAGGTTGGCGACAGACTTATTACGGGCTGGAACCAATTTGCACCACAGCCGAAGCCGCTCCACCTCAACTATTAAAACTCATTTCGTGCAGATGTACAGGAAAGTGTGAGGCTGCTTGTGGGTGCAGTAATTTAAAAATTAGTTGCTCCGTTATTTGCCCGCATTGTAGTGGCCCACAATGCAACAACATCGCCAGAGTCGACATTCTATTCAACGACGACGACGACGACGATGACGATGACGATGACGACGATGACGACGATGACGATGACGATGACGATGACGATGACGATGACGATGACGATGACGATGACGATGACGATGACGATGACGATGACGATGACGATGACGATGACGATGACGATGACGATGACGATGACGATGATGTTTCGACCATCCCAGCATCATTTCCTGCGGTTCGAGAGTTTCCACAACTCCAAGAGTTAACCGAGGAAGAACTTCTTCAGCCAGGACCATCGAAACGACGACAAGTATTAAAAAGGGGGCACACAAAAAATTATTTGTTCAATAAATTTCATGTGTTTGTTTTATAATTTGTCTGGCTTATTTATTTATTTTGTATCCCAATAATTCCCCGAACAACCTTTCATCCGGTTTGACGTGTGCATACAACCGTGCGAGTGGCTAAATCGAACCTGCAGCGCGACTTCCTCAGTTTGCGGCGCGCTAGAGATCGTAATTTTGGTCGAAGTGAAAAATAGATAAACGAGCTTATAGGTCTGAGCATGCTCTAAAATTTTCGTAATAGATATTTTTTCGATATCTATCGCGAGAAAAGAGAAAATAACAAAAAACAAATTTCACTACCTTAAGTTTTGACTTTTTCGATCGATATTTCCATAACGATGCACGATAGGTAAAAAATGTAAGAGATGTAGAGCGTAAAAAAAGCAACAAAAAAGTATTCATTCAAGATTATCGTATCTGAACGGAGAACAGAGTTATTGTAAAAAAACTGAATTTAACTTTTTTTTCAAGATGGCGCAAAATGCACATAGGCCCACACTACGTCATACCAAAAATTTAGCGTTCTCGGTTCACTTGCATTTCCAAATATATAAAGGTGAGTTATTAGTATCCCGGCGGTCGATAGCCACTAAATCGTTAGAAAACGAAAAAAATGTTTAACACAAAAGTTGTTGGATATTGCCGTAAAACTATGTCAGAAAATAGTCAAAGCCAGTAGATAGATGATAGTATTAAAAGATATTAGATACAGGTTACTATACAGGTTGTTCATAAAACTTAGTAAATTTTGATTTTTTTCAAATGGCTTTCCCTTGAATTTTTTAAATGGAACAGCCTGTATATTATGTGCTAGTTGAATTGCCCCCCGAGTTACCTTTAATTTATGTTAAGTATGCCATATGTCCAATTGTAGTAGTTTTCGTGATATTTACAATTTAAAGAAAAATGCGTAATATTATCTAATAATGCCAATATTTTATTGTTGTTTGTTTGTCTCTCATTTCTAAATCAGTAATACTGTATTAAAATTCAACTTAGAAAAACGGTAATTCATACTATTAGCATTAATTAATCATAGAAACAAACAATTGAGATCTAACGTCACTCAATAAGTTATTGCTGTTAAAATTAGTAACAATATTTGTCTCTTCTCTGAACGATGAGTTATAATTATAGCAAAGAAGAAATAATCAACATGAGCTACATATATGGCGAAGCCGACAGAAATTCATTAGTAGCATCCAGAATGTATGCACAGCGATATCTGGATAGACGACATCCCCAACCAACTGTTATAAACACGGTTCGGTTGCAATTTGAAGAAGCAGGTAATATTAATTACTAGCACAAAACAAGAACTAAAACGGTGACCAAAGTGGGAAGAAGAGGCCCGACATTGTGGCCACCAAGGTCTCCAGACCTCAACAAACTCGATTTATTTTTATAGGGATATGAGACGAGGTGGTATACCAATCAGCAGCTACTACACCAGAAGACATGAAACTTCCTATAACTAATGTTTTTGACAACCTTAGAGTAAATAAGAGGTACATGTTAAGAAATATCTCAAGATCATTTATACAGCGCGTTAATGCTTGCAGAAGAAAAAAGTGGTGGCATTTTGAACAACTTTCAAATATTAATTAAAACAATAGTTACTTAATAAATTCTTCGGTGTCCAATAAGGTGTCGATTAGATAAAAAAGCCACGTGGTATTTCTTATTAATTTGGTTTATTTTATGGTCGCTACATGTTTCGCGTCTTACTAGACGCTTCTTCAGGCGCTACAATTACAAAACAATAAAATCAATCAGTTAAAAACTCACGATCCACAAAAACGGTCACTAGTATAAACTTACATATCGTCAAAAATTGCAGAGGTCACATAAAACATAGATGAAACGTATACAGCCCCAATTCTGTATCGGTAGTGGTTTCTTAACAAATCGTATAAATTCAACAAATCTGGGGTTGAGGTCAAACACACTAGCACACAACGTGGTAGACAAAACGGCGACGAGTGAAGTATAATAAGTATTGATAACAGTATCATGCGCACGAACGTCCAACCCGCGGAAACAATCATCGAACTTCCGATCACCAGTTATTCGAAGGTTTGCCAACTTCAAACTATCCAGTAGGTATTGATGTAATTATAAGACTAATTTAAAGAGCGGTCTATACGACAGATCGTTTTGTTTATTGAGGCAATCGACCGATCTGTCCTTGATAGCTTTCTCAATCTCAAACGCCTCAAGAATCTTAATTTTAGAATTTTTCACGCATTTGTGAAGCAATTTGGCGTTTGCATTTTCAAAATGATGTCCATTATGGAACAGATGTCTTCCAAACTCGGAAATAGTGACATCTCTGAGATGTTCTTTAACTCTAACCCCAATGTTTCTGCCCGTCTCTCCTATATATACGGCGTTACAATCTGAGCAGTTAAGCCTATATACTCCACTGTTTTTAAGAAAGTCTGTCTTGTCTTTCGCATTTGAAAATATGGTCTTTATAGTCGAATTAGTGTTAAAAGTTAAATCGGTATTGTGGTGTTTAAATATATTTTTCAAATGGTTAAAATTAAAGTGTGAGTTGTAGTTAACAGACTTGTAGTTAGGAGTATTCCTTGTTTTAGTTTGTAGATTATTATTGTTGAATAGCTTTCGTTTTTTGTTAATGATCTTATCTACAAGGTTGGCATTATAGCCATTGTTTCTAGCTATTGTTTTTATTATGCAGAAACATTGGGGTTAGAGTTAAAGAACATCTCAGAGATGTCACTATTTCCGAGTTTGGAAGACATCTGTTCCATAATGGACATCATTTTGAAAATGCAAACGCCAAATTGCTTCACAAATGCGTGAAAAATTCTAAAATTAAGATTCTTGAGGCGTTTGAGATTGAGAAAGCTATCAAGGACAGATCGGTCGATTGCCTCAATAAACAAAACGATCTGTCGTATAGACCGCTCTTTAAATTAGTCTTATATACATCAATACCTACTGGATAGTTTGAAGTTGGCAAACCTTCGAATAACTGGTGATCGGAAGTTCGATGATTGTTTCCGCGGGTTGGACGTTCGTGCGCATGATACTGTTATCAATACTTATTATACTTCACTCGTCGCCGTTTTGTCTACCACGTTGTGTGCTAGTGTGTTTGACCTCAACCCCAGATTTGTTGAATTTATACGATTTGTTAAGAAACCACTACCGATACACAATTGGGGCTGTATTCGTTTCATCTATGTTTTATGTGACCTCTGCAATTTTTGACGATATGTAAGTTTATACTAGTGACCGTTTTTGTGGATCGTGAGTTTTTAACTGATTGATTTTATTGTTTTGTAATTGTAGCGCCTGAAGAAGCGTCTAGTAAGACGCGAAACATGTAGCGACCATAAAATAAACCAAATTAATAAGGAATACCACGTGGCTTTTTTATCTAATAGTTACTTGTTGTGCAATGTTTATTAAGTGTTTAGAGTTTGTTTCTGAATTTGCTTCAAATAGGTTACTAAGTAAAAAGGGATTTATTTTTTAACAAATGCCTTTAGTACTTATTAAAGTTATTTTCTTAAATTATATGTGAATATACTATTACTGATTTACAACTAAGAGACAAACAAAAAGTAAGATCAAGAAAATAAGGGCATATTTAGATACAATATTACACATTTTTCTCTAAATTGTAAATATCACGTAAACTACTAACATTGGACATATGAGATATTTGAGATATATTAAAGGAAGCTTGATGGGCAATTCAACAAGCACATAAAATACAGGGTGTTCCATTTAAAAAACTCAAGGAAAGGCGATTTGAAAAACATCAAAATCTACTATGCTTTATGAACATTCTGTATAGTGAATCTACAATCTTTGGATACTATCATCTATCTACTAGCATTGACTATTGTCTGACATAGTTTAAAAGCAAAATCTGCAAAAATGTCATTTTTTCATAGTTTTAAAAAAGATCGTGCAACGGGCATATTTTCGAGAAAAAGTTGAATATCTCATGTACTATTAACGCTGAGAGTTAGCAACCTATACCGATAGATAGCCAAATTTATTAGTATTCATACAATAATAAAATATACAGGGCGTTCCATTTAAAAAAAAACATACTTTACGTGACGCCTAAATTCCACACCGTGTATAAATGATAATAATTTTACGTCATAGAAACTAGTGAGCCAAACAACTTTTGTCTTAAACATTTTTTTCTTTGTCTAACGATTTAGTAGTTATCGACCGCCGGGATACTAATAACTCAGTATAAAAATGGGTTTTAAAAAAGGTTAGCTATTTTCAATTTTTGCCAAACAAATTTAATATCTCAAACTATATACTTTACACAGGTACTACTTTATACAGTTGAAAAGATAAATTCGTTAGTATTTATAATATAGTGTGATAAATATTCTATTTCGAAATATATTTTTAAAATAAAAATATTTTTTTCTTCACACGTAAATGCAACATCCCGTATAAGGGAACATAATTTTATGTTATAGAACATGATCGGCCAAACAACCATTGTATAAAATATATTATTTTAAGATAAATTCAGTGTCAACCACCGCGACTCGTCACTCAGCCTGTATATAATTACATATTATTTATTTATATTACAGGGAGAGTCATCTTGGTTATGTTGTTATTTGGATTTGCGGTTTTGGCAGAAATGCATTTCCTGTCATTTATATTCAAATCGGCAGAAGGTGGAGTTGGTTATACATGTAGCTTAAATTTTTTTTTTGGCCACCAGGCATATATGATAATTGACGGGGTTATACTACCATTGCTCAAGGAAACGAAACCTGACACAATACCTCACTTAAATAAAGTGTGCATAGCGCTCTGTATATTTCCTCCCTTTGCGCTTGTATCAGCGCTCTGCCAGCTGGGAGAGAAGCAGTTCGAGAATCGGGTATGTGAAGAATTAAGTAAGCACATCGCATCGTCTGGAGCATCAGTAACAGCGTGTCAACTGTCAGCCACTTGTTGTGGTGAGAATGAATGTCTTATGGGTCAAAATCAGTCAGGTGAAAGACTTCTTACGATATAAAAGAAAGCTGACTGACGATGTTCAGAAATCAATACTAAAAAGCCAGACAAACCGTACTAATTTATATAAAACGTTTTGAATATCTACCTAGACTTTAACAATATAACAACGAAGTGGGCAGCGTATTGTAATAATTATCAACATAGTTGGGAGATTAAGACAGATGTATTCCTATTTTCAGGGCACTTCTTTTAAGATGTTTTTTTTTAATAATATTAGTGCTGGAAAATTAACTGATTAGAAGCCAAAACCGGTATTTATTGTAGATAGGACTTTTAACATTGGAAATGATAAAGGGCCTCATCGTGAACTTAAAAAATTAAATGCAGGTCATGGGGTGGTATAGTGTCTATTTGTGAGGGTTGAAAGCGGTCGCAACATATATTATTGCGCTTTCCATCAAAACTTGTGGTTTTATCAAAAAATGTCCTATACTAAGTTTGAGATCATCAAAAAGTCTACCACATTCATATGGGTCACTTTTTACTCTGACCTCAAAATTTCCGATAAAAATGCAAATGCCAATGCCAAAACGAATGTTTTGACATTGTTTTTTATTTTTCATTGTCGTAACAATAATTCAATTTTAATCAAATTTTATCAAAGCGTGCTATTTCATGTCTTTAACAAGCATACATTTTTGTATTATACAAAAAACAAGAAGTTTTTGAGATATTTATAGTAAAGTAAAACACCTCTTTTTTGCAACTTATAATTTATTTATATCAAACCGGTTTCGCCCTTTCAATCGGTGAAAGCTAAAAATACATAAAAATCGTTAATATGGTGTGCACATGGGACAGAAAATTCAAAGAACGACATTAAAAATCATTAAAAGAATTAAAAAAACTCACTGTCAAAGTTGCTGTACTAACGTCATTAGCTACGTTGTTAACATAAAAGTCAAAACACAAAATATAACGGAGACTACATGTATACATAGATATGAGGACACTTTAGACATACATTTACATTTATTGACGCCAAACTAATCCATCCAAAAATCATCCCATGAAAGACGTGGTTACGTGTACCTGGCCGGCGGAAAAATAAGCAGCGAGCTGGATCACAACCAGTGCTGCCAGGTGGAATTTTGGTTTAGCGGTAGGTTTGCTTGAAAAAAAGGCGGTAGATTTGAATAAAAAAACGGTAGAAAACAAACAATAATATTAAAAAATATATACATTCTCATATTATGTTCATACACTAAAACACTAAAACTCGAAAAAATCTAACTACAAAAGTACAAAATAAAATCAATAACTCAATAATGATAAATAAATACATTTGTAAAAACATAAAACAAGAAAACCAATATTAAAATAAATATTTGTCGAAAATTAATCGGTATCAGAAAAATAATCTGATTTGAAATACATGTTATTGTTATGTTTAGCTAAAATAGATGTGCCTGTTTTTATGTTAAAACATTCTTTTTCTATGTAATTCTTAGTGTGTAACAATCCAACAATCGATGAAGTAGACAGACAATTTCTCTGCTTTGTCTTCATGAGGTTAATTTGAGAAAAAAACTCTTTCAACGTTTGCTGTGGAATGCGGTAGAGACAATAAGTTGAACACAAAAGTAGTTAAATTTGAATAAACACCTTTTCCATCTCCATATTTTTCAGTGTTTACTGAATTCCAAAAATGTTCTACTCCATCGTCTTTATTATAGTTTAAAACCGAATTACGAAGTAGGCGCCATTCGCTATCTACTACTTGGATCTTTTCAGGACTGACTAAATTTGGGAAATGTATAATTAAAGGGACAACAGATTCTTCATTTGATTTTAATATTACTTCCGGGTCTATTAACGACATAGATTTTAAGACTTTGTTATTGAAATCAAAACGTTTCTTTATTTGTTCTGCGCCTTCAATATAAAACTGCAGACAGCAATATCTAAATTTGTGTAATTCATCATTTAGATTAATTTGTAGTAATCGTTGAGCAACTTTTGCCCCCAAGTAAATATTTTTAATTTCTTTGAAATTTTCACTCTTTTTTATATCTATTTCGGGTAATGGTGTGTTTTGCATGACCGATTTTTTATAAAGAAATCTAACAATGTTTTATACAAAGCACAGATCCTGTTGTACAATTTATGTATTTCTATTATCGTTGATTGCATCTCCCTGTTTAAGTTAGTAAATATGGCTAAGGCATGTTCAACAAATATACGGTAGAGATATGTTACAGGATTGTTAATTCTCTCTAATATGTTGGTTGATTTTATGGCTCTATCTATATTTGAGGCATCTATAAAATAAAGTTTTAGTGCATTAAACTGTTCAACTAATCTACATACAACAGCTTGTAAGGATAACCACCGTGTCTGAGCTGGATGCAAAATTTTGTGCGGTTTTATACGGCAAAAATTTTGAAATTCTTGGAAAATACCTATGCGTTTTGGGCTATTTGAAAAATGATTGTATACATCCCGAGTAAATTGTTCAATTTCACCAAGCAACTTTTCACATGCATAAGAAGGAAACAGATTAAAACTATGTCATATACATTTAAAAAAATATAAATTTGGTATATCGTTTTTAAACTTAACCATCACAGAATTTTTTGCACCTGCCATTACATTCGCACCATGGCATGCTAATCCGATCATATTCTGCTGGTAAGGAATATTCGCACGTTCGAAAAAAATTACAATATGGTCGTAAATTTTTTCTGCAGTAGCTTCTTCTACCTGTATTAATGACAGGAATTCATCAAGTACCCTATAATAACACGAAGTATAAATTCGTGAATTATCACAAGATTGAAAAATGTATTTACTTTGTACCGGGAAAGTATCGGGCAACCATACATAAATGCTTGGTGCATCCTAAATCAGTAGACTCGTCGATAATTAGCGAAAACTTGTTTTTCCGTAAATTATCGCATAATCTTTCATGCTGGTGTAGCCCGATAACATTTCGCACAATCGCAATGTTGCCTTCGTCCGTCCGCACTTGAGTTTCTTTGCAATGTCCGAATCTGTACATATAACTTTAATTAAATCTGGTAGGTGATCGGCTATTGTAAATGGAAGATTGTGCTCTGCTATAAAAGCGGCAATGTACAGATCGCCTTTTTTGCTGCTCCATCAGTATTTGTGCAAGTTGAAAATATTGTGTTTATTTTCTTTTGTCTAACAATAGCTTTAGCAAAACTTATGTGACCTTAGGTGTTCTGGTGCCTAATTAATTGCAATTTTCCGGCGGAAATTATAATTGTTTTGTGGCAAACTTTGCATTGTGCTTCGCTTTTTATGAGACCCGGAGCCACCCAGTCAAACTGAACTTCACACTCCTTTACATACTTTTGATTGTACTTAATTTTTCTTTTTTTGGACGACTTCGGACTTGATTCATAATCGCTTGAACTATGTCTAAAGTTCACATAAAATATTAGACAATTATTATTAACCGTAGTAATAACAACTTACCTCATGATAAACTAATATCCTATAAGAACACACAAAACAAATCAACAGAAACGTAGCGTCACAGGCATAACACACGCGATACAACTGTCCGGTAAATACCCGAACTGCAGGAATCCCCGGTTTCAGTATTTTATACTTGCCACTGGCTAATATGGATGTCGTAAAGGTGGTATTCAAACAACGTATAAAAATAATATATAAATTTATTTCAAAGTACCTAAATAGTACGTTTTATAAAATATTGCCTTTTTATTTGCGATAATACTTTAATAACGGTAGATTGCAACTCAAGAACGGTAGCGCGTTAGCCCATAGCAAGAAACGGTAGATCTTCCGCTAAAACTGCAGACCTGGCAGGCACTGTCACGACCGGTATGTTGCGTAGACAGCGCCACTTCATAAACGAGCGGTGTGCAAGCGTACCGCCAGGAACAATAAATTCAAATTTTGAATTTAGATAGCTGTACCAACGCCAAAAACGCCAAAATTTTAAATTTAGAAGGCTGTACCAACGCATAAAAATCACCGAAAACCACAATGCATTCTTCAACACATGCCTGAAGGAAGACCTCACACCTAATTTCAGCAAGGTTAAATCAGCTTAGACCGTCGAACGGCATACAGGTTGGAACGCAGAATATTGAAACGTCAATTATGCCAACACTATAAAACATTTAACAACTGCATGGAGACCCAGGTTTACATAAACAGAAAACTAAGAGAGGACTTCCACTACCTTCAATTGGAAGAAAGTGTCCCACAAGCACGTGATGACGCTTACTACACCGCTATAGAGGATCAACGGAAGAAAAATGTGAAGCTGAATACACCCTAAGGAAGAGGAAACAATACTCCCGAGACAGGAATTTAAATAGCAATCATGACGGTATGCACGCCCCTCAATTTACAAACTTAACTAACGTTTCTTTTAATCCTGCTGAAACCGACCTTCTTAATAAGGGTCACAAGTTCGCATTGCCCCCTTCCAACAGCAACCTCTTCAATCTAACGGTTGAATTAGACTCCGCAGTCCACAGACACCTTTACATTCCACCATACGCAATGACTTCATTCCTATCATCAAAAACGAAAAACAAAAATCTAAACGACAATCTAAATCAGGACTGGAATACTATAAAGTCCATTAAAACTAAATTGAACGAAGCCAATGCGAACTATGTGCAAGCTGACAAGAGTGCCGGTGTGGTGATTATGTACAATGATACTTACATTGAAACGACCTTGGAATATCTTTATAATAATAAATACATCGAAATTAAAAAGACCCCAGTATTATACTAAAGACTAAACATATTATCAACACTTGTAAAGAAACTTTAAAATCATTCAGTGATCATACCTTTTTTAGCAGTGCTCTGTTCCCATGAACCCTTCAATTTACCTACCTTTATGCCCTTCCTAAACTCCATAAACAAGGTCACCCAATCCGTCCAATAACTGCATTTTACAACTCCCGCACCATTCTGCTTTCTAAATTTATGCTTAACATTTTTCATTCACTTAACTTTATACCTTCTTATATCGTCAAAAATACCCCGCAATTCATTGACAAAATAAAAAATGTTAACCCTTCTCCTTGCATTTTGGTTTCCCTTCTGGTTTGACATATCCAACCTTTATTCGAACGTAGATTTGGATATGACCCTTACACTTACTAATGACCTTTTCCAATCCCATTTCAACAACCAAAATGTCATTTCACACCTTGGTATGATTTTGGAAAACGTCACAAAACAAAACTTTTGCACATTTAATAAAATTTTCAAATTTCAATTCAATATATTAATAATATTCACCCTTTACTTAACTTCACTATCGAAATTGAAAATGATAAACAACTTAACTTTCTTGATTTGACTGTTACTCGGCATGATGACAATTTCTCTTTTATCATTTATCGTAAACCCACATCCATCCCCACCATTATTCCCTATGATTCCTTCTATTCACTCGCAAATCGTCTGTCATCAATCCGTTACTTATTTCGCAGAGCACTAACATACCCCCTTGACCAACAACGTAAAAATGTAGAACTTAAACTTATCTGTCATCTTGCCCTCAAAAATTTCCACAAAAATTAATAAACAAAACCTTACGCAACGTTTTCACAAAACTCGACCCCCTTTTTAACCCACCAGCCCCTTGTACCAACCCCCCTCTCTATGTACCCCTCACTTTTCTCCACAATAACTCAAAACTCAACATACTTCAACCCTATAATATAGTCCCCACATTTAAAATCCGCACTCAGCTCATGAGTATAATCTCAAAACACCGACAGGATTCGAAATCAGATTTTAATTCCGTCTCTTGTAAGAACTGTAATGCTGTGTATGTGGGACAGACAGGGAGAAAATTGGCAAAACGGTTGATGGAACATCGATCTCAATTGACCAGTAACTTATATAAACACAAAAAAGAAACAGGCCATACATTGACTACGACAACGCTAAATTGCTTCATAAATGTAACAAAGGCTATAAACTTGACTTACTGGAACAATTTGAGATCGATAAACACAATGTAAACCGTAAATGTAAATTAATTTACGGACAAATCAATTTTGTCAAACGCGTCAAACAATTTTGTCAAAAAACGCCTTTTTCTCGTGCATATAGCTTGCCAATTTTGTTCCTAACCTTCTACCTGCTTTAAATTTATTTTATAAATTGTTTAATCTGCGCTTCACGCCTTTGTACGTCTCGTTTAAATATAACTCCTTTAATGCTTAAATCGTAAAAATTTGAATTTATTGTTCCTGGCGTTACGCTTTCACACCGCTCGTTTATGAAGTGGCACTGGCTACGCAACATACTGGTTGTGATCCAGCTCGCTGCTTATTCTTCCGCCGGCCATGTACACGTAACCACGACTTTCATGGGAAAGATTTTTGGATGGATTAGTTTGACGTCAATAATTTAAATGTATGTCTAAAGTGTCTTCATATCTATGTGTACATGTAGTCTCCGTTATATCTTGTGTTTTGACTTCTATGTTAACAACGTGGTTAACGACGTTAGTACAGCAACTTTGACTGTGAGTTTTTTTAATTCTTTTAATGATTTTTAATGTCTTTCCATGTGCACATCATATTAACGATTTTTATGTATTTTTAGCTTTCACTGATGATGCCCTTGATTGAAAGGACGAAACCGGTCTGATATAAATAAATTATAAGTTGCAAAAAAGAGGTATTTTACTTTACTATAGTAATAACTTGCGATATGGATCTCCACTTAATTAATTTGAGATATTTAGTTTTTCATCCAAAATCAGTTGTTTTTAAAAAAGATCTGGTGAAAGATCATCGTACATCGTACAGAGTTCTTCTGGAACTCATTTTTGTTATTCTTAAATGCACTTATTGATACAGTAATAAAAATAATAATCCCTATTTAACAACATGCTCAAAAATTGAGAAAGCTCAACGTCTTTTGCAACAGTGAATTTTTCAGTATTTCTTCATTATTTGTTTAAATTTGTAAGAAAATTGCAAAACTGGTCACACTATTCAATTGTACGGAAAAAAATACAAAAGAAACTGTCTCTCATTTCTACACTAATACTATAACCATTAAATTAGAAGAATTTATTGTCTCAGAATCAAAAAGTATCCAATACAAATTTGTTGCTCAAGGAAAAATCAACAACTTTTGTAGAGGTTACTATATGACATAACCTCAAACCTTCCGAGAAAATTGCAAAAAAATTCATTTTATTCATAATGACGTACAAACTATAACGCTGAAAACTCGCAATCTAGTACATTTTGTTTTGATGTGGCAACACTGACTGTCAGTCTTGTTTCAGTGCAGCAGGTATACAGTTAGTTAATTACCTTATTACGTTAATTAACATTTCATTAGATTAAAGATTAGCAGTATGGATGAGTGTACTTGCATTATTTGCGATAAACCGGGAGGAAATTTGAGAACAATTCAGACGAAAGCTTTAAACACGCTGATTGATTCTAGCGTAAAACGAAAAGATCAAAAACACAAAAAGTGGAACAAAATGTAAATTTGTAAATTCTTATTAATTATTAAAGTATAGTTTCTACTGTATTGGTGTTATCACATTTTTAATTACTTTAGTTGATTTTTTCATAAACACTTCGTTATTTTTAAAGACATAAATAATTTACTTTCAGAAGTGTCGTCAAAACTACATTATTTCTGCAATAATTAAAATTATAAATACGCAGTAAACAAATTATTTTTCGCTTTTTTCTCGTAAGATTTCAGGTTATGTCATACAGTAACCTCTACAGAAGTTGTTGAATTTTTCTTGACCTACAACTTTTGTATTGGATACTTTTTGATTCTAAGACAAAAACTCAATATTTTGCGTGCTTATCTGAAGCTTTCCTCTTCTAATTTAATGGTTATAGCATAAGTGCAGAAATGAGAGGCGTTTCTTTTGTATTTTTTCCGTACAATTGAATGGTGTGACCAGTTTTGCAATTTTCTTACAAATTTAAACAAATAATGAACAATTACTGAAAAAATCACTGCTGCAAAAGTCGTTTTTGAGTTTTTTCCATTTTTGAGCATATTGTTAAATAGGGATTATTATTTTTAATACTGTATCAATAAGTACATGCAAAAACAACAAAAATGAGTACCAGAAGAACTTTTTACGATGATTTTTCACCACAGAATTCGTTTTTTAAAAACAACTGATTTTGCTTGAAAAAAAATCAAAAACTTGTTTTTTGTATAATAACAAAAAGTATACTTGTCAAAGACATAAAAACGCTCGCTTTCACAAAATTAGATTAAAATTGATTTATTGTTGCCACAATAAAAAATAAAAAAACAGAAAATTCGTTTTGACATTGGCATTTGCATTGTTATCGTAAATTTTGAGGTCATAGTAAAAAGTGATTCATATGAATGTGGTAGACTTTTTTATGATCTACAACTTAGTATGGGACATTTTTGGATAAATCCTCAGGGTTCGCTGGAATAATATATGTTGCACATGCTGTCAATTATGAACTATGGATTATTGGGTAGCCTATGGTCTATATTTCATTATTCTAGCTCTTCTAATAACGGAATGGCTGGCTTTGCATAATATAGCTAATCCAATGATTTTATAAAAATGCACATTGAACTAGCATTCCGCAGGTGATTTTACTTTTTAATTCGTTCAAATCTATGTATTATTTCCGGAATAATTAATTGCTAAAATTAAAGGAATAAAATGTACGGGGGAAAAACAGCGCCAATTCTTCTTAATTTGGAAAAATCGGGATAACGCCTACACATACAGCTTTCTAATTTTTATGAGTTATAGCATATTAATCAAGGACAGCAACATAATTTTTTCAAATTTTTTCGGCCTTAGGTTTCAGAGAAAATGGACTTCAAAGGAAGGGACAAAATATATGGCCACGATAGTACATCTCCCGACTAGACCGCTATTGCAGAAAAAATATTACTAGGTTTGTCAGAAATGGGGACATATCACAGTCTCTGCGGCTTTTGAACGTGGAGCGTATTACATGATGATATGAGCATACAACGCTCTGCCCACTAGAAATCAAATCGCGACTTCTTTTTATGTCTTTTGATCGCAAACAAAGCTATATTTGCTCGACAGAGAATTCTACTCAGTGGAGGAATTCATACGCCGTCGAGACTAAAATGCACTAGGTGTGACTAAAATGTCGATGTGTTTTCTGTGACTGTTCTTTTGTTATCTGTCAGATTTTGTTGTTGTTTGTTTCATGTATATGTGACAGCATGGGCGTATCCAGGGGGGCAAGGGATGGCAGCCGCCCCCCCTTCCGTATTTTGGAATTATGTTTATTACATAGCACTATTTCCCATATGGACACTAGGGTCCATAGGGTCCATCATCTTTTGTCCATCATCTTCTTTCAAAATACAAAAAAGTGACAAGTTTTTTTTCGAAATTTTGATTTTTAATGGTGCCTATCGACGCCTCAAGTTACCATGACAAGAAGACTTTTTTGGTATTTTTCGAATAATTGTTCGGGGATTGGGAAAATTTATGTTAAAGCTATAGGACTTGTAGAGGACTTTCCAAGGAAGAATTTAACCTATGACTCATATGGATTTGATGCACCCAACCCACCCTCATAGTGCCCTAAAAACTAACCAAATGAAAAAATGTACATTCTTCAGAGAATTTACCATTCTAATCATTTATTTCGTTTTTTTCTCATAGAAATCGTTACTATACGTCTAGTGGAATGTTTATAAAGATTTGTCTGTTAATTTACATTTGTTTAAACACATTTTGTTTGTTGAAATCGAGTTCAAAATTGCAGTTTATTACCTTAGAGTGACATTGTTCATAAAGAAATCTTGCTATTGTTTAAACATCAATTATAATTCATTTTTAACTTTTCTTTCTAATTATAGTAGAAAAGTATTTTTTTTGTTAAATTAACTTATAAATTTCATGTTTGAGATATCTGGCCTATATTATGTAATAAACCCACATTTGTTTAAACAAATGCATTTTCTTTAAACTACTTTTGTTTCCATTTATCATAAAATTATGTTTTTAGATTGGCCTGCCAACTGTTATTCTCAAGTGATATCATTTATATTTCAGGATGATTACCTACCATTATTTGAATAATAAAACAATAATACTTTTTAATATTTCATCAAAATAGAGTACAGGGAATAGATTCCAGACAGCAACAAATCAATATTATCCTGAACACATAGTGGTAGACAATCAGAATAAGAAATAGAAAAAGAAATATGAATACAAACATTGTTGATAGGAAATTTAATGTTTTAAAAGGAAATGTAACTCCCCAATTTACGGAAAAAAAGGATTACAAATTATTTCAATTTTTTCGAATAAATGATATTGTATTATTTAAACAATGGAAATCAGCCAAAAATATAAATGATGTCACTTGTCAATAACAGTTGGCCAGACCGATTTAAGAAAGAAATTATGTGAGTTGCTAACAACAATTGTTTAAACAAATGGAAATTTTTAAACAAGTGTGGGTTTATTAGATATCTCGAACATAAAATTTATAAGTTAATTTCTCAAAAAAAGCTGATTTTTCTACCAGTATCAGAAAAATGTTGTAAATGAATAATTATTGATTGTTTAAACAATAGGAAGTAATTCTTTAATAAATAATGTTACTGTAAGATAATAATTTGCCATTTCGAACTCAGAAAACAGAATTCATACAGAAAACGAATTATTCAAAGAAATAGAATTTCTTTAAACAAACGTAAATAACTGACAAATGTTTATAAACATTCCACTATACTTAAATGATTAGAAGGATCAATTATCTGAAAAATGTACATATTTTCATTTAAGGGTAGTTTTTTAATGGTACTATGGGAGTGGGTTGAGGAGCGTCAAATCCATATTAAGTAATCTTAATTTTGTCCAAACCCCGAACAATTATTTGAAAAATACCAAAAAAATTCTCCATCCCATGCATTTTCCCATGTAAAGTAAAGTCTTCACTTGACTTTACAGGCGAAAATGCATAAATAAACATTATTGGTATCTGTACATACAATGCACGAGACAAGTCATATTGTACTCAGAAGCAACGAGAATCAAATGAAATGAAAATCAATGCAAATAAAAATCAAGAAAATCAATACAAATTAAAACCTAGTATAAAAACAAAAACAAACACGGGCACCCTTCCCCCATACAGCAAGGTAAATATAGAAAACTGCCCCACCCTCCGATTTGAGCTGGATACGCCCATGTGTGACGGTTAGTTTTACATTTTATGAACAGCAATTCTATCGAATTTAGTTCCTAGTTTGTATGCATTAACTCTGAGATTGGGATATTCTTGTGGTGTGAGTACATGAATTCTTAAGTGGAAGAACCTGCTTCAAGCCAACTAATATTACCTTTCATTCAAAGCAACACCACACAGTCCCACTATTCCACTGGCTTTTAGAATAAAATCATAAAAATAATAAATAATATTTCAACCTACGTGATTTTGACCCTTATGCACTAATTATATCTTCATTCATTTTGTTCTTTCGTAGACATTAATGAAAACTATCTTGGATGGGAGCCTCGTGGCATAGGAAAACAACTCATAATTCTTGCATTATTCACAATTGTTTGTATCTTAATAAATATGTTCATGGAGTACCGTGTTTTTAGAATGCTGAAATATATGCTTAGAATAAAAAGAAAGGCTGCAGTAACTGAACCTGATGATGACGATGTTTTTGAAGAAAATAGAAAAATCAGAACTGATGAAATTACTCGTGATGATTGCCTCGTCTTGTTAAAAGACATCAGTAAACGTTACAAACACCTTTTCGCAGTGTATAACGTATGTTTAGCGGTAAAGCGTTTTGAATGCTTCGGACTGTTGGGTGTAAATGGGGCTGGAAAAACTACTATTTTCAGTATGGTTTCTGGAGATTTATCCATCTCTACCGGCGAATGCTGGATTTACACTTACAGCATAAAAAGAAATCCTAATAACGCCTTATCGTACATTGGCTACTGTCCTCAGGTTGATGCATTATTGGATGAATTGACAGGATACGAGACCTTAGTAATGTACGCCCTTGTGGCTGGGATCCCATACGAGTATTGCAAAACCGTGGCATATACTGTGTCCAAGCGGTTCGACTTTCACGAACATTTGATGAAACCTGTTAAATACTACAGCGCGGGTAACAAGAGAAAGCTTAGTACGGCAATAGCGTTAATCGGTGATCGACCAATTATTTTTCTGGACGAGCCGACATCAGGTAAATTTATTTTTGTAACGGATACCCATGCCTTTTTTTCGATATTTTAAGGATACCAAATGATTATTGCAAAATTTTCTATCCAATTCTACCAATGCTACATAATTTCATAGTATACCATAGGTATCAACAACACTGGTGTTTTGAAGGCATGTTTCGTTTTTTTGTTTGAATGGCTTCTGTGTAACTGAAGGATGTGCATGAGAATGCTGATCTGATACTAATTCTGACCAATTGAGCTACCGTGGCCGGCCAGTGGATAACTACATATCCCTTACAAAGGAACACTTCCCGAATGTAAGTTAACTTATTTAGTTAATATTGGCAGCAATGGATATTTATTAGAAAATTGCTAACTACTAACTAATTTTGTATGTATGCCGCGATGACAGATGATTTGAGTAATAAATATTAAATTTAAGCCTCCCAACCATCCATATATTTTTTTTTTAATTTAGAATTATAGATAAATTTAGAGTCCAATTCTATGTGCTGATTTTGCATATTGTAGGATTAAGTCATTTGGTGCATCTTAAAACATCTGAAAATTATTTGTATAAGTTTTAGTTTATACAGAGGGTGTATAAACTGGTGGAAACTCTATACGTGGCGATGTTATTCGCAAAATTCTGAAATATCTAAAATCTCTAAAATAAATGTTGGACCATGCTTCTTGAGTCTTGACCAGGGAGTCTACTCTCGTCGTGTTTTTGAAGCGGATGCGAGCCTTTTCGAATGGAGTGAGGATATCAACGGTTGGGTTGCCCTCTGGAACGTATCTAGGCGCAAGTTCGCTTGTTGCTAAGAACAATAACGCACGCGCCACGCCTATACGTTTCAATCAAACGTATGGGAACTTATGGGCGTGGCGCGTGTGTTGGCAACAAGCAAACTTGCTCAGAGATACGTAAGATGACGAGAGTAGACTCCCAGGTCTCTAAAGTCATGATATCCGATCTCTTGAGCTTTCTTTAACTTTATCATAAAAATACATTCGGCAACATTGTACAACAATAACTATAATTTTGTAACAATCAAGTAATATGACTTGTTTGTGCTAATTTCGTGTCATCTCTACCGTTCTACCGTGATTATTCGTACAGTTTCATTAGGTATTGTATTTATCGTTCAACATAAAAACGTTTAATGAGGCTGCCAATGTGTATATGCTATACGGTTACTGTAATGAAAATGCTAACGGAGCAGAACAAGAGCGTCGTGTGAGCTTTCAAAACCGAAGGCTTCCTCCGCCAAACATATTTCAAAGGTTGCAACGTGCTAGAGAAACAGCTTCGTTTATCCCAACAACAGTGACCACTGATGCTACCCTGACTCTATTGTACACCTCCGCTGCATCATATGGTCTGAGCCGATCATCGTGCCGCTGTGTCACTGTACGGCTACCTGGACTTCCTTCACTACCAGGTTCTTCATCTGCTATGAGCCCTCCTGTTGCCTCTTCTTTTATCGTTCATCTAGACGTTCCAGAGGAGGTTATTATTGTCCAGTTTCGCCAGTTTGTCCCTAATGAGAAATATATGGAAAAGTTGATATCTCATTTGACCACCTCTTACCCCAAGCCCGGATGAAGTCACACGCGATGGTGCCAACAACGCTATTCAAAGGAATCACCCTCGGATATTTGCAGGCCCACCAACCTACCGTAAGACCAGAACCAACGTCCCAGGATACCATACTATTGACCGAAGTGGACATGCAAGTAGACGAAGGGCTGCCTGTATCACAGCAACAACAACTGATGGACTTGCTAGGAAACTACGAAGATTGCTTCTCCACAACGATGGAACCATAGGATTTACAAACATGGTACAACACACCATTGAAGTGGACAATAGGGTCCCTCTCGAGGTTAGAGCCTACAGGTGTCCCACAAAGAGCGAGAAACAATTTCCGAACAAATCCAAGAGATGTTAGAGAATGGAATCATATGACTCAGCCACAGTCCGTGGTCAAGCCCCGTGGTACTTGTCGCCAAAAAGAAGGATAATAAAACGAGATTCTTCGTGGATTACCGGAAATTCAACTGTGTTAAAAAAATCTACTTACACATTGTCCAACATCGACGATATCCTGATGTACATGGTGGGAGACAAGTACTTTTCCACGCTCGACCTTTACAGTGGTTATTGGCAGGTCGGCCTTGCAAAGTAATCGAAACAATATACGGCCTTCACAACCCCCGGACATGGCCTGTCAGAGTTCAGCGTCCTACCCTTCTCACGGACTCGGTATTTGGGGACATGAAGTGGAAAGAATAGTATAGGTATACATAGATGATATCATTGCTTTTTCCAAAACATTTGAAGAACACCTGCAGAGATTGGAGAATGTTTTTAAGAGACTAAAGGTAGCCGGTTTAACACTGAAACCATCCAAGTGTGTCTACGCGAAGAGGTAAGTACAAGTACTAGGATTCACTGTCAACGAGAAAGGGATACTACCGATCGAGGACCGTCTACAGAGCATCAACAAATTTCCCATAACCAACGACTACCAAACAACTACAGATCTTCTTGGGACTATGCAATTGTTACCGAAAATGCATCAGAAATCTTTCGGTGATAGCCACGCCACAGTACGAGTTAACAAAGAAAAATTGTTTCACGTGGGAGCAAAAGCAAGAAGAGGTATTCCAGGCGCTAAAGGACAAACTAGTGAGCTCGCCCTTACTGGCCCACTTAAACTCTGAAACCTCGCGAATAACATGTGGATGCCTGTGGATACGGGATGGGGGTGGTATTGCTAGAAGAATCAGATGGCAAACCCCACCCAGTGGCCTACATAATCGATCACTTACCCAGACTGAGAAGAACTATTCTATCTCAAAAATAGAAGCCCTCGCAATTTTTGTTGTTTGCGGTACCTTCGACACATTGCTTACGGTAGCCACATCACCATTGTAACCGATCACCATGCATTATTGTTGGATCAAGAACATCCTGGACCCTATAGATAAACTTGGAAGATTGGCAATCGACTTGGCAGCATACAAGTACACCAGTGGTGTCAAACTCATTTGTGGGCGCGGGCCACAAAATTCTCATCTGAACTTCGGCGGGCCGCATACAAAAAAGACTCAAAAAAGTGATTAACTGGTACAACAGTTTTCTGTCTCATTTGAATTTTTTCATTTTAATGGTTCTTATACCATGTTGCTAATACCGTGTTAGATCAATTTTATCAGTATGTTAATTTTTTATGTTTGATGACTCACATCGATATTTTGCATTTATCTAAGCGTGCGCAAGCGAGCACAAGTTCGGAGTTAACAAAATAAATAAAACATTAATAAGGATTTTTTATCAAACAGTTTTCATTTGAAATTTAGAATTACCTACGAAAACTACCATGAACATTAAAAAATAATGTTAATTTGTTACAATTTAACGAAAATCATAGAAAATACCATCAACTAAAGAAGTGAATGATAAGTAAATCCAGGTGAGGATAATGGAGGGTTCCTGGTTCAAATCCAGACAGGTGTTTTTTTCCTCACCTGAACAACATTCCTCCTAAAATTTATCCTCACCTGGATTAATTATCATTCGCTTGTTTAGTTGATACTACATTACGTACGACTTAATAACGACGTAATAACCATTTTCCTTTCAATTTATACAAAATAGCTTATAAACTTGACTACACCTTCGCTTTTCATATTTAAAAACAATTACTACAGTACGCTTTTATACTCAAACCCCCATTCAACTGAAACTAACAAAAATATTTAAAAATAATTAATTTTTAATATTTTGTTGTAATAAAATGTATACCGATTAATTCTTTCTCCCCGTATATGTTTAAAACTGAAGATTCAACTCACTTGTGAATAAAAAATCATCAAAACTAGTTAATCGGGTCTAGAGAAAATCAACTTTGAAATCGTGCCATTTTATTATTACCTACTGTTCTTGTTGTATGGCCTTTAAAAACAAAGATAGTGAAGTAAATCGAAAATCAACATGTTCAAAAATATTACAGTGGCATTTCAGTTATTGCCAGTTTGTTATAGCTGGAACTCCATATAGTACTTCAAAGTTCAGGCGAAAATCATAACATCGTTCTTACACCCTGTCTATACTCAAAATTGAAAATAGAAATAAAAATTCTTCATTTGTACATCTTCTGAAGATTTAGGCTACCAGTAAAAGTAGGAATCATCAAAATGGTTGGGGACAAAATCAACTTGCAATTTTTAACATATTTTTCATTAACCCCTAAATCTTTTGACCAGTTTAGTTCAGCATTAGCCACAATCTCTAAATACAGAATGATGAACATTAAAAATGAATGATGAATCATGAACTTTAAGAATCTCAAAATCCCATTCAAATGTTATTTAAGAAAATTTCGATTTTTAATAATGGTTTTTGATTTTACAGTATTTCAGGCTCATTGCTAACGTCGTAATTAAAAAATGTTACAAATCAGTTTCATATTTTTTAAATTTTATTGTATTGTAATACAATTTTAGCGAGGGCTCTCGGGGCGCACAGTAGGGTGTTGCGGGCCGCAGGTTTGTCATCACTGAAGTACACCATCGTCTATAAGAGTGGGAAGAAACACACCGATGCCGACTGCTTATCTAGGAACGCAGTGTGGCCTGCAAGAGTATCCAACAAATAGGATGCTAATGAAATGCCCAAACTAATCCTGCAGAACGGGGACCTGAAGATCTACCAAGAAATGGACAACTACGACATTAATACAGGCTGTGAAAGACCAGGACGCTCGAGCTAACAGCATTGCTGATAGGAGACACGCCAACAATTTTCTTCTGCAAAACGACGTCCTGAATAAGAAAAATTCAAACCCCCAAAGACAACTACCTAACCACTGTCTGGTCATCTAGTGGTTACCAAGACTTTTCGGAAATTCAAGACTCCACCGAGACCACAAAGGCTCCAACCTAAGACCTATAGTATCAACCCCATTTGACATGGTAGGCATAGATCTCTTGGGAACCTTCCGGAGAAGTCGAAGCGGGAAGACCTTCATAGTGGCTGCAACAGATTTCCCAGATGACCATCCATCCGTATTTGAGATCCAATTTCCTTCGCCATCGTCAGTGGTTAGTCCCAGCCTTAAACACCCGTCGTGGTTGTCGGATCCTCCCACCGTTTGCCTTCATCTAGGATTGCGATGGTCATCTACCTAAGGAACATATTTAAAGACAACTTCGACCGTGTACACAGACTTTCCTATGCTTGTACACCGGTGCGTCTCGCATCGGCAGCTGTTTCCAGATGACCCCCCATCCGCTTCATTTGTGGGATCTTATTTTCATTCCTCCTCTCTTCGAGAACCAGGAAGAAAACACTGCTTTTCTGCTTCATTTTTTCAAATCGGCTTCTGCGAATGTCGGTCTACTTGAGCGAAAAATTCCAGTGAATATGTCCTTGGAAACGGGGTGGAAAAATTGTACTGGAAATTTTTATGGATCCATCATAATATTCCTTACTTCTACGCGTCATCGTGATTATTCTTATTCCTCCGTTTCTTCCTTTGTTGACCTTCCTTGCCTGCCACCCTGCCCTGAATGAGCCGTTACTTTGCAACAATATTTTTATAATAAAAATTGCTACTCGTCTGTCTATTTTGCGTAATGGTATTTAAAATCATTAAAATGTAAACGATAAGAAACTATTTTGGAAGATTGGTTACAGAGCATAGTAACACGAATACCTGTTGGATTTAGAGTTGCCAAAATTTTGCTTCTTTCATAGCCCATAACACAAGAATGCAACATTTAAATTTAAAAATTGACAAAAATTTGTGAGAATTTCGCGAAGAACATCGGCACGTGTTCAACTTCAACTGTTGTCAACGGTGGCAACTTTTCCGCCAATTTACACATATATTAGATAGAGAAGTTATTTATTACAACAGCTAATGGGGTAAGGTTGCTTAAGTCGTACCAGTGCCTAAGTCGTACCTTTTAAATTTTGAATGTAATACCGCGACAACTGCGAATGTAACGGCAACCAAATATACATTTCAGTCCTAAGAATGTATTTAAGTGCTATCGTCTGCTGTCAACCAGCCTGATCATGAATTCTCTCATCAAGCAAGTTTATTGATATTTACTTGTAATTTTCTGCATTGTTTGGTAGTTAATCTTGCAAGTAAATTATTGATAAAATCTTGTTTTAGTATTTACATCATCGTTTGCTTGAAACGAAATAGTTTAGAAGTTATTCCGAGTTAGGTTATGGTTTTTTAAAATGTTTCTTGCACCGTGTCTTAAGTCATACCTAAATGAAATCCCTAAATCGTACTGGTACGACTTAAGAAATTTCTTCTCGTTTTTACTTATTTTAATCTCCCGTCTATTTTTTACTTTATCATACATAGTATGATATAGTATTGTGAATGTGCCAAAAAAAATTTGATTATAGCGGAAATATGTCATTTTGGGTCCCCTGAATATTTTTACTAAGGTACAAAAAATGTGTATGTGTGTGTGTGTAACCGTTTTTTGTGGCGACGATCCGTCGATACCTAGGGATGAAAACGTTTTGTTTAAAAGGGTCGAAAGGAACTGGATGTTTACTCAAAGCAATTTTCAAGAATTTTGCAAATGAGCCGACATTTCCGCAATTTTGTCAAAATAGTTAAATAATAAATTAAAGTAGAGGAAATTTTGCATAATTTATGTCTATGACATTTTTTGGTAAAATTAGTTTAGCTGCATGAGCAAACTGTATATGATTGATATCGCTCGTACAGCATTAAAACTAGTTAGTCAGGATTTGACAGATATTTTCATTGTAATGAGAGATTGTACTGGTGCCATGGTTGTACTAACTAATTATATGACAGATGTAAAGATTCTAATAAATATATAGGCTTTAACTATTATTGTTTGTTAATTGTTGGTTAATTATATCCTTAGGTACGACTTAAGCATTAGGCGTACCGCCTTAGGAGACTGGTTAATTAATCGTGGTATTAATCGTTTTTAAAAATTTTGTTTGTTTATTGTGAGAACATTTTTAGTTTCTATTTTCAATATGATCAATATCAATAATGTTCACACAAGTTTTGAATAACATATATACTTCTTGTTTATTTGATAAATCCTAGCATTTATACGGCTTGTTTCTTAAGGGGTACGACTTAAGCAACCTTACCCTAATAATGATAATATAGTATAATAATATATCTGCATAGGCCTGGATCCCAGAACACGAAAAAAAATATGGAACAACTTAAATAAAGAAAGAGAGAATGGAAAGTGCTTGATTTTGACGTCACACAGCATGGAAGAATGTGAAATGTATTGCACGCGGATAGCCATTATGGTTAATGGTGTCTTTAAATGTTTAGGATCGGCACAACATTTAAAAACAAAATTTTCACAAGGTCACGTTCTAACGCTCAAAATGAAGCCGATTCCTGAGACTACCAGAGAAGAAGATATACTCAAGATACAAGATTATGTCCGGCAAAACTTTCCTAATGCCAGTACCGCGGAGGATAATTTTGGCTTGTTAGTATTTAATATTCCAAGCAAAAGTGTTTCTTGGTCACAGATGTTTGGTATACTAGAGAAAGCAAAGACTACTTTAAATATTGAAGATTATACGATCACTCAGTCTAACTTAGAAGAAGTAAGTTGTTCGTTGATATATTGAAACATTTCTTAGTTACAGGTGAAGTTTTGCTTTACTTTTAGGTATTTTTACTTCTGACCAAATCGCAAGAAGTAGAATGAACGGTCAGTCTGTGTCCCATGTTCTTTGATGCAACCATTATTGTTTTATAATCATTTTTTTAGTGTAATACTGAACAAGATTATTTAATTTCTCAGTTTGGGCTAGAAGTAAGTAGATCCTCGAAATAATGCACGATTGTTACTTTTGATTTTTTAGTAACCTTACGATTTTTACACTTGATGGACCTGTTAAATTCTGTAGCGGTGATAACAAAAGAAAAGCACTGTAATAGGGTTAATCCAATAAGTCCAATTAATATTAAATTTATTTTAGAAAAATACCTGTGTTTTTCTTTCGATTTTTCTGCATGAAACATATCAAACAATTATGGCATAACTTTGAATCAGATAACAAATTAATAAACAAGTCAAAAAAAGTACAAAAAAAGCAATGCCCTTCGACGTTCGGAGTTTTGCCTGATGGAAAATAACCCCTATTAGTAGTTGGTATATCGGAGAGCCAGGCAAATGTTTGTAACTTTAGCAAACATTATTGCATATCTTTCTATCATAATTCATAACTCATCAAGTAACAGGGAATAAAAGTGCTGGCAGCCTTTCGACGTTCAGATGTTTGCCTGGTCAACAACTGCTAAATGAGGATACGGTTCATAAGAAACCGTCAGGACCCGCACACACGTCATTAAAAATTTTATGATTGTGTACATACTTCATAAAAAATCGAAAAAAGAAAGATTAGTACAAGATTAGACAGACATTAGATAAGTTATTTATAATAACTAATAATATTAACAATATACACAGCCGTGCAAAAAATCAGCCCACCTAAACTGTTTGTCAATGTAACAACTGGAATCAAACAATAGCTCAATCTTTTCTGAACATTTTGATTTTAATGATTGACAATATTTTCTCTTTTATCAAAGAAGCTACAATAAAAAACAGCAATGACATGACGCGAACGGGTTAAAAAGTAAGAAATTATTTGCGTCATTTAGATTATTTAGATGTTCTTGCATTACTCTACTAATCGGGGAAAGAAATTTTGCAAAAACACATTTTCACAAGGTCGCGTTCTAACAATCCAAATCGAAGCAATTTCTATTCATACCAGAGATGAAGAAATGCTAAATTAGAAGATTTTATCAGGCTGAGGATCATTTTGGTATTTTATATTCCAAGCAAAAGTGTTACTTGGTCAAATATCTTTGGTCTACATAAGAAAACAAAGAACTTTAAATGTTGAAGATAAGTCTATTTCTCAGTATGGTTAGAAGAAGTAAGTAGATCTTCGATATATTAAAACGTTGTTAGTTACACTGTTCATTTTTTTTTAATTTTAGGTATTTTTACTTCTGACGAAATCCCAAAAAGCAGAGTGACCTGTTAGGCCAGTGTCCCATGGTCCATGATGCAACCATTATTGCTATATAATGAATATTTTAGTGAAATCCTAAACAAAATCAAATTGGGCAATAAACTTCTGTAGATAGTTGGGCAATAAACTTCTGTAGATAGTTGATAATTGTTTTGCTGTTCATATATTTTAAAAAGATAGATATTGAAAAAAGCATATTCGACCTCAATGCCAACAGCAACATATATGGCAGTCACATGAATGAAAACAGTGATGATGACACCCATATTAAAAATTAAAAGCCAATAAGTTCTATCGTCAGCATAAATAACTGGGACACCCAAATTTGCACTTAATAAACTGGGCTTCGCAATGTCTTGTCAGTACGGTTGTCATGCCATATCAATGTCATCTTGAATTTTGACGTAAAAAATAGAAATGCCAGAATTGAATGAATTTCAGAAGGCAATACACATTCAACTCCATGGGGGAATGAGCCATGAATGAACATTCGAGAAATTGTTACTGAATTAAGGGTAGGCAAGAATACCGCGAAGAATAAAATTGTTGAAACCGGAACAAGTTTGTAGGTTGACAAATACTGTCAAAGTTTAGACTTCTTAGGTTAACAAATACGGTCGAAGTAAATGTTACACAACTTAGATTGTTCAGAATATAAGTGTCTAATTTCACTTTGCTGTCCACGTTTTTTTTTGCTCACGTTAGTACGTGTGAAAAATTTCTTAGAATCACATTTAGTTTAAAAAATGGATTTAATTGCTTTCTCATTTGCTTATTTAATTTATTTGTTTACACTTGCATTTTTGCAATTCGGTTTTGCTTTGTGTGATGAAGTAGTTTGAAGTAATTTTTTTTGGTTTGTTTATGTTTATACATAGTATTAAAACTTTTAAAGGAATGGAAAACATATTTCCATATGAGACTTTGTGCACAGAATGACATTTGCTGCAAGAAAGTGGGACAATCTGTATATAACTCCGTTATATGTTATATATACAGGTGTCTCACGGAACTGGTAGATTAGAAGTTTCTCATTTTCTACTATTTCCGGCAAATTGAAATTTTGGAATTAAAATTTACTCCATATGAACTCAGCTAAAATATTCTCAAGTTAACTGTCACGTCCGGTCACCGGATGTCGGTATCAACTTTTGTTATTTTAAATGGATAGTTTTAATTTTATTTTTTGTTTCTACGTATTCTGATACATCATTTTTAATAAGGTTTCCCTATACCTAAATATTACCATTTTTAAGGTTCTTTGATTGTACTAATTTTTTGGTGATTTTCGCGGTTACGTTCAAAATTGAATATCTCGGTTATTATTGAAACTAGAAGGTTCATGATAGGTAGTCCAAAATATAACCAAATAAGACGATGTGTAGTTCATCATGACATCTTATACAGGGTGTTCAAAATTTACAACTCAATAATTGAATTTACAAACGTAAAAAACTCATTTTTTTCAAATGGTAGACCCAGTAGGTATACCGATACGCCATTCGATAGGAAATCTTTTTCACTATCAATCAATATTGGGGTTCCCTATATCTATCTTTAATAGTTTTTGATATATGGTAAGTTTAAAAGAATGCAAACTAAATAATGAAAGAATTATTCTTCATTTATAGGAATGTAACAAGTTTGGAACAGCAGTAAAACAGAAAAATTTTGAAATGGTTTGTTAAAACAAATAATATATTTCGTATATCTAACTTGACTTAAAAGTTAATTATGTGGGAAGATGGGGAATATTATCAAAAATGATGTATTTTGATACGTAGAAACCAAAAATAAATAAAAATTATATCATTGCATTTAAAATAACAAAGTTGATACTGACTTCCGGTGACCGAACGTGACAGTTAACTTGAGAATATTTTAGCTGAAGACTTCAGATGGCGTAAATTCTAGTTCCAAAATTTCAAGTTTCCAGAAGCGAGAAACTACTAATGTACCAGTTCTGTGAGACACCCTGTATATTTAAATTAAGAGTTGAGCCTTTGATCCGGCAATAAATGACTTCCATGAAATAAATTCGTTCAAAACAGGAACATTTTATGGTTATGTATAACAGTAGAATATCTGCCTATCAGTTGTAATAAATTTGCAGTATTTGATCCAGATGCTTAATTAACGGATTATTCATGCATATTACATCTTCAGCAATAATCATAGCGTGCATCCTTTCCCTGTTTCATCGATGATTACAACTAAATTGCACTCAAACACTCATTCTCATTTTGTTTTTGATATATTTTTAGTAAACGTTACCAAGACATCTTTATTTTATAACTGGCATTACGAATGTACTGTGTGGTAGGTAAGTATGGTATCTCGTTGAAATGCACAGTTCTCTAAATTGTGTAGATTTTTATATTGATTATTTGAATGTTGTCGCCTTTAACGCACAGATGGCGCGTGGTGGGGTGTATTCGACACTGAGGGGTGTCGTGAGTTAGAGATGCATATTAACTCGATATTTATTATTTTACTTTATATAAAGGATATTACTTTGAGTTGGAATGAAAGAGTTAGCATTTTTCAAATTTGGCATCCGAGTTATCTGAGATTGATTTTTAAATACTATATTTTTAAATACTATACTATATAATATATTAATAGAAGTAAAAACTATTATTATGGCGACTCGATTAAGTGCTATCTGAAGGAGTTGGTTTATGTTGTAGGGTTGTCAGGTCAACTAATTTTGCAGGACAGGGGTTTGAAAAATCAAGAAAAATGCAAATAATCCACGACAATATTTTACTTGTTAAAATAGAAAGGTAATAAATTTGAAGCAATATCTCAAGAGTTTATTTTATTTTTATTATCTCATTATGTATTCTTTTGTGTTGTGTATACAGTCAGCGAAAAAATAATTTCAAAAACGGAAACTGTTTGCTATGACATCATATATATTTTTTTTAAATAGCAATGATTTGTTTATCTTTATGATTTTGATCGATCTTTTAATTGTCTTTATGGTAGTTTACATGAGAAAATTGTTAAAACTAGAAGACCTTGCAGCAACAAGGGGGTATCACTAACAGGGTCTCCCACGACGAGCTGCCATTAGAAGTATATAGAGAATAATACATAAAAGATACAGGTCGAGCGACTTTCAATGTGTTATGTACTTACTCAATCAGGGATGCCACCAACAATAATGTTTTAAAAAGAATTGAAGCTTGTTTAGCAGAAAACGGCAACGTTTTCGAGCAGCTACTGTAATTGCATTAAGCAGTTTTAAAAAATTTACTTTACGATTTTGTTTTATTTTTAATATTAGGTTTATTCTATGCTTATAATTTTATAAACACTAAATTAGCTATAATAAAAAATGACCTAAAAAACTTGTTGAATAAAGTTCTGTTTATTTCAAATTGTTCAGTTGTTTTCAAAATCGATCTAGATTTGGCATAGTTTGCACTTTCTACTGTGATGTTTAAAAATCGAGTTCAGTAGGTACAAGTACATTTTAGGTATAGGACATTGTACACAAAGTTGATGTAAACTTTTCCATAGAATTGAGAAATGTGACAATGTGAAATTTACTTTTCTCGAATTCAACTTTGATCTTATAATCTGAACACACTGTATAACTTTTAGAAGAGTTATACCGATGTGTCAATAATACGTTAGCTTCACAACAATTTTGCCGAACAACTTTTTTCCAACGGTCACAGAGTATATTTTATAAGTTTTTTGGATGGTGGTTCTGGAATATAATACCTATAGCCATTATACTGCGATAACACCATTCTATGGCGCGCAAATTTTCGGTCCTGGAACCCCTAAAAGCCACCCATAACGTGCACGTTCGCGGTTTTTCGCATTTTACCGCAAAACGATTACGATTTCGCAATTCAGTTTCTCTTCAAAATTCATCCTTATACATGCAAGCGCCCCAACATAGGGTCTGCAGCCTGCAGTTTAAGAGCCACACATGGTACCACTATATTTGGGCGCTCATAGTTTGAGAACCACTGCATACAGGAAAAAGTAGTAAATACCTTTTTTTGTGCCGTATTTTATAAACATTATCACTTTATCATACGCAGTATGATAAAGTATTGTAATCGTGCCGAATAAAAAATCAGATTTTAGCGGAAATAGGTCTTTCTGGGTCCCCTGATCATTTTTGACCAAGATGCAAAAAATGTCTGTGTTTGTGTGTGTGTGTGTCTGTGTGTACCCGATTTTTGTGGCGACGGTTGCGGAGAAACTACTGAAGGTATCGGGACGAAAGTTCATAATTAGAAGTTTTATGACCAAACTTAGAGCTGAAGAGCTTTTGGTCCAAGGATTTTGCAAATGAGCTGCCATTTCTGTAATTTCATCATAATAGTTAAATAATAAATTAAAGTAAAGGACATTCTGAATAATTTATATCAATGGCAGTTTTTGGTAAAATTAACAGTTTAGCTGTACGAGCAAATTCTCGAGATCTCTCTCGAGATCGTGTCTGCATTAAATTGAATTGGATTTCGACAATTATTTTCATTTTGACAGTAGGTAGTGTCAAAGGCTTGTTTTTTTACAATACCTACTGTCAATAATATCAATCAAAATATCTGTCAAATCCTGGCTATTTGTTGTATAATGCAGACACTATCGATCTCGATCAAATGGAATCTCATGCAGCTAAACTATTAATTTTATATATTGTATGCAAGTCATGTGCGTGGCCACATCAGATTTTTTTATATAGGAGCTAAAATTACCAAATCGTTAATGTTTTGTTGTAAAATGCGAAAATCCGTAAACGTGCACGTTAAGTGGTAGCTTTTTGGGATGCCAAGCTCTAATAATATCAGCGGGCGCCAACACTTTCCGCGTCGAATCCCAACAGGACATCTTTGTACTATATACTATGGTTGTAACGGAAGTGACCTTTGCGGAAGCGGATGCGTATGCGAAAGTCAACTAGTCGACTTCCGCGGAAGTGGAACTGAAACCGGAGTCGGAAGTAACAAGAGCATTTACTATAGAAATAAAAAATATCAAATTACAACAAAACGAACACCACATATTTTATTAAAAAACAAACAATAATTGGTCTACATTGCAAAAAAACATAACAACAACAGTCAATACAAAAAGTGTTCATACATCACACAAAATTGGGAAATTCAAGCACCTACAAAATTAAATTACTCATTTTCGTGTGGTGGTCGATGACTTGCATGTTATTTAAAAAAAACACACAATTTTATTGCTATTCCGCCACCCAACTTAAAAACTGTACAAACATGCCTAAAAATACCAATGCCGGCAGAAAACATCAGAAAGCTGAAGCACCATCCAGTTATGTATCAAACATATCGCCAACGTCGGAAATCTCTTATTTTCTTTGTTCGCACCGGCGGCGGCGTTACAAACGCCCGGCATCCCTAACTTCCGCAATTGATGCGTTTATAAAAGTGCGGATGCGAAAGCGGAAGTGGAAATTCGAAAGTTTCGCGGTTGCGGAATCGGATGGGGAATTCCGTTACACACTATACACAGTGGTTTTCAAATTACGAGATTCCCAATATATGTTTTTTTCACTATCGCGAGAATAAACTAATGAGTTCTAAAAAAATGGACAGATATTTAAAAAATATATAAATAGTGACATAATATAAAATATAGAATTATTAGTACTATAAATTTATATAAAAATACGGGAAATAAATCCACTATAGGTGGAATTTTGGGATCCGAAAACGGAAAATGTTGGGTTTAAATATTCTATGGCGTCCACAAATTATATTAGTGCTTGGCATCCCTAAAAGCCACCACCTAACGTGCAAGTTTTCGATTTCTTACGTTTTACCGCAAAACCGTCTCTTTTCCTAATTTTCTCTGTGCTGTAATCTCCATAAAATTCCAGAACAAAGTGTCCAGCGGATATCTTTTGCAACACGAGAAAATTTAACAAAACTGTAGCCCTTGAATGTTACTCGGACATCTCTTAAATGGAGACATTGTATAGAGTATTGAGTGATTACTTTTATAAAACATCTTCCATAACTCCCTACTTTTAGAAAACACCTTCCAAACTTTCCTTCAGACGTTAAATAGTAGTCCATTTTGTTATCATATCTCATTTCGGTGGTACTTTAGCAAAATGTGCATAAAAATAACAAAATTGGATACATAACTTTTTGCCATACGTGAACTTATGGATAATAAAATCTAATTTGATATTTCTTTGGTTGATGTGCAAAATTTAATAATTTGGCTATAGCAACTGCAAAAACGCATTAAATATATTTTTAGCCATATTAAACCTGCAAAAAATAGACATGTCTGATCTCTGAAACCCATTGTACCAGAGATTCATATATAAATTTGCACGGCTACAATATTTATCACTATCGAGCCTAGTAATTCTGCTAGAGGTTGGAGTGCACTTATCATAAACAAAAATATCTCCCACTGCGAAGATATCAAAATTGACGCAGAACAGTTTCAAGTGACAGCTTTAAAAGTAAAACCTTTAATGGAATGATTACAACAGCACCCATATACTCTCCGCCAAGACACAACATAAAAGCACAACAGTATATAAACCTCTTGATTAACTTCACAGGAAAACTATGTCTGGAAACTGAAAACTATTAATGCTAATACGTTTTCTGGGGATCACGTTTAGCTACCACAAAAGGAAGAGAGCTTTACCAAGCCACGAAACAGTATCAATGTGAAGTTCGTTCTACAGGTAAACCTACTTACTGGCCCACTGTCACAAATAAGATCCCAGACCAAATAGCGCTATTTATTACTACAAATCTATCGTCCGCTTATATCGAAGAGGAAGAGGAATTTGATCTAGATTCGGATCATTCCCTGATTGTTCTAACCTTAAGCGTTCAATAAACAAAACCCTCAAAGAAATGACAAGTGACATAAGCACAGATTATTCTACATATATGGAAGGCGACTAAAGGACATAAGTAACCAATCACCTAAATTCCGCCTATAAAACCCGGATGGAACCTGGGCTCGAAACGACAAAGCCATAGTCTGCCGACTACTTGGAACAATCCTTCACTCCAAATGAAGACAGAAGTATGGAACAAACAACTAACTCTACAATAATTCAAGGAAATCGAATATTTCCTTCACTCCTAACGAGGTAATAAATGAAATTAAAAAAATTCAAACCAAAAAGTCACCTGAACTTGATCTAATATCAGGTGAGATATTACAAAAATTACCTAAAAGCCATAGTTAAGTAAGTTAAACTCTACAACGCAGCATTTAGGCTAAATATGTGCCAACTATTTGGAAAATTGCGGAGGTAGTGATGATTCTCAAGCCAGGAAAACCACCAAATGAAGCATCCTCCTACAGACCAATTTCTTTACGGCCCACATTGCCAAAACTGTTTGAAAAAGTAGTTGCAAAACGACTGAAGCAAATCTTAGATGAAAGAAACATTATACCCGCTCATCAATTTAGACTCACGAAACAAACATTCGACAATTGATCAGGTGCACAGAATAATAATGATAATAGGACGAACTTTAGAAGAAAAATAGGTTTGCTATATATTCTATATTCCTGGATAAGGCAAATCCTTCTGTTGAGTACAAGAAGTTATTTTAGTTGCCTATATGTTTCATTTACTTGTTACGGTGCATTTTCTGTCAGTGGTAAGTTGGCAATCCTGCGTCTAGAGGATTGTGTAATGTAATGGCCGTCAACTACTGAGTGCCTGTATGTTGCTGTATGTGTTGTAGTGAAATAAACTAGATAAAATACAGTCCACTATTTTTATTCGTCGTACTACGCAACACAATTTGGTCCGTCGAGCCGGATGGGTGAAGTAGCATCATATAGTCATCCCAGAGCAGAAGCAAGCAGAAGTTCTGACCGGCACAAGGTGCAAATCCAACAACGTTTGCGACGGCCATAGGAAAAAATACAAGTTACAGGTTAGTAGAGTCTCTCTCTCCTTTCCATATTTGCCGCCCTCTGTCTCGCTTGCATGCGAATCTGTGGATAATTTGCACGTGCGGGTTAAAATAAATTGTAAATATTACATTGGTATTTCGTCATTTAGTTGTGGTGGAGTTGATTTGGGGATTTGCGCAAGATTTGTTTCATTGTCGGGGATAGTTTGCATAAGCTGGGGTATTCGCGTCTGTTTGAGTCTGGATACAATGGCGGACAAAAAGGTAAACAAGTTGAAAAAGCAGAGATCGCAGTTAAAAGGTGTTTTAACAAAGTTTAGTAATTTTTTGGGTGAGAATGGCGATAACGCGTCAATACACGAAATAATTTCACGTTTAGAGAGAACGGAAGGAACATTAGAGAAATATTGTGACATAACTTTAGAATTAGAGGACTTGGATGATCAAACAGATTATACGGAGGAAAATGATCAATTTGAAAATGAATATTATAGTTGGATTGTTGTTAAGAGAAATTGGATAATAGGAGGGAAATTAAACCAGTTATAGTAGCTAATGAGGTTGTCAATGTTAAGTTACCTACGATAGATTTGCCAATTTTTGATGGTTCTTACGATGTGTGGTTTCAATTTAAAGATACCTTCAATGCTTTAATTGAAAATAATAAAAACTTATCCGAGGTTCAAAAATACTACTATCTAAACTCATGCCTGAAAGGTAAGGCAAAACAAATACTGTCGTCGTTGGAAATGTCAGGGGAAAATTATGCGCTAGCATGGGAATTACAAAACGATACGAAAATACGCGAGTTATAACAAATACTCATGTCCAAGCGATATTTGAACTTCCAGTTATCAGCAAGGAGAATTTTGGCGCAATTAGGAATTTGGTTGATGAGTTTTTAAAGCATAAAGGGGCGCTGGAAGCGATGAAGCATCCAGTTAAACACTATTATTGGTGCACATAATTGCAAGTAAATTAGATAGTAACACGCGCAAATCGTGGGAAGAGCGTTCAAAGGCGGACGAAGATCCAAAAATCGATAAGTTGATAGAGTTCCTTAATGAAAAATGCAGGATTTTAGAAACTATTAATCGAGAAAAGGTGGGTGGGTCAACAAAATCTGTAGCTAACGCCAATGCAGCCGTTTTAACGTCTACGTGTACATATTGCCGGGGAGAACACATGATCTACAGATGCAATGAGTTTTTGAAATTATCTATATATGAAAGGATAAATAAAATAAAATATTTGGGGTTATGTTGGAATTGTTTAAAGAAGGGACATACTGCACGGGACTGCAGGTTGGATAAATGTTCCATTTGCAAGCGCTCTCACAACAGGCTCATACACGTAGACATAAATAAAAGGGAAGAAACGGTAGCTGCTCATTGTCAAGCCGAGGAGGGTCAAGTGTTGTTAACCACAGCCGTGATTAATTTAAAGGACAGATATGGAAAATCAATACGAGCTAGAGCATTGTTGGATGTCGGTTCAAATGCTAATTTTATTACGAAGGAAATGTTTAAAAGGCTAAAAATAAAGGATAAAGAAAGGGTTTCGGTTGCGGTAGCTGGTATGGGTTTTAGCGTCTCATCGGTAAATGAGAGAGTACAGTTAGAAGTAGGATCAATTTATAACAATTTTAAGGTAACTTTGAATTTTTTGATGATTGATAGAATTACCACAAAAATACCAACATTAAAAATCGAAACAAAACAAATTAGATTGCCGAACAACATTAAATTGGCAGACCCTAATTTTGGAACGCCGGGGGAGATAGATGTGCTGCTGGGTGCGGAAATCTTTTACGAACTATTATCGAACGAAAGAAAGGAAACAGGAATTCATAGTCCGGTGCTGCAAGGATCGAGATTGGGTTGGTTGGTAACGGGAACGATCGGAAGAAATAGAAAAGAAATTGCAATTAGCAACTTAGCAGTGGGTATGGAGGCTGTTAGGCGACAAATGGAAAAATTTTGGAGAATTGAACAGGTGGAAAATTTGGAGGTTAGCAGCCAAATGAAAATAAATTGCGAATTAAATTTTATCAACACTTTTGATAGAGCAAATGAGGGAAAATTTATAGTATATTTGCCAAAGAAGGATAACGTCACCATTGGAAACACTAAGCAGATGGCATTAAAACGATTTTATAACTTGGAAAAGCGGTTGGATAGGAATGAAGTATTAAAAAGGGACTACGTTAAATTCATGAGGGAATACGAGGAGCTAGGTCATATGGAAGAATTGAGGAACGAAGAGATATGGGAAGAAGTTTACTACATTCCACACCATCCGATATATAGGGAGACCAGTAGCACTACAAAACTTAGGGTTGTCTTCGATGCGAGCGCAAAATCATCAAATGGTAAATCATTAAACGACATGCTAATGGTAGGTCCGGTTGTGCAGAGTGAACTTTTTACCATCTTATTGCGATTTCGAACACATAACGTCGCGCTGGTGGCCGACATCGAAAAGATGTATAGACAGGTGTGGGTGCATCCAGACTTTCAGAATTTGCAGAGAATTTTTTGCCGCGAGTGTTCGAGCTTGCCAGTGCGAACGTACATACTAAAAACATTAACGTATGGGACCGGCCCTGCCTCATTTCTGGCAACAAGATGTCTTGCTCAATTGGCGTGTGAAAACAGTGCGATATATCCGGAATCTGGGCGAATTATTACACAGGATTTTTATATGGATGATCTCATTACGGGCGGGAAGGACGTGAGGACGGTTGCAGACCATAAGAGGGACATCGAAATGATTTTGGGTGCAGCAGGATTTAATTTGAGGAAACTTTGTTCCAATGTGTCAGATGTTCTCGAAGAGGTGAATGATAAGGTAAATGATAAGAAGGATATCCTAAGAGAGGAGGATGATGATCGCACATTGGGAGTTATTTGGAATGCAAGGGACGACATTTTGACGTATCATATAGACGTTGGGGATGGTGATAGAGGCATTATCACGAAGCGCGCTGTGCTTAGTGCGATCGCGCGAGTATTCGACCCGTTGGGACTGGTAGCGCCGGTTGTGGTTGTATTTAAAATATTTTTGCAGGAGCTTTGGAGCAATGGAATAAACTGGGATGAAGAAATACCTAAGGATATAAAAGATAGTTGGCTGGACATAAGACAGACATTTTCCGATTTGGGGGAAATTAAAATTCCGAGACCGGTATTATTAAAAATTTACTAAAGGGTGGAGTTACACGGGTTTTCAGATGCCTCTGAAAGAGCGTATGGTGCGGTGGTTTATTTTAAAACTGTGAATGACGCGAACGAGGTAAAGGTAGCGCTATTGTGTTCATAATCAAGGGTTGCTCCTATCCAACAAATTACTCTGCCCAGATTGGAGCTATGCGGGGCGTTACTACTCGTGAAGTTGATGCAATCGGTCATTAAACATATTGGATTGGCAGTTGACTCGGTTGATTTTTGGACGGACTCCACAATTGTATTGGGGTGGATTCGCGGAGAACCGAGAAAATGGAAAACGTTTGTCGCAAATCGGGTGGCTAATATTCAAGAGAGTTCAAGTATCGCGCAATGGCATCACGTTTGTGGTAACCCTGCAGATATAGTTTCTCGCGGTTCCGGAGTGGGCAAGTTGATTAATTCGGAATGGTTTACCGGGCCTTCGTTTTTATACGATAGAGCTAAATATGCAGAAATTAATAATTATGACACGGATTTGGAAATAAGAGTTCAGAACATAACATGTATTGTTAACGTTGACGCGGAATGGGAGATATTTTCAAAATTCTCTTCTTGGGTTAAACTTGAAAGAGTGCTAGGTTGGGTTTTAAGATTTGTCCATAATGCCAAGGGTCGGGAGGGTATCAGTGGAGCACTAAAATTACACGAGTTAAGTCATGCCGAAAACGTTGTATTTAAATTGGTGCAGGGCCAAGGCTTTAAAAATGAAATTAGTTTATTGGAAAAATCCCGGCAAGTAAAAACGAACAGCAAATTGCTACGGTTAAACCCATTTCTTGATAAAAACAGTATAATAAGGGTTGGTGGGAGATTAACTAACGCTGAATTATCATATGACGCAAAATTTCCTATAGTTCTGCCAAAAAACCACAATGTTACTAAACTTTTGATTGAATATGAGCACATAAGGTTGTTTCATGCTGGTCCACAGGCTGTTTTATCCAGCCTTAGACAGAAATATTGGCCTTTGTAAGGCAGAGATGCTGTACGCAACGCGCTGAGAAAATGCATCATTTGTTTTAAGGCTAAGCCGATAAGTAATAACCCACTGATGGGTGATTTGCCTAGTGCGAGGTTGCATCCAGTCAGGCCATTTTTTAGAACATCAATTGATTACGCAGGGCCGTTTTTGATTAAAGACGCGAAGTTAAGAAACAGAAAGTACATTAAGGCGTATCTTTGCGTCTTTGTTTGTTTTGTCACGCGGGCCATTCATCTGGAAGTAACCACGGATTTAACTACAGCGTGTTTCTTGCAAGTATTAAATAGATTTATTGCTAGGAGGGGACTTCCCAAAATGTTGCATTCGGACAATGGGACAAATTTTGTAGGAGCTTACAATGAAATAAAAGACATGAAAAAGAATTTAAAGTGTATTTCAGGAGACGAAAAATTAACTTCATATCTTACCGAGTATACTATTGAATGGGTCTTCACACCCGCACGAGCACCTCACATGGGAGGGTTACATGAGGCTGCGGTAAAAAGTGCAAAGAGACATTTGCTACGAGTAATGGGTAACGCGAAGTTAACTTATGAACAATTTTATACGGTTGTTTGCCAGACAGAGGGCATATTGAATTCTCGTCCCTTGTATCCATGTTCTGATGATCCTTCTGACCTAACCGTCCTCACTCCTGGACATTTCCTGATCGGTCAAAGTTTGAACGCATTGCCTGATGGAAGATCCACTGCATCCAGTAGTCGATTAAAGGATTATCAGAGATCACAAGAGCTGGTAAATCATTTTTGGCGTAGATGGCACCAAGAATATCTACATACTCTCCAGCAACGAGTCAAATGGTCTCGGCCAGGTTCTTGTTCCATTAAAATTGGAGCCTTAGTTCTTCTCAAGGAGGAGAATCTTCTGACACAACAATGGCGTTTGGGTCGTGTTAGCCAGCTGTTTCCCGGAAAGGATGGAGTAGTGCGAGTGGTCTCCATAAGGACCTCCAATGGAGAAACGCGTCGAGCTGTGGCCAACGTATGTCCGTTGCCGGTGGAGCAGTAATTGTGCGCAGTGCTGTGAAGTGCGTAGCTTGCATCGCTGAAACCTAGAAAAGACGGGATAAAAAGGTTTAGTTATTAAAAAATTCTACTTGTTGCAATGTTTATGTGTAAAAAATTGACTTTTGGTTACTTACCTTTGTTGGATGTTGGATTTACTGAATTCATTATTGTTTATTTACTTTGTATTTTCACGCATTTCTTATTTTGATGAGTACTTACCTTTGTATTTTCATGCGTTTACTATTTGGGTTAGGGCTTGTCTTTGTATTTTCATATATGTAGTATTTTCGATTAGTACTTGCTTTATATTTAATGTATTCCGTTTGATATTTGTGCATTCACTTGGGGGATCGATAAGGGTTGAACATTGTTCAAGGTGGGGAAAATGTTGAGTACAAGAAGTTATTTTAGTTGCCTATATGTTTCATTTACTTGTTACGGTGCATTTTCTGTCAGTGGTAAGTTGGCAATCCTGCGTCTAGAGGATTGTGTAATGTAATGGCCGTCAACTACTGAGTGCCTGTATGTTGCTGTATGTGTTGTAGTGAAATAAACTAGATAAAATACAGTCCACTATTTTTATTCGTCGTACTACGCAAGACCTTCTACAAAGTTTGGCACAAAGGTCTACTCTATAAGCTGGATCTGCTACTACCCTTCAAGTATAGCCAACTATTGAAATCATATCTTTCTGACAGATACTTCCGTATAAAGCAAGATAATGAGTACTCAACTCTAAAATGTATTAAAGCTGGAGTACCACAAGGTCGTGTACTTGGCCCAATTGTTTACCTTCTATACACACATGATCTTCCGCAACCAGATGGTGTTACCGTTGCTACGTTTGCTGATGACACTGCTATGATGGCAGTAGACACAAATGTTGAAGGAGCAATACTAAAACAGCAGAATGCTGTCAACGATAGTAGTGATTGGATGCTAAATTACACTGAACGAAACAAAATCCGTTCATATAAATTTTATGAACAAGCGAATACGATACGTTGCAGTTAAAATAAATAACACCACCGTACCCTACTCGAACACCGCAACACCTCGGTATGACGCTAGACACCAAGCTCCGCTGAAAAGCATTGTCAAAAAGAGACGAGAAGAATTGGGCATAAGATAAAAAAATTTACTGGCTTATTGGTAGGAAATATAATAAACTCCTACTATGCAAGCAGATACTTAAACCTGTCTGGACCTATGCCATATAACTCTGGAGCTGCACTAAGCCAAGCAATATCACCATCATTCCATGCTTCCAAAATAAGGTGCTAAGAACCATCGTGGGCGCACCTTGATATATAAGAAACAAAAACCTCCACAGGGATCTTGAGAGGGAGTTAGTAACCAATAAAATTGGAAAGTTTACGGAGAATCATGAAAACAGACTTCTTTATCACACGCATGTCGAAGCAATCCAGCTTCTTGACAATATTGACAGTGTGCACAGACTCAAAAGACCTAAACCTTTTGAGTTGGTGAAGTGATGTTACAAAAGCAGAGCACAGTGATATGTGAGTGATGGATGAACAAAGCAGAGCAATAGCGCCAGCATCCAAATTATGTTTAAGTTACACCAATAGGGGTCTTGCACTAAGTTTAAAAATTAAAAATTAATACGCTCTATTGGTGCCATACGTATACCAGACCCCCCCGCAAAAGTTTTTTTTTGAAGAAAACAATCGGTTCCTACACAATTAATTATATTAAAATCGGGTTCGGCCCTTTAAATATGAACGCGCTGTGATTGGTGTGACGTAGCATGCCTGGACAAAGGCCACGTGGGTTTGTTTGCCTGGGGACGGCTTATGGCGCGTTTTCGACGAGTTGTGCACGCTACGTATCTTCACAATTTCAACAGCTGTTCTTGTATTATAAGCGGTGAAAATGGAGGCAGGGTACGTGATGAGGCAGTCAGATAAGTTGCCGAAAGTAGATGCCATTATCATTATGGTAGCGGATTATTTCGCAACTAATCCGCATTTACGTCGGCCGAAATAAGAGACGTGAAAACAATGTGGTACGTATGAAGTTTTATCGGTATTTGACGTAGGTATGTAAATGTAACATTACACATTATATATAACAGATAGATATTTTATAGTTAAATAATCAATGCCGAAATAACTTACGTCAAAATGATCTTCGCAAACAAGCAACCTGTTTTCATTGCGATATCTTTGGGATTTCGTCTACCGCTCTTATCAAAATTTTACGTGTTTTTTTTTCTCTTTGGGAACCGTAAGGAAAACTTTATCAGGCCTTTGTATCGAGGTGTTGTTACAATGTGATACAATGCACCACTTATGGCACTTATATCCCGTTCTTTCATCCATTGCCATTTATTAGTTGTCCACACAGATACGAACCCCGTAGCCGAATGAGCGCCCGCCGCCAGTGTAGTAGATTTTACGAGTGTTGCAAATTACTCATCTATGTCTGCTGTTATTTTCCACATACGTTACTGAACAATCCCATAAATTGACGCGTGTTAGAACGCAATAGCATTATTTGTATACATCTGGTGTACAAACTAAATACGCCCAGCGAAAAAGTACGTCTTTTCTTAGAATGACATTTCTTCAACTTCTAATGCTGAATGTAAATATCAAATATTTTGTGAAATATTTTGGCTGTTAAAAAGTTTTCGTTTTTTAGTTCGGATGTTTCGCTTTTTTTTCAACATATTCTCTGAATTTTTAGGCATATTTTAGTTGAGATTTTAGAAATTTTAAGTTATTGCCGATATCCGTCTCGGTAGGCAACGGCATTTACTGTGATCACTGAATAAGCATCAACTACTGATTTTGGGCAGAAATAATATTGTGAAATAATAATAAATCACAAAACAGAGTATATATACAACTCCACCAGCAAAGAAAAAAATACGTATAATATTTTTAAAAATAAAACCGAACGATAAAATGACAAAATTATTGAATACGGTCCTGAGTGTTGATCGTTTGAAATCATCGCGCGAATCTCGGTTTGCTTCCCGTGCGTAATCTCCATTCTCCGATGGGAACCATCCTGCGCGCAGGATCGATCAATTCACTCTTAAAAATTCACATATACATAACTTTTATGTTATTATACATCAATGGAGGAGTATCACAATAAATAAGGTGTGTTTACGTGCTAACTGAGATATCCGGTTCCCTAAAAAGGCGGCTTACAGACACAATACATACAAAATTAAGAAAATGAAAACCCCCAATCTATAGAAGGGATTCTAATTCAATCCTGAATACAAATTTTGTGGCATGAAGTTTAATAGAAAAGAAATCGAAAAGTCGAGCGTTATTACAAAACCACATAAATCGGGTACTTTTTTTACTTCTCTCGCGCTCATGTTTAAACCGACAGGCAGAAAAAATTGATAGTTCCGCATATTATGTAGAAATGATTGAGGAGTATAACACACTTTATTTCGTGTATTTTTGTTCAGTCATTGCAGAGTTACGACCATCCAAACACAGGGCGCAATCCTTTTGCAGCGATAGTATACCCATACGCCGTGTATTCGCGGCCGCTCTCTAAACTCGCTGCACTTCTCACCAAACCTGTGACGTCACGCCTTGATAGACAGCGCTTTGGCGCGTTTTAGTCCGGTTTAAACTTTGATGTTCAATAACAATTCAGTGCAACAATATTAAGCGGAAAAATTTTACACACGGTTTTCTTACCACCTAAGGGTTTTATTTCTGAACTTAGGTAAAATCATGCAAGACCCCTATTGAGAACACTTATTATCACCTTTTATACTTAGCTATTTAGGTTAGATTAACGTAGCTAGATAGTCATCAGACTAGGTGTTCTACACATGTACCTATGAGGTGCTGTTAATTAAAAAAATTAATAAAAATAATAACAAAAAAATATATCAATGTTTAGTAGAATTACTAATAAGGTGGCTCGTGTCATCGATGTTGAGTCTATAATGCCACCCAGTTAAAAATAAAACATTTTCCAAAAGGTCTGTTTTGGTTAATTTTGTATGGACATTAATTTCCACCAATATCGCCTACATATTTAATCATGTCCTCGCCAAATTCGAATCGTTCTATTTGTATTAATTTGTTCGATTACCAACAGTAATTAATTAAAAGTTAATAACCTACAATTACGCAAATATAGAGCCCACCACATAAACAAAACATTATCTTCACACAAAGCTTGTCAACATTTAATAGATTGTGACGAATCATTTCCCAATAATAAAATCTGACTTTTATTTCGCTAATAATCGTATCCACTATCAGACAATGCACAATAGTGATACAACTGATCGACACATAATAGATTTTAATAATTAATTTTCTGCCACAAGTAGATTGACAATAGAAGGTTTGTATGAATTTGAATGTAATCCTGATGTTGTTTCTATCGGACACCCTCTGCTCTACATTACCGGTTATAGGGTTTCAATATTCGGACGTGACACTATTTAAAATTAAGATAATTACTTTAATTAATATTTTAGGGTTGCAATTATACCCACATATCCTACAGCTGTTACGGTGGCTATTTAGGTGCTTCTAACGAAGAGATTTAATTTGGTTATTGACGCTTGGAGCACAAAGCAAACACATAATATTATACAGGCCATATTATTGTCATTGTAGATAGAATGGATGGAAATCACTCAACTTATACCAAATAATATTATTTTTAAAATAACCTATGGAGACCTTTGTAACTAAGATTTTGTATTGTGTTGACACCTATAGGAGAGTTACTCTCACTTTTAGAGACAACTACACAGCCAATACCACTAAGCTAAACGAAGTTTAAGGCTCGACGACCACTAAAGCGAATCATACATAAATTCAGCAAATTACAAATATACAAGGCGTCGGTTTGAGACTATTTAAGAAATATCTGAATTGTAAAGACTAATAATAGTATTTTAATTGACGAGCCCATAAATAAGGATATAAATCGCGACCATGAAGTTTATACGCGAGCTGTAGGCGAGCGTGTAAATATGCGAGCGATTTATATCCGTTGTATGGGAGTCGAACACGATGTGTTATCTACGACTGATAATTTCCATTTTATATCAACTATTGTGGGTACCTATTTGTCAATGATTGCGAGGGAACTATCACATAACTGTCATCCACGTAGCTTTTGATGGACTTTGACCAAGCGTTGCATAATGATGAGAGAAATAGCCATTTGAAAATGTTCAAAAATTTATACGTAGTACGATATACTGTAGTACGGTATACTGTATAGCGTATTAATTTTTTTATCATCAGTTACGTACTGGTTTTGGTGATTGTCTGATAAAGTTGAAAGATAATATCTGCAAAAGTGTAGTGTTTACGTTGTTTTAAGTTAGGCCTGCATTTCTCATTTTCTTACAAACAGTTGAATATCTCAAAAAATATCTACTTCATACAAATACATCTTGCTACAGTTAAAGAGACAACGTCCTTAGTATTATTATCTGTGAGTCGTAGATAAATCAATAAATATGTTAGTGCTTTGCTGAAGAAAACCATGTTTTATTTAAAATTCAAATCTTATTAGTCCAGGGGACCTATAAAAACCTATTTACGCTAAAATCTCAATTTTTTTTTCGGCGGATTACAATACTTCATCATACTGCGTATGATAAAGTAAAAATTGCGTTAATCTACACTTGGTCTGCACAAACCTAGCTAATACAGAGAGCTATAATCGGTTGTGAAAAATTATGGGCTACATACCAATGTAAAATGCCAATTTCACTTATTATTTATTTGTTATACCACTTACATACAATGTGCTCGTATTGTAAGAAGAGTTATTTTTTGTTTGTTTATTTGTACGAGTACTAATTGGATAAATAAATCTGATTACTGTGAACATAATTTGAAATATTATTTGAAAAATGGTTTAATTTAAGTTCAATTATTTACAATTATTCATAATTATTTAATTTTTTCTCTTTTAAATCAAAGTTTAATTGCGTCCGGATTTAGCGGGCAGTCGGATATAGCGCCCAAATTCTGCTGTCCCTTCGCGGACGTTACATACGACTTTCACTGTACTACAATTATTGTAGAACTTCTAGTGTTTTTGCTATAAGCTCCAGGTGTACGGCAGTGTTTACATATGACGTAAAAAACCGATTATCCGCTAAATAATTCTGATGTTTCGTTCATCCAACGAAGGTACAAACCAGCTCTTATAAGAAGAGTGCCAAATGCAACAGATGACTTAGTATCGCAGTCAGTGCGGCCATAAGACAATAAACCTATTTGAGCATTTTTGCAGATCAGAGGTCCTCCAGAGTCAGTGTTATAAGACTTATAAGCATTCGAACGGCTTTTCTTAGCGCAAATTGGTTTGGTGGTATCTACCGATTTCTTCAGCTTTTTGCACCGTGAACGTTTTAATACTGTTACATCAATGACACGTAATTTTCTGTTAGCGGGAGGATCAGTATCGGAATACATTTCACGTCCCCAACCTAGTACAACGCAGTCCTTCGAATAACTTTTTGGCATTGGCTCGGAGACAGCGTAAATTTTGACGACTTTTGTAGAGCGACCAATCACGAACTTCTCTTCTACTTTGAGCATGCTGACAGTGTGTGGAGTGGGGTAGTATGTGTAATGAATTCCAACTTCTATAACGTCATGTTTAGTTCCACCACCAAGAATTAGGCTGCCGGAGTATACGTGTAACTGTTCCATGTGGAGCTTTGTATCCTGGATACAATCTGCTCTAGTCAAAACCCAACGGGTTGTTATAATTGTCCCAGCACATATAAACTTGCTATTTTTCCAAATGTTCACTAGATATGGATATTTCCCAGCCTTTGCATTACGTGCGCTTCGAAGGCGATTGCTGTTGCGTGGTGAAATAAACACCAACTCGTTCTTCACAAGGGTCCCGTCACACAAAGATACATTATTCATAGGTACGTCGACCTTGAAAGCGTTGGGATCGTCATCCCTCTTATGTCTTTTATTTTTCTTATGTGGCTGTTTGCCTGAATTGAAAACAGAATTTACATTTTGGCGTTAGCAAAGTACTTTCTCGTTACTGGAATAGCTTATCTTACCTGACGCTAAATAAATTACTCCCAACAAAAGTATATACCTTATTAATAGATTTATTATTGACTGCTTTGTTTGGTGCATACCGATTACATGGTAGACCTTACCGTACTTATTGTTTTAAAAAAACGCATTCGCAGAGCATGTGGTTATTGTGAAGTGGGTATTAAGACAATAGTGATGTCGATGTCGTTAATATTGCTGATTATTCAATTATCATATGTTTGATGAGTACGTGGTTGTTGCCCAGTCCATACAATCATTAGACACACGCCCACAAAGTCAGTGATATTGTAACGCACCTCGTTCTCTGGTGCGGTGAAGAAGCGTTACACAATAAATATAACAATATTTAACCCTGTTATAGGTAACTCGTAGGTCCTGGGTTCGTCGGATTAAAATACGATGATTTAATAACGTAATAAATGTTTTATTCGCTATTAATCATTTGCATACATTGAAGGAAATACCATAAACAGAAAGTAGCAGGTTACGGCTATGTGTTTACTTCGGCGGCGGGGCTTGGGTATTAGCTAAACTAATCACTACAGGAGACAGGGTAACGGGACGGGAAAATATTCCCGACATATCTGGAAAAAACTAACATATCTGGAAAAACATATATCTGAAAAAACTACCTCGCCAACTACGGCAGGCAGAGGTAAGCAGTTCGACGTATTATGAACAGCATACAAAAGGCCATCAGATAACACCTTGAGTTCTCGCATCAGCATTCAAAGGGCCAAGACCGAGGACTCTGGGCTATCTCATCAGCATTCAAAGGGCCAACAGAAATAGAGTCCGAGGAGTTTTCCCGCCAGCGCAAGGGGCGAGCCGGGAGACTGATTTACAGAGGGAAACGCTCGGGCTTATATACCGCCAAAACGTCCCCCACTATACACGAAACTGGTCTGTCTGGGCGCCTCAATAACATTATACGAGAATCACATACCAAACCAGTCTCACAACCAGTTTACGTTTCGGACGTTCAAACGAGTTCAAAAATATACAAAAACAGGATTCTCCTACATAAATGCACACAAGTAAAAGTTATACAACCAATAAAAACTTATTACTAACAAAATAAACATGCATTTATGTATGACGAACGTAGTTTCGTTACAATATAAAATCCTAGAGTGGCCACACCTAAGTTTGTTTCCAGGTTGTAACGCACCTCTTTCTCTGGTGCAATATGGAGGCGTTACACAATAAATATATCAATATTTAACCCTGTAATAGGTAGCTCGTAGGTCCTAGGTTCGTCGGAATAAAATACGATGGTTTAATAAAGTAATAAATGTATTCTTCACCATTAATCATTTACATAAATCAGGTAAATGCCATTTACTGGAAATGACTGGTTGCGATTATAGTTTACTTCGGCGGCGGGACTCGGATATTATTTAAACTAACATTACTACAGGAGACAGGTTAACAGGGCGGGAAAATATTCCCGATTCGGTGATATCTGGAAACAAACATATATCTGGAAAACTACCTTGCCAACTACGGCTAGCAGAGGTAAGCAGTTCGACGTATTATAAACAGCATGCAAAGGGCCATCACATAATACCTTAAGGGCTCGTATCAGCATGCAAAGGGCCAACGACGAGTTCTCTGAGCTATCTCATCAGCAACGAGGGGCCAACGAAAATAGACTGATCTCCAGAGGGAACTGGCCGGTCTTTTATACCGTCAAAACGACCCCCACTATTCACGAAAACAAGTCCGTCCGGGCGGCTCAAAAACACTATACCAGAATCGCCTAGCAAACCAGTCTCGGGACCAGTTACATATCGAACGTTCATACGAGTTCAAAAATATATAAAAACAGGATTCTCCAAAATCAATGCATACAAGTAAAAAGTTATACAATCATAAAAACTTATTACTAACAAAATAAACATGCATTTCTTTATAACGAACGGAGTTTCGTTACACCATCCCCACGTCGAGGAAAAAACTTAGAGAAAAAAAATAAACACGGCACTCTCGCGGGAAATTCACTTGGGGAAAACGTCACTTTCGCGTGGAATCGTCACTATCGCGGGGGAGTAAAACGTCACTATCGCGGGAGGGACAACTTATCTGGGTCGGAGGAGGTCCTTCTTTTTTATGGCCATCATCTTGCCATCTACCTTCACCATCCGGACGCGATTGAGGTGCTTCCTCCTCTTCTTGGCGGGCGGCTGGCAATTCATTGGCAAAGCTAGGGTTGACGGACCACTGATGTTGGAAATTATTTTTTCCCCTATCGGTGTTGTTGCGGACATCGTTGGCGGGTTCCCAAATAGCATGACCATCCTCTGGTGGACGTTGGTTTCTTGTCCTGGGGACCCCTTCGTAGGCGGTGGTGGGGTAGCTGCCAATGGGCTCAGAAGCTTTGTCATGGGCCAGACCCCAAACAACTCCAATAAGCGGAAGTGTAAGGCCGCTTCTGTATCTGGTGAGTCGATCGCTAGTGAAGGGTCCTGATTGGCTGGCAATGTTGCTGTCCTCGTGGGAGTGAACCATCCGGGGAACTGGGTTTGGAGATGAGCCATTGTTCCCGGAGATCCCTCCAGTTTGGGTGTACGGGGTCTCTCTGGGGTGGATGGGAACATCTTGGAGGCAGGTAACCTCTTCCTTAGCTACCACCTTCAAGTCCTTGACATGTACCCTCTCTTGTTTGCGTCCGGCAGGAGGCTGTAATAAAACAATTGAGGGTGATACAATTTTTATAACTTTGGAAGGTCCCTCAAATTTGGCAGCTAGTTTAGCTGAAAACTTTTTGGCGGCGTTTGAAAGGTGATGTGTCTTGTGATACACCATTTGTCCGATAACTGGTCGATATGGCCTGTGACGTAAGTTATAGGGCTTACTTTGTCGTTGAAACCCTTCAGCCAGCTTCACTCGTACGATCTTGTAAAAGTCCGCAAGTTTTTTTACTTCTTCGGCCAGCTGGTCGGCTTCAGGGAATTCGGTGACCAGTTCTTCTCTCTCGGCTGCCTGTTTTAGAGAATAAGGTGGTAACAATTCCCTACCGTAATTTAATTGGGCAGGGCTGAATCCTGTTGTCTCGTGTATAGCTGTATTGATGGCGAACATAAATTGCGGTAGATACACATCCCACTCTCGCTGGTCGTCTTGTATGTACTGAGCTAACATGGGGCCTATTACCCTATTTACCCTCTCTACTGGATTGGATTGTGGCGAATACGGTGCGTTAAAGCGTATTTTTACTCCTAGGTTGTTCATATCGTTGCAGAAATGACGACTAGCGAACTGGGGTCCGTTATCCGCCAATATAATTTTCGGGCAACCAAAACGATATATAACTTTTTCTTTCAGTGCTTGTATTACCGATTGGGACGTCGCGGTACGCAATGGTTGGCTCTCAACCCATTTCGTAAAACGGTCCTGGAATACCGCTAACATTGTGTAACCTCTTTTAGACCGTGGAAAAGGTCCTAGCAAGTCTATGCTAACTTGTTGCCAAGGACAATCTACAACTGAGTATTTCATTTGTCCTAGCGGCTTGTTCTGGTTAAACTTATATTGGTTACAGGACCTACAATTCCTAACATATTCTCGTACATCCCGGATGATTCCTGGCCAGTAGTACTTTGATAGCGTCCTTGCAATACTTTTAGTCATTCCCAGATGTCCAGCTTCGGGTACGTCGTGTATTTCTTGCAACACTTGTTTGCGGTATGATTTTGGAATGCACAGCTTCCAAGTTCGTATATCATCCTCAGAAATACTGGTGCCAGGAAAATATCTGTACAGGTGTTCATTCCTTATTCCATATTCCGCGTTATTTTCTGGATCATTCAGCACGGCTTTGATTTTCTTAATGTACCATGGACATCGCACATCATCGAACATTGCTAAGTTTTCTTCGGACTCGTCGGCATATGGTAACGGGTTGCGCGATAGGGAGTCTGCTAGAGTATTCATTGAACCCTTTCGGTACTTGACTGTAAAGTCAAACTGTTGAAGGTCCACTGCCCAACGACTGAGTCTTCCTGATGGTTTTTTTAACTCTGCTAACCATCTGAGGCACTGGTGGTCGGTAATTACCAGGAACTTGTATCCTTCCAGATAATATCGGAATTTCTTAATGCCATATACCACCGCCAGACACTCTTGTTCGGTAGTTGAATATTTAGCTTCAGCTTTGTTGAATGCGCGGCTAGCGTATGCAACCACTCGTTCCATGTCTCCGTAAATTTGTATCAGGGCAATTCCCATCCCTTTCTGGCTGGCATCGGTGTGCAATTGGAATGGTCGTGTAAAATCTGGACACACCAACACTGGACTCCTAGTAAGGGCCTTCTTAAGTTCTTGGAATGCCCTAGCCTGCATTTGACCCCAATACCATTGTTCACCGTTTTTAGTTAGCTGCACTAAAGGAGCGGTTATATGTGCAAAATTTGGAACGAAACGACGGTACCAAGATGCACTTCCAAGAAAACTTCGTACTTCTTTCTTAGTTGTCGGTGGATTGATGTTCTGGATGGCGGATATTTTCTCGGGATCGGTCCGTATGCCTTCTGGAGTAACTATATGACCAAGGTAGTTGATACTGGTTTGAGCAAATTTGCATTTCTCTGGGTTTAATTGTAGTCCAGCCGCGCACAATCGTTTAAACACCTCTCTTAGGTTTTCCATGTGCTGTTCTATTGTTCTACCCAGCACTATTATGTCGTCTAGATAAACAAAAGCTATGTTATCCAGTTCAGCTCCGATAACAAGGTCAAGGTAGCGTTGGAACGTCGCACCGGCGGAATGCAGTCCGAATGGTAAACATTTAAATTGGAATAACCCTTTTCCTGGGACGGTGAACGCCGTGATTGGTCTACTGTTCGGTTCCAAATTTATCTGCCAATATCCATTTTTTAGGTCCAGTGTGGAGAAAAACTTGCTATTTCGGAGTTTATCTAAGATGCTCGAAATATACGGTAACGGATACGAATCCCTGATAGTAACGGCGTTGACTTTTCTAAAGTCGACACAGAACCTTACTTCTCCTGACTTTTTTGGGACCAGAACTATGGGTGAGCTCCACGAGCTGCTACTTGGTTCTATTATATCGTCTCTTAGCATCTTTTCTATCTCTTGATTAACTAGTGCCTGTTTCTTTGGATTGCATGGGTAATAACGTTGTTTGACGGGTACGGTATCAGGAATCAAACGTATTACGTGTTGAACGAGTGTTGTACGCCCTTTTACGTCAGAAAACTTTCCCAATTCGTGGGTCAAGAATTTTTCTAATTCTTTGTGACCGTGTTGGACGGGATTCTTCTCTATTGCGGCTAAACCTGTTTCACTCTGTACCATAATTTTTTTATCCCTCACGTTGATGATAGCTCCTAAAGATCGCAGAATGTCTATCCCGATAATTACTTTGTATACATTTCGTGGCATAATTGTGAACGGTGTCTCTATTCGAATGCCTTCTATTTCGATTGGTATACTAATAATTCCCAAGGATTGTACTACATCTCCATTAGCTATTCGGATTGCCCCCATTGCGGGCTTGGGTTTTGCTAATCCATTTCTTCTGAATTCTTCCGCGAGCTCTTTGGCTATAAATGAAGTTGTTGCTCCAGTATCTATCAATGCTTTTACGTTTTTGTTGAATACCTTTATGCTCACCCAGATCCTTTCGTCGATTTTATGAGGGAATTCTTGCATCTGCAAGGCCTGGGGTGTACACTCTATTGTTGGACGGTTTAACCCCGGTAACCGCCCGATATCTCGTTTCCCGGACATGGGCAGTCTTTACTACGAATATCGACGCGTCCGCATCGTGCGCAAAATAGTTTCACAGGGTTGGTACAGTTACCGCGGTTGTGTCCTTCAGTGCCACAGCGCCAACAGAGTCGTCTGTGGTTTGCCAATCTTACTATTGTGTTGTCAATGTCGCTGGTCATGGTTGTTGGCGGACTTTGTTTCCTAGCAGAATACTCTTTCTGAATATTCTTTGATTCGTGTTTGACTTCAGGAGATATTTTAGCTATCGGTCTGTTATTTGAATATCTTCGCTGTTCTTCACGTACAAGCTCATACTCAGACGCCTGGTTTGACAACTCCTTTAAGGTTGTAATATCGTCGCGTCGTATAAATAGCTTATAGTCTGGTTTCATGTTGTTGAATATCCTTTCGAGTTGATCTTTATTTGACATCTTTCGACCTCTACGCATCAATGTTAATATTTCTGTTACGTAGTCTTTGAAATATTCTTGATGCTTCTGTACGCGTGTTCTAATTTCTTCCTCTATTATGTTAATATATCGGGGTGGAAGATATTGTAGCTTGAAGTCTTCTATAAATTCGTTCCAAGTAGTCCACGAAGTCCTGTTGTTTCGGAACCACAACAATGATTTTCCGCGGAATAACTCGGGTAATGTAACTAACATTTCGTTATCGGGGACGACATAGCATTCTTGTAATTCGTTGATTCTTTCTAGGAAAGATATTGCATCGCCGTCTCCATTGAAATGTAGTCCCCATTTGCGGACGCTATCGCACGTGGACGTGGTCGGTATTCTTGTAAGATTATCTTCACGTTGTCTTTCATCGTATGCCTCGTTTCCATTATCTTTGCCTACGGCTGCTCCTTTTTCCTTCAGATATTTTTTGAAACGCTTTCTTAATTCGTCAAGCGTCCCAGTAGAGTCGATCTGTAACCCATTCAGAATAGCTTCTAATTCTGCCTTTGGTAGGTTATAAAGCCAGGCTATCGAAGCTGTGGGTTTTTCTGAGTTTGACGAGCCGGCATCGGAATTCGGCATCTTAAATTCTTTAAGACGGTAATTTAACTGCTCGGGCGCCAATTATGTAACGCACCTCTTTCTCTGGTGCAATATGGAGGCGTTACACAATAAATATATCAATGTTTAACCCTGTAATAGGTAGCTCGTAGGTCCTAGGTTCGTCGGAATAAAATACGATGGTTTAATAAAGTAATAAATGTATTCTTCACCATTAATCATTTACATAAATCAGGTAAATGCCATTTACTGGAAATGACTGGTTGCGATTATAGTTTACTTCGGCGGCGGGACTCGGATATTATTTAAACTAACATTACTACAGGAGACAGGTTAACAGGGCGGGAAAATATTCCCGATTCGGTGATATCTGGAAACAAACATATATCTGGAAAACTACCTTGCCAACTACGGCTAGCAGAGGTAAGCAGTTCGACGTATTATAAACAGCATGCAAAGGGCCATCACATAATACCTTAAGGGCTCGTATCAGCATGCAAAGGGCCAACGACGAGTTCTCTGAGCTATCTCATCAGCAACGAGGGGCCAACGAAAATAGACTGATCTCCAGAGGGAACTGGCAGGTCTTTTATACCGTCAAAACGACCCCCACTATTCACGAAAACAAGTCCGTCCGGGCGGCTCAAAAACACTATACGAGAATCGCCTAGCAAACCAGTCTCGGGACCAGTTACATATCGAACGTTCATACGAGTTCAAAAATATATAAAAACAGGATTCTCCAAAATAAATGCATACAAGTAAAAAGTTATACAATCATAAAAACTTATTACTAACAAAATAAACATGCATTTCTTTATAACGAACGGAGTTTCGTTACAAGGTTTGGATTATTGACCCACAAGGGGTATTAAACAAAACCAGATGTGTTGCATAAATGTAAGCGAAATGTGTAAATGTGAGCGAGAGAAAGACAGCGCATGTAGCGAGTAGCTTTGAGATAACAGTGTTAAATGCAACAGAATACTTACTACGGCAGTCAGTGCAGCCAGAACCCCTATGTGACCTTTTTGTCAATTCAGAGATCCTCCAGAGTCAGCGGTATAAGCATCCGAACCGTCTTCCTTGACACAAACTAGTGTGTCGGCACCTAGCGATGACTTCAATTGGTTGAGTGCAGAACGTTCTATTACTTGATATAATCGCGAAATAAAACTCCAACTGTTCTGTTATTTTATGTATTTTGGCAACATGTTTCGAGAAAGGATTTTCTCGTCTTCATGCCATACTGAAAAGATAAAAATCGCATACAAAACATACTAATATAAACATGCAAAGCTAAACACTAAAAATACATGGCTACTTTACCGTCAAAATCGCGAAAGTGGTTGACAAATTATAAGCTAGGTTATGTATCCTACTCTCGGTGTTATAGCGTTTTCTTTTGGTAAAACTGGTGCTCACTTGAATTGCACTCGCAATGCACGAAGACTCTCTGAGTTAGTGATCTGCGCATCGTCAGTGAAATTCTAGGGCGCACTACTGTTACCAAAAGAAAACGCTATAAATCAGGGAATCTAGGCGTTCAAATATTTTACTTCTGATCTATAATTAAGGTCTGGTGCTTTGACGTAATGATTTCGTTTGACGTTCTTCTTGATTTCTTAATCTCATGTAGAAGTCTCACATTGGGCAATTGTATTTTGTGGTCGGTCTCGCGGACATGTTTAAAGACATAAGTGTTGCGATTTGTTATGTGTTCCTTAAATCTAGTAGTTACTTCTACCTGTCTGATCAATATATTTATTTTAGTCGGGGCATACAATTTTATAAACTCTGTTTCGTGATAATGGGTTAGATCTGTTTGTAGTTGTTGATTAGGTTGCCTAACTTGTGGCCATTCGTGAATAAAATTCTAACATTGTTGATATCTAGAAGTGATTTTAATTTGTGTTAAACTTCCCCCTGAAAGTCTAAGACAGTATATCTATTAACCGTAGTGTAGTTAGGGTAGTAGTTTTTAGAACCCCACCCTGGTGACAGCTGTTGAATATATTTTTTATGTTTAAGAAGTGTTATATCCGTTGGTCTTTGCAATATGTAAAATTCTGCAAATTTCTCTATCGTAATTAATCTTGTTTAATGGAATGTAGAATAGTCTATCAAAATAGTATCGGAAGGCGGCGCGTTTGTTAGAGGGTCAACTGTTTAACGTCCATTTACACACTCATGCCATTTTCACAAACTGGTTTGCTCAAGCCAATTTGTGCAGTTGAACTGAATGAAATGATCGCGTTCACACGTTCAGTTTAGTTGGTGCAAATGTGAAATCAGTAACTGTGGAGAATCATCGAGAAGCGCGGCATTTACTGTGTTTTTAAGCAAGCGTTTCAAAAATTGAGGATCAAGAAATAATTATTGCAACTGTTGCCGATTGTTTAATAAAAAGGAAGCAGAAATCTAAAGTGGACAAAAGAAAATGGCGAAAACAATGGTTACTAAAAGGGAATCTGCTTTCTCATGTGAATTTCATTGCCGAATTATGTAGCCAACCCGGCGATTTTCCTAACTACTTGCGCACGGACGAAACAACACATCAACATTTGCGAAATTAGACACACCAATAATTGAATCGGCGAGTTTGAAAACAGTCCAAAATTGGCCAAAATTAGCCAAAGTCCAAAATTGACCAAAGTCCAAAATTGGCCAAAGTCCAAAATTGGCCATTTTGAACTTCTATTGACCCTTCATTCTATTAGAAAAAGGAACGGTTGACAGTTTCCATAATAAAATAAGCACTTTGTATATTAAAAATATATTTAGACGAAAGCTTGTCTAAAATCAACAAATTTAAAAAAAAAAATTCTAAGTGTTTACTGTTGAACAATTATTTATATCCTTCGGGTATTTTAACCAACCGTTTATACTAGTATGTAACAATGATATTATCAATCAATAACTTAGTAATTGCCCTATGTAGATCGCAGTCGTAATTTGCGATTGTCGAGAAAGATAAAACAAGAATAAAATATTTCTTTTCGCCAATGTACGAGAAGCACCTATGCGACATTCCCCATTAATGAGGGTACAATAATACCCATTTACCAGGTAGTTGTAAGCCGGCCCAAGTAATCAAAGAGCTGTACCAAAACAATACAATAGATCATCATAGACAAATAAGACTGGAATAACTTGGAACTGATAACATTCATTTGAAAGCGATAAATAATTAATTCTTTAGTTTTAATTAGGTAATTAATTATTGATTTAATATTGCTATTAATTTTTATTTTTATTAGTAAACTGACTTGCATTTCTTCAATAATACAGAAATAAATATCATTAGCTTGGATATTTGCCATTTTAACTGTACGTATGTGATTTTATTCCTGACAAATTATAGTAATGGGGACGTCACAAATAGAGAAAAAACTTCTATCGTATATTAAATTTAATATCAATGTAAACTATTTGTATTTTGCATATAAATTTATAGTGTTCATTATTTTGTAATCTTTTTATTTCAATACCAAATAATTTATTCCATTCGTTACCTATTTTTCGGGTTGCATGGATGCTCGAACAGCCCGTGTTTAATGTCGGGCCCCTGTTGTAAATAATACCTTCGGGTACACACGAAAAATACTTTGTGTGGCGTCAAAAGACCGACATTCAATGGATCGATGCGTGCGCGTACAAAAGAAGCGGACCAGGGCGAGCCACTCGCCGAACGCGTGATTTTTATCCTAGTATCTGCATGCGTAGACTTCTGGCAATTCAAATGTTAGCGGATTAGAGTGAATGTGGAATCTACACTCTCCCGATTCGCGTTTTCTCGCCATGTCTCGCGAGAGTCTGGAAGACGTATAAGAGGACTTAGGGATTATGGCATCTGTAGTGGTGGGCTTTCTATAGATTTCGAAATCCAAACATTTAGAGTCATGATTCTTGTATATCGTTTGGTCTAAAAACTGAAACTTGTTAACTATTTCTAGTTCTAGGGTGATCTGAAGGGTACCTAGGATGTTAAGGATGTTATGTGGTGACTTGAGTCTGGCTTCCATTATATATGTTACAGTAAAAGCATCAACTTCGTAAATGTATACACTTATTAGTCAGTGCATACATTTACTGATTTTTATAGTAGAAGTATTCACAACCAATAAAATGTACACTTTTACTCTTAGATGCGTACATTTTCTAGCTAACTTTCGTAGAAGTATGCACAAATAAAACACGTGGTAATACTTTTACTAGTAGAAGTGCACAACAAAATTACCTCGAAATCTATTGGCTCCCGCTGTGGTCAACATAACCTAATATAATTCTTACCAGGACAAAACAGTAATGCAAACAATAATGCATAATGAAATTGTTTATGGATTTCAAAGTACCCACCATGTTGTATCGTTAATGTATTAAATAATAAATAAACTCATGGACAAGAAAACATGTACCAGTTTTTGATAATTTTTCTGCAGCCCATGAATGAATTGCCACAAGTTGCTGTAATGTCGAACAAACGATTACCTACCTCTTATTATACAGGGAGAACTAGATTCAGGTTATATCAATCACAAATGAATGCACAATAGACTAAATTTGTTTATAATAATTCGTTGTTCCAACAGGATCAATTGTTTATGATACATGACAACTGGTAATTTGATAAGTTGTTTAAACATCTGATAACAGAGCTAATAATTTTAACCACAATGCATTTTTTGTAACTAAAGTTTTCGTGACAAATTAACTATTAGTTTTGTTAAAAAATACTTACCTATCAACATATCTTTGATAACATTTCTCATGCTTTCATTGCCTAATTAATACATTGCTAATTATTCCAGACTGCAGTAAATTCACAACTACCGAAACTATCAAATGAAACGAAATAGCCATGTCAAACCGTTCTGAATTAAAATCATTTGGTCATCCGGCTTTTATCAGTTCATTTACAAACTATTCTCACAATCTGTTAATTACAATAGTATGGAGAAATAATTATTTCAAAAATAAATTGATTAAGTATGCTTGAATGGAAACAAAAATGCACATAATGTTAGCTTCAAAAGATCAAAGTTTATTTTGCATACAGATTCAAGTAATGATGATATCGTAATATATTCTTCAAAAACTTTCTCTATTTGTATTACTTAGTACATTAAGTTGATACTTTTACTAATCAGTGGTAGCATATGTATATGTCGTAGGCAAATGGTTATTTCTGGCAAAAGGCTTTTGCCTAGGCAAAAGCTATTTGGCATGGCAAATAGATATTGGGTCTGCTTTTATATGTTTAAAGCTATTTGCCTAGGCAAATGTATTTGCCCAAGCCGTTGTTAGGCAAATATCATTGTATTTAGAAATCGATCGGTTACGTTTCGCTACGCTAAGATACAATCCATACGGGTAGAGAAGTCCGTACAGTCAATTAATGGGGGTCTCTCGTAATTCCTTTCTGTCGGTTATGTTCATTTGTATAACAAAAAGTCTTTGACGACAGACGTTGCTATACACATTGCAGCAATTTTTTTTGTGCTGATTTGATTCATACGGAGAAAAAAATATGACGTAAGCGAATTGTTTCAGCGAACAGAGTGTAGCCGCACTCGTAAGTGACAGTGCGCATAGCAGCATAATGTTGGATTTTCAAATTATGTGAGGTTATGGGATTGTTGACAGCGTTGTTAAGATCATCTTCGTTTCTTGTCACTACTAGGCACTTGGTTAAGCTACTGTGTTCGGAACATCATAGTAACCTCCGCAGCATATCGTTGAACCATTATGAAGACATGCAAACTTTTTAACATGCCATATGTTCACTGAGTTGTACATGAGTTGTTTCGCATGATTTCCGTATGCAAAATAGGAGTTAGGTGATATCATCATCTGCATTGATGCGTAAATAGTCCAGTCGACAAAATAGTCAGAAATTTAGTGTTTTCCAGTCTAGTATAACCTTTTCCTGGTAAAAGGGAAACTAAATATTCCTAACCTAAAAGTTTCTTACGAGTATTGACGCTTGTCACAACAAATCAGGCCACTTCATTAGAATCATGATGATTAGAATAAGATATTACTCAAAAGTAATCAACGACTAAATAATAATTATGACGTATTTGAGAACTAACATGCACGGATTGCACATAACCTCACATAATTTTAAAACAAAAGCGATTGAAAACTAAATGGTAATTGCCTGACAACGGTCTTGGCAAATACATTTGCCTAGGCAAATAGCTTTAAAAATGTAAATAAAGGTTCAATATCTATTTGCCCAGGTAAATAGCTTTTGCCTAAGCAAAAGCCTTTTGCCTAAAATAACCATTTGATAAATAGGTTATTATTAATAATAGCCAAGTGGCGAGGTCAAAGTGATGAATTTATCACTTGAACCGGCTATTATTAATAATTTCCAGCATGCTGTGGTCAATGTGATATATTTCAATTCGATGTTGCATTAAGGTGATGCTACAATGTAATAGCCTCAGATTTGGAATTCTGTTAGTATCTACATAATCGCCACACAACGAATCTATTTACTGGGTTTTTAGTGTTGGGCCTTTAGTGACTTTAGTTATAAGTTATAACTAACATAGTTAGTTACTACTCATAACTAAAATAAGGAAGATTATCAATACGAGACAAAAAAAATGCCAATCCATACTAAATGCATGCACGAGTGTGTAACTTTGGTGTAACATGCTTATTTGCGCAATTCTTAAAAGCTAAGAAATAAATTAGAAACTCGGTTTGTATTATTCTGCCAGTGCATACGTACATAGTGCTTCTGTATTTTGCAACTCGTGGCAAGAACAATTGTTTTTATTTATAACTTATTATTTATTATCTTTTTAATACAAAACTTTTAAAAATGTCTTATATTTAATTTTGAATAAAAAAGTCCTTCTAGACCTCTTTTTGTTTGTGGTAGTACAACAATTACACCATTTATATTGTAAAAATAAAGCAAGATAAACTTTGTAACAATAGGCCGTCATCTTCTTTTGTTTTTTGTATTTTTTTATTAAAAAAATCATAGTTATTGTATTTCCGTTCATTCCATTTTTTTACTATACTAACGACTCTACCGAATTCAACAGACCTCAAGGTGGCAGCACTGGGTGGAATACCGGGCGCTTGTGAAGCGACTGCGAGGTGTCAACCATAGCGGCAACTGTTATGTGAATGTTGAAGGTTGTGTTGTCTCTTGCAACTTGCATGTGTAATAATTTGGCCAAGACGAAGACACGGTTTAACGATCGAATTATGACGGTTAAATCAACAAAAGGAAAAAATGATCAAAAGGACAAAAGTTATTCTCTAAAGATGATTATTACACCTTTTTGTACATTTACAAAAAAAAAACTACCCACATGCATTAAATACAAAAATGGGTGTTATTGATAATAAAACGGTTAACTTTTTTGAACACTCTGTATAAAATGTTCTTTTTTATGTTTTCGTCATTGAGCTGTCCTTGGGTGTATACCAAGTATCATTACTAATTATATCCAGTAGTTTCTAAAGTACAAGGGAGACAAAAGAAAACATTCTGTATTATCAATGTTTTGTATTATTCGTAATTTTGGTCAATGGGCTAGCCGTACTGATGATTTGCGTCGAGTAAATAAATACTCGTTACATAGTAATCAAAATAACTTAGCTAACTTCTTTGAAGACTGTATACAAAAGATCTTTTGTACAAAGTAACGTGTTTATCACTTTTACCGTGCCCGTTAGGAAATTATTAATAATAGCCGGTCAATGTGATTATTTAAGTGTTTCTAATCACATTGACCAAATGATGCGGTTATTATTAATAATAGCCGGTAATTATTAATACAAACCACATTTAACACTTTAATCGTAAGATACTACGCTAGTACAATGCTCTAACCAACTGAGCTATCGAGGCCTATGACAAATGTTATTTCTAGTAATATTCAATTAGGATGTCATCTACGTATCTGCCATAACAGGCATTATCCTTAGTGATAATTTAATTAAATTTAATTTTGCATTTGTCAGAGAACAACTCTTTTTCTGATGTATCAACATAGAACTCCGCCATTAGGCCTGATATTGTGGACCCCAAGGGTAATCCATCTGTCATTTTATAAAACTTGTCATCAAAGAATATGATCTATTACTGTTCTACTTTAATGAACCGTATATTTAGGTCAGCGGAAGGATCAGTAACTGGATATATTTCACGTCTACAAGCTGTTTTCCCTATGGACCCACATATACCACAAACAAAATTAGGCCAATAGTAATAATGAAATCCAATACTTGCACCTTCATACCCTCGTCAAAATGTATCTTGGAAATGTTCGGGTCACAAATTTCATACAATTAGTATACTTATTATAATAAGTCTACCTAATGATATAGGACAACTGTCGTCAAGTGTGTAAATAGGTAAACTTATATGGTGTTACACGAACGTGCCGTGTGCGTAGTAGAATGTTTAGTTACTTTAGTTGCTGAAGTTTAATGGTTATTCGTGGTACAGAATGCAAAATTTGGAGTAGCAATCGTTGTGGAGCATTTATTTCGACGAAATAATGTACTAACTGTTTGCGAATGAATGTGAAGGTATTGATCCGCTGATTAACACGATTATTTAGCCGATCAGCATCATTATCATTAAAAAAATTCGACAGAGCAAAACAGAAAATAATACCACCGAACCGACATGCAGCAGTCAAGGTTGTTCAAATATTTATTCGTACGAATTCGTGACAAATTAGTGGGTACAATTACGTAAGGACGATTAGATTCGGCGGGACATTATAGTACAAATACATGCATAGTATCCATTTTGTGGATTTTTATTCATTTAACCACTTTTGCTATGGAAAAGCCCATTAGTAAAATATCTTAGTATTGTAAAATGTGATATAAATTTGCCGTTCTTATACAATATATTCTATTGTTTTCTGTATTAAAAGCCCTGTTACATCCTAGTAAGCTGTTTTACACTACGCAATTCTTGCGCAAGAAGTTGCACAAGAAGTTGTGAAGCAACTGAAATCTGCAAACAGAAATGGTTCCATTTTGAGACAGACTAGTCTAGCATAAGAAAATTCATCACAGTTTCGGTTTAAGATGGCGTCGAACCTACTAATTGCACAAATTGTCCACGAAACGGAGTAATAAATTGCGTAGTGTAAAACGGTTAGAGTATACAGGCATACTGGCGTACGGCATTTAATCTGAAATTTAAGTTCTCAACACGTCGCTGGGGTGATTTGCCATAACAAGCTTTAGACCTATAAAGTATTATTAGATTATAGTTCAGTCTTCTTTAGTAGTAGAATCTGCGCTAGTACGAACTAAAACTAGTAAGAAAATTATTTTTAGTCAGGCCGAAGTTGAAATACCACCAACCGTCAATTCATATTTTCATATTTAAAAAAGAAAATGGGGTAAAGATAAGCTAGTATACCAAATTTCAGATCAATTACTTCAAAATTAATGCAGTTATCGGGTACACAGACAGACGGACAGACCGACATACGGATAGACTGCCAGACAGTCGGATATAGCTAAATCGATTCAGTTTTCAATGTTGATCAAAAATATATATACAAGTCTATACCTGCTACGCGTCCTTACGGGTGTTGCCATGGTGTTACAAATGTTGTGACAAAGTCAATATACCCTACCACAGTAAATGTGGGGGTATAAATATACAGTGAGCTCGCAATGAAAACATGGAAACGGTCTGCAATAAATCAGTGAGAATTACGTTTCGTCGGTAAATGACTGTAGATATCAGTCAAATGACAATGAACAGGCCCGTATTCAATTAAATTTGACTTAATTTTTAGTTTAGTTAACAATTTACAATGTACAATATACAATTTTCGTTTATTAACAATGCAGGTTTCCAAAGACTCCTGCCCATTAGAAATTTTTGAGACAGTTTGTAGACCGCTGTAACTGGAAGCCGAGAGTGTTGTTTGTTCGAAGCATTTTACGGATATATGGATAGACAGAACATCACCAAATCCCATCCAATATTTTTTCTAGTTTAGTAAAACATAGTATCGATCAAAATGTGTTGGATAGTCACAGAATATTATTAATTAAAAGTATTATAAATAGGTACACACATACACACATACACACATATTAGAATTTGTTACATTAGAAAACCAAAAATAAATAAATCCGCCAGCATTCGACATCAAAATAATAATATTATTTTGTTTAATGGCCAGAAGGTTACAAAATGTATATACTTATTTTGTTCATTTTCATATTTATGTTACACTAATAAGATATATTTTACATTATTCGTTATAACCTTAATCCAGAGTATTTTTTGTGATTATTATATATTTTTACTTTCTTTATTTAAACAAATATAGTTAATATGTGCTATGTTACACTGTCACACATTGATGCTTAATTATCAAAATACATTCATTTATATAATTCACTTTGCAAAAACATTGCGAAAGTTCACTTTGCATCCGTCAAATATTGACTTATGCCGTCATAATCATTTTGAAGTGTAAACTTTTAAAGGCGTCTTTTTGGGTGTGAATATGTTTCGTCAATACCGTCACGAAAACACCGACACCGTGAATATAGTTACCCTAGCTTGACAGGCAGTGGCGTAAATTGCAGGTGTGCGAGGTGTGCGGCGCACACGGGCTCACGAGCAAGGGGGCCCACTGGAGCCGGTCTGGTGATTGGGAGGTCTCACGAAAAAAATAAGATCGCCGGCTTAAAGGTTTAGGTCACTAACTAAAATCTAATAATTACGAAAACCTGACTTTAAGAACGAATGCCAATAAATATGATGCTATTTTCTAGAGATTTTATGGATTTTAGACAACTTAGAACACTTATTGATCGCTTCCTCGTATAAGTTTCGCATTTATAAGCATTTGGCTTCAATTAACTCCTGTTTCAATAAAATATACCAAAATAAGCGTTAGTGACTTTTACCTTTCAGCCGACGATATGTTGGTATTTCTTATAATTGTTATAAAAGATCAACTGAGGGCTCCTCTGAGCGCTGGATACGGTTTTGGGCTAAAAAAAGAGATCTGAGCAGTTTCTGGGGCCCTGGGCTGCAACAAGATGCCAGCATACCGTCAATAAATGAAGTCGAGCATATTAAAAAGTAGGTACGTACTCAGGCCTCCACGAATACCATTCTAAACCCGGTTCCATATATTTATAGTTACATAAAGAACAAAAAATTATTGTAATAATACAATTTTATTAAGATCAAATATAATAAACGTGCTTAGTCACAATACATAAATTAAACAAGTACTAAAAATATGTAAACACTTATAATAATAAAGATTTGTTTTATTATAAACAAAATATAAATATAATGCTTATAGAAATAATACCAATCTTAACTCATCATTATATACCTCATATATCTACGTCATATATCTTGACATCATATTATATACCTCTAGGACATCTAGGAATGTAGATTATTATTTACAAACAAAATAAAAGAAATAAATATATATAAAACATGTGGTATTATAATGAAAAATAAAAGATAAACTATTTGTTATTAGTGTTGATTATTATTATTGATTCAAATTGCGATTCTTCTTGCTTTTAAAGACGCAAGTGTTTAAATCAAGTTTTCCACATTCAGCTTATGTGCTGTTTCGTTTTCTATCAGATTTAAGTCAGAACGCAGACATTTTTCAAATTGGGGTTTCCTGTAAAATTTACCTAATTTTAAGCGTGGTACCACTATTATAAAAAATTGCGATATGATATATGAAAAGCTATAATTATAAAAAAACACTAATGGGAAGATCAAAAGTAATTAAAACTACCCTATTTCAAGAACCTGTAGTTAAGATAACCAGAAAGAGACCAAATAAAAATTGAAGATAAAATTCGATGTTTTTCCTTATTATTTGTATATTTTTAATTGTCGCTACATGTTTCGTGTCATACTAGACACTTCATCAGGCGATATCGTCAAATATTGAGAACATAGGTTACGAACAAACATGAGTATATAATTCGGTACTATATATTTCCAGGCACCCAGGACAAACCACCAACTCAAGTCGTTGAAAGTATTACTCTAAAAATTGAAGAGCTTCGAGAACAATAAAATTGGGAATTCGAAGACCGGGTTTTCAAAAATCGGGTTTTGTGTAAACCCTGTAATATTATAAATTCCTTTTATGTATATTAAATTGATTTTGATTCTAAGTCAAGGTCATTCAGCAAATTATTACCGAGCGAAGGTCTCTTCAAATTAAGTTAGATTTCCTGGTATGTAAGCGCACATAGTCTAGAACGCCTGGCAAATAACCGTCGAATATAACAGCGCGTATGGTTGGTAATTATTAATAAATAATATATGTCAGTTTCACGAAAACAGCCTAGTGATTGAATTATTAAAAGGTCCCGATTTGAATATATGCGTATGAATTCCACGAGTACGACTGAAAATTGTCGCTGTGCTTTTGGAATTGATGCGAGGGAGGTGTATTTGAAAGCTTGCCCTAATAGCAAAGCGACGGGTGGCAATTTCAGTCTGAATGTCTCGCAACGCCGTTGACAGAGGAATCACAAACATCCCAGATCTCAATCCGATTTTTATTTTTTTTTTCTAGTGCTAGTATAATCAACATATGCTCCTATTTTAGAGATGTTACACGTGAAGTCTCACGGGCAATCGTAGCAGCCCTTGTCATCTGCTTTTGAAAACCGTTTTGTTTTAATGCTGAAATAGGATTTGAGATTGTAACGTAGTAGTACCATTTATCCTGTACCAATGTTGGCATAGGGCGATAAAAACGGGTACGGATTTTTGGACAAAGTTTAAGGTGTTTACGTTATATTGTTCTATTGGCATATGTCTAAGTTCTACTGTCAAATACCAAGGTCACCCAATCCATATTCCTTTATAATCCCACTATTGTGATTAAAATTGCCGTATGTATGATGAACAAATTATATTTAGTACCAACAACTAAACACATATACAAAAACACAGAGTAAAATATTTATTCCGTATAGTTAGTTACATGCATAATATACAGGGTGTCCCAGGCTAGGAAGAAGTACATTAATGGCCTGAAACAATCGAAATAGACGTTTTTCCATATATAAAAGTTGTAGATAATCATTGGCTCTACAGCCAGAAAATATTTTCATGCTTACAGGGTGTCCCACAACAAATACTTACATCACAAACTTACTTTTTTTTAAATGGAACACTAGCTATATTATTGCAGTTTTGTGAAGATTTTTATTGTAATCATTTTAACATCAACTTATATTAGGCTATTGTCAACTGGTTCCGAGATATTGTGAAATCAATGTCATAAATGCGCAATTTAAAAAAAATAAAAAATCATTCTGGGGTAACTAACTAAGATGAAGAAACGAGAAAACTCATTCTAGACAGTAAAAATATTACTCTTTTTGAGAGATATGGTTTATTTCAGATTATAACATCAATTATATAAAATCAATAATGATATGTTAAAAGTCAGCTAACTTAAGATTTTTAAATGGAACATCCTGTATATTATAACACCATTATAAAGTTCGATAGCCAAGTTTTTTAAAAATGTCAACAGATAAAAAGTAGGCTTTCACGGCCAGTATTGCTTAACGAAATACAAGAAGAAAACAAAAAGTCGGGAAATTCAAAATTTATTAAATTCTTATAATTAATCAAACAGTTAACAACAAATAAATACAACACCATTATAAATTAAAGAAAATAAACAAAAACAAACAGGAAAGTGAAGAGGTGATAAGTATTCCAGTACAAATTTTCAAATATCTGGCCTCTTTGTTGAATGCATTTTTGAATTCTTGTTTCAATGTCCCTCTGAACATTTTGTAGTGTTTCCACTGAAATATTGTGAAAACTCGCCGTATCCTGGTCTTCATGTTTTCTTTAGTGGTGGGAATATCCGTATAAACTTGTTACTTAACATCCCACCAAAGAAAGAAATCACACGGCGTTAAGTCAGGTGATCTGGCTGGCCAAGGTATAGGACCACCACGACCAATCCAACGACGTTCAAACATATTATTTAAATAGTCTTGGACTACTCTAGAGTAGTGCGGGGGAACCCCGTCTAACAGAAGTATTATTTCTTGTCTTGTCCTTAAATCAACTTCTTCCAACAATATCGGCAAATTATGTTCCAAAATGTTTTGAAATCTTGTCCGTTGAGAATTCAATACAAAAAATGGCCCGACTATGTTAAGATTAATAATTCCTCCCCAGACACTGAATAGTGACCACGCATTTTGATTGTTAATTTGTGTTACCCATCGGGGGTTTTCGGTGGCATAATGCATATTATGCCGGTTTACCAATCCATTACTTTTAAAAGTAGCTTTTCCGAAAAAAGGATTTTTGAAACATAATTTGGTTGTTCATTAATTTTTGTAACATGCTTTCACAGAAAGCTATCCTGTTTCCAAAATCATTCCCATGTAGCTCTTGGTGTAAACTTAATTGGTATGGGTGAAATTTATGCAGTTTTAATATTCTATGGACCGTGCTTTTGTTGATCTGGAGTTCTCTACATCTCTACTCAGTTCTCGTGTACTGACTGTGTACTGTGTACTGGGTATTTTCATCTCCAACTACATAACTGTTATATCTACGTTTCAAGCTAGCAGTACTTCCAGTATTCTGAAACCTAACCCATAAATTTTCGAAGAATCGCCTATTCGGGATTCGAACATTTCGGTAACTTTCGCCATATACTCTTTGAGCGAGTAGAGTATTCCTTTGACATTCTCCTAATATGAAAACCATGTTTACAACTTCTGTATTCTTATAATTCATCATTGCGGGTAAACATTTTACAAGCTACGAATAGACGAATAGACCAAACGCTAAATTTTTACTTTAAATTTTGGCATTTTTAGAAACCTTGGCTATCAACCTTTATAATGGTGTTATAATATATACAGGGTGTTCCATTTAAAATTCTCAAGTTACTTGACATTTAACATATCATTATTTATTTTATGTAATTTATATTATAATCTCAAATAAACCATATCTTTCAAAAAGAGTGACATTTTTACTGTCTAGAATGAGTTTTCTCGTCTCTTTATCTTATTTAGTTACCTCAGAATGATTCTTAGAAAAATGCACGATTTTGACATTGATTTCACAATATCTCGGAAACAGTTGACAATAGCCTAATATAAGTTCATGTTAAAATGATTATCATAAAAATCTTCATCCAAAACTGCAATAATATACCTGTCCATTTAAAAACATAAATTAGTGTTGGTACGTTGTTGTGGGATACCCTGTATGCATGAAAATAGTTTCTGACTAAAGATTATCTACAACTGTTATATATGGTAAAGACGTGCATTTCGATTTATTCAAGCCATTAATGTATATTGTTCCTAGCCTGGGATACCCTGTACAGTGTGATACAAATCCCCTTGTGTCTCATATATTTTAAGGGAAGGGGATTAAATTATTTTGCAAAGGTATTAAGTTTAACAGCTACATTTCAGAGTACTTACTTAATTCAAATTTAGGTGTATACTGTATACCTAGTCTGCTTCGACTTAGCAAATAGCGATAATCAAGTCCGAATAGTTGTTCTTTTTCATTTCTAACCGTATCTTGTTACTATTGCGGTATATCTTGGACAACTTGTTAAAGAATATGGCAGGTTTTTAACAATATGTGAATTAAAAAATGCAGTTAGACTAGTATAAAAAGATTTTCAAACATTCTATGAATGAAACTCGTCTGTAGGGTTAAAACTTGGACAGGCTTTTATTATCACTAATCAAACATTTTGAACAAGTTAATATTATAACTTCTTCCTATACTTCCTATACTATTTAAACCTATTACAAATTGGTCAGAATTGACCGTATGGGAAAGTCGCAGAAGTATTAAAAATTAGTTAAATATTCTATTATATTATCAATTTAACTAAAACATACGTATCTAGTCGGCATATTTTACAATTAGACATTTAAATATAAAAACGAAAAAACAAACAACATTTTATGCTATTTATGCTTTTTCAATTTTTCATATTAATGACAATAAACATTTTGATGATTTTTTGCTTTCTTCTTTGTAGCGCACCTCGTTCTCTGGTGAAGTGTTGAAGCGTTACACAATAAATATAACGATATTTAACACTGTTGTAGGTAGCTTGTAGGTCCTCGGACCCCTGATTGTAGGTTCGTCGGAATAAAATACGATGATTTAATAATGTAATAAATGTATTGTTCGCCAGAAATCATTTGCATACATCGAAGGAAATACCACAAATAGAAAATAGCGGGTTACGGGCATGTGTTTACTTCGGCGGCGGGGTTCGAGTATTAGTTAAACTAATCTTTACAGGAGACAGGCTAACGGAGCGGGAAAATATTCCCGATTCGGTGACGGCGGAATTCGATATTACTAAATTAACATATATCTGGAAAAAACTAACATATCTGGAAAAACATATATCTGAAAAACTACCTCGCCAACTACGGCCAGCAGAGGTAAGCAGTTTGACGTATTATCAACAGCATGCAAAGGGCCATCAGATAATACCTTGAGTTCAAGGGGCCAACAGCGAGGACTCTGAGCTATCTCATCAGCAAGGGCCAACAGAAATACACTGATCTCCAGAGGGAAATGGTCGGGCTTATATACCGTCAAAACGACCCCCCACTATTCCCGAAGCTGGTCTGCCTGGGCGGCTGAAATACATTATACGAGAATCACATACCAAACCAGCCTCGGACCCAGTCGTATCGGACGTTCAGACGAGTTCAAAAATTTACACAGACAGGATTCTCAAAAATAAATGCATACAAGTAAAAGTTATACTATCAATAAAAACTTATCACTAACAACATAAATATGCATTTCTTTATGACGAACGGTGTTTCGTTAGATCTATAAGATAAAACTGGATAACTTTAGAATTTCAGAAACTTCAGCTTTAAGGTAACCATTGTCATAAAAATCAATTGGATACTTTTTGAAATGATGTCATTTAAACCAAAATGTTGGGAAAATGGGAATTTAGGAAAGAGAATTACGGTTGCTCATTATTCACATGAAACAAGAAAATTTAAAATGAAGTAAAAATTTATTTGGCCAACACACAGCGTTACCCCCTCTGGTCCTGATGACAGCTTGAAAACGATTTGTCAACGAAGTTATTAATCTGGCAACGTAATCTGGAGGAATTGCGATCCACTCCCCTAACAAAGCCGTTTTCAGCTCATTTGTAGCATCAAGAACTTTATTTCTACCCGGGACTTTCCGTTTAAGATGGTCCCTTAAATGTGCTATGGGATTTAAGTCTGGACTGGCCGCTGGCACTCCATCGTCCGCATATCCACCTCGTTTAGGAACTGCTTACTGATACGTGAAGTGTGACAACGAGCATTATCGTGCTCGACTCAAAGTTATCGCCTATAAATCCAGCGTCCGGAACAACATGTTCCAGGAGAATTCCTGTAATGTACCGATCAGCTGTTAGTCTTCCTCCTCGGCGTCATCCAGGTGTTAAAACAACTTCCGTTTTTCCCTCTAAGGAGATGCCAGCCCTAACCACAAAAGTGCCGCCGCCATATGCAGTCTATCAGCGACACAACCAGGCGCAAGTCGCTCACCTGGACGCCTGTAGACTCGAGCTCTCCTATCACTGCCATGTAGACACATTCTGCTGTCATCAGTGAACAGGATCCATCGCCATTGCTCTATTCCCCAATTCAGGTGCTCTCGACCAAATTGGAAGCGCGCTTGACGGTGCTTTGCTGTCAATTTCGGGCATGTGGCAGGCCATTTTGGTCTTTCCGTTTTGGTTTTCGTCTTCTCACAGTCCACTCGCTGACTGTTCGGGCAGTTTGATGGGATACTGAATTTGGTTATACACTTAAGGCTTGGTAAAATGGGAGAACCACTTACCGACGTCCTCTAGGTGCTTTTGATCAAATGGCTGTTCGCAGGTACACGTCGCGTCAATTCGGGTGGATTTCTTCTCTAACACAATGATGGGGTGCACTGTTGCACGACAATGAATAACACACACAATATTAATGGGGCGCCAAGGTGCGCTAACTCTGTTCACGTAATACACTTTTGGGGCGTTCACACGCGGGCAAATCCTTCGATATTCGGGTTTTGGGGCGATCATACGCATTCAAACTCTCGCTGAAGACTCTATAATGGCACTTCCTTCTTCTTCCGTCGGAGTGGTGGGAAAACCGGAAAACTAAGGCCTAGGTCATAGAGGGGGACACACAAGGAATATGCCCAAATTAACCCTGGTCCGTAAGCAACCAACATAGCATGTAGATAGCGCCGCGACATAGCCGCCCACCAAATTTCCTCAGAAATTTTCAATAATAAAACAAACACGAGAAAAAAAAACAAAAAAACAAAGAAAGAGATAATTTTCAGATCTTGTCGAGAGGGGGGAAGGCAACAAGCTTCCTTACTGGGCGTTTATAAAGTCCGGAACTAGTCTGTACCTCTACCACACGGACTATGCCATCTTGGCCAGGGTAAACGGTTCTAATAATGCCGCAAGGCCAATTTAACGGAGCCGAATTTGGCGTTATCAAGAAAACTAAATCACCAACCGATAAATTTTGAGAACGGGTGGTCCACTTGGACTTTTGCTGTAGGGTTTGCAAATATTCAGACGACCAGCGTCGCCAAAAATGCTGAGCTATTTGCCGAGTGAGTTGCCAACGCTTTGGCAGTGTGACCGTATCCTCAGAATTAGGTTCGGGATGAGCCAACAGGGGCGCGCCAATCAAAAAATGACCGGGCGTCAGGTAATCTATGTCTTCAACGTCGGAGGACAGGGTGCAGAGGGGCCGCGAATTTAACATGGCTTCGATTTTCGCTAAAACGGTGGCGAATTCCTCGTATGTAAGAAGTCGGTCTCCGACAACACGAGTCAAGTGATGCTTGGCGCTTTTAACACCAGCTTCCCACAGTCCTCCAAAATGAGGAGCAGCAGGGGGGATAAAATTCCAATTGATATTCTGCTGGGCCATCCTGCAACCGATGTGCCGTTGCACGTTCTTGTCGCTCCAGAACTCATAGAATTCGCGCAAACACCGCGACGCACCGACAAAATTTGTTCCACAATCACTGTGGATATTACTGCATAATCCCCGGCGCGCAATAAACCGGTCAAGAGTGGCCAAAAATGCGTCAGTTGACAATTCCGTCACCGCTTCGAGATGCACAGCCTTCGTAGCCATGCACACAAAAACGCACAAGTAACCCTTATATATGCGGGCATTTTTACGGGTTGATTCCTTTAATCTAAACGGCCCTGCAAAATCTATACCGACGTCAGTAAAACAGCGGCTCGGGTTAACACGAGAAGCGGGTAAATGACCCATAAGAGGGGTAATTATTTGGGCTCGTAATCTGGAGCAGACTAAGCATTTCGAAATGCATCGTCGAATGACGCTTCGCGACGAAATAATCCAAAATCGTTGACTGAGTAACGCTTGCAAGGTGCGAGTACCCGCGTGCATATACACGGTGTGATAGTGACTCACAATCAAAAATGTCAAGTGAGCGTCCCTTGGTAGTAAAATGGGGTGTTTCGCATTATAGGGTAGGTTAGCAGATTGAAGTCGGCCGCCCACCAATAAGAGGCCTGCGGGGTCAATAAAGGGCGATAATTTTAGCAGGCGTTTCGAAGCACTGCGCTCTTGTATTGAGAGGAATTCTTCATGAAAATAAAATGTTTGGGTATACCGAATCAAACAGTGGAGGGAGTCTTTTAATTCGAGGGTGCTAATAAAGCTTGTCTTAATCGACGTCTTGCGGCAATTTGCAATAAATCGCAACACAAATGCCATACTAAATTGTAATTTTAGCAGGCTTGAAAAGCGTTGGGTCCAATCAATCCAAAAGTTCGAGGGTTGGGCAGCTACACAGCTGATACTATCGGGTTTCGTATCGGGGAGATCACGAATGGAAGGGAGAGATAGGTTCCGTATTGGCCACAGATCTTGAGGCTGTGTCAGCCAAGAAGGACCTTGCCACCACAAAGTATGGGAGAACATTTGTTCCGGAAACAAACCACGAGAAGCGCAGTCGGTGGAATTAAATTCTGTCGGGACATGGTACCAATCGTCTATCCGAGTAGTGTTTGTGACTTCCACAACTCGGTTTGCCACGAAAGTTTTCAACCTGTAAGGCGGGGTCCGTAACCAAGACAAAGCAATCGTGGAGTCGCTACACAATACAAATTCTGAAATTGCCAAACGCTCAGTTAAAGGCAATAGGGGCTGAAGCAATCTTGATAAAAGAACAGCAGCACACAACTCCAGACGGGGAATGGACACGGAACGCAAAGGAGCGACCCGCGTCTTTGACTTCAACAAGGCAATCACAACATTATCGGGACTCGATGCGGTACGCAAGTACGCTACGGCAGCATACCCATCCTGAGATGCATCGCAAAAACCAACAATTGTAAAACGAGAAGGGTTCGTTGGGAGAATTAGTCGAGGGATCCGAACCTCGGAGAGCTTAGGCAGCTGTATCTGAAAGCTCGACCATAACCTTACGAGAAATTCCGGGAGGGGATCGTCCCAATCCAGACTCGCCTTCCAAATGTCCTGCATAACACGCTTGGCAAGAAAAACTACTGGAGAAATCCAACCTAAAGGGTCAAAAATGCGTGAGATACTGGAAAGTACAGACCGTTTAGTTGCTGGTCCCGACGTGGGTGAGACGCTGTAACGGAAAGAATCTGATCTGGCATCAAACCGAATACCCAAAATCTTAACGCAAAGGGAATCCGAGGAGGTGATGCTTAAAGATAGTTCGCGATCCTCCTCCGGAATCTGTTCCAAAAATTCCATTGAATTGCTCGTCCATTTCTTCAGGGCAAATCCACCGCTCGATAAAAGCGCAACGAGTTCATTTTTTAAACAAAGGGCGCCCTCCAGCGTGTCTGCACCAGTGACAATATCGTCCACATACACGTCGTCACGGAGAACCTGAGAAGCACGAGGAAAACGCTGTCTCTCATCTGACGCCAGTTGTTGGATGACTCTCAAAGCAAGAAATGGTGCGCAAGAAAGACCATATGTTACGGTGTGGAGTTCAAACTCCTCAATGGGTTGGCTAGAGTCATCTCTCCACAAAATATGCTGGAACTTGCGATCGTCAGGGGCCACCAAGATTTGACGATACATCTTGCAGATATCAGTCGTGAAAACAATCTGGTGACAACGAAAATTCAAAATAATGTCGCACACATCACGCTGCAATTTGGATCCTGGCAGCAAAACATCATTTAGGGCAACGGCCGGTTCCGACCCGGGCCAAGGTCTCGCCGAGGCGTCAAAAACTACGCGAATCTTAGCAAGAGATTGAAGATTCTTGTATACGCAATGGTGGGGAATGATGTAAGATCCACGTCGTGGGGATCGAGTCATGTGTCCTAACTCAATATAATCCTTCATAAAGGTATTGTATGCTAAACGTAAAGGGGGGTTGCGATTAAGGCGAGATTCGAGATTAAATAATCGACTATGCGCTAATCTACTAAAATGACCAAAATCTAGAGGGGTGTCCTTTTTAAAGGGCAGAGAAACTACATAGCGACCTTCTTTGGTGCGATAATGAGTTTTAACAAAATGTTCTTCGACTTCAATGTCGTCAGGATTGCCAAGAATAGCCGTGTGTGGCTCCTCCAGTTCCCAGAACTGTCTCAAATCCAGCTGCAAACGATCAAGTCCTATCAAGGAGGTTGCTGACTCCGATGAAGAGGGGCTATCCTTAAATTTTCCTAAGAGGATCCAACCAAAAACCGTACCAATTCCCGACAATCCACAAGAAAGAGACAAAGCCTCTCCACCTCGTAGAATCTGGGGGAACAAATCAGCTCCTAACAAAAAATCAATGGGGCCGGGGCAATCAAAGTCGGGATCTGCGAGTAAAACATGCTGTAATTCGCAACGTAGGCGTGGCGGCAAGCGCGAATTTGGGAGATCAGATGTGATCTGGGGTAGAATTACCGCGCAAGTGGACAAAATAAGACGAGGGTCTCGCGGAGACTGTAATTCACAGAACACTTTCCCTTTCGTCCACGAGATATTAGAATTTCCTAGTCCTGAAATAGGAGTGCTCTTAGGATCGACAGTTAATTGCAAACGTCTTGCACAGTTCACCGTAATAAATGACAACTGGGATCCCGAATCCACAACCAATCTAATTGTTTGGTAATTCCCATGACCATCCCTAATGAGGGCGCTTGCTGTACCAAGCAAAACGGTAGCAGGCGTGGAACATGATAGAGAGTGAGGCACAGAGAGGGGAGCCTCTGGCGAACGATCAGAGGGGACTCCATCGGGAGCGGAATTGGGAGCTCGATGCTGGCTGGTATCAAAATGCAATAGGGAGTGATGCTTGCCACTGCAAACCTTACAACTATATCCAGATTGACAATCCTTGATCATATGGGAACTCGCGAAGCAATTGAAACACAACCGGTTTGTTTTTACAAAGTCGCGCCTTTCACGATGGTTCGATGCCAAGAATTTTCCACAATTTGACAGACGGTGAGGGCCGTTACAACGCGGACACGTCATGGTGTTCTCCGCGGAGTAAAGGGAGCGTTTAGGGCTAGTGGAGGCGACCTTGTGCTTCAAACTTTGACGGGGTGTCATATGAGAGTGGGACATTTCCAACGCTTGACACCTTTCACGCAAAAAACCCAAAAAATCCTTAACAGTGGGGAATTGCTTCTTCCCGAAACGTAATTCAAAGTTTTCCCGCATTGAGCAATCCACACGTCTTAATAACAATGACAGCAGAATGAAATCCGATAAATCCGGAACCCCAGAGTTGCTTAGCGCGATAATATTATCGTTGGCCGCATTATAAAACGATTGCAAACTCTCATATGAACTATCTGTTAATGGTCTCAAACCGAAAATTGAATCCAAATAATGCAGGGATAAAACGCGAGTGTCATTGTATCTCTCCACGAGAGAATTCCAGGCGGTACTATAATTGGCAGCAGTCAATGGCAGAGAACTAACCACACTATTAGCAGTGCCCCGAGTGGACAGTACCAAATAGTGAAATTTATCGATATCCGATAAACTAGAGTTCGCGTGAATTAGCGAAGAAAAGGTGTCGTAGAAATATTGCCAACCTTTGAGGGTGCCATCGAACGTCGGCAATTGCAAATCCGGTAATCTAATTGGGCGATAAGGCGCGCTGGCGGCGGCATTAGAATTAGACGCGAGAGCGGCGGCGCTTGACTCCTTTTCCAGCTCCGTTTTCGCGGATACAATGCCATAATACGCGGTTTTATATTCTTCGGCCTTTGCAACGTCATCCTTATACTCGTCGATTTTCCCTAACTTTACACAAGTACTGCGTATATCCGCGTGAGTACGGGTGAATTGATCAAACGACAAATCCAAGCTCTTACAACGAGCCAAAAACAACGAACGCGGACCGGCTTGCGTCGTCGATTCTATCAACTCGCTAGTTGTCTGAACATCCACGAGAGATTCAGCCCGACTGAGCCGTAACTCCGCTAGGTGGAGCTGCAGACGCTCTACATCGGCGCGCGACAACATTTTCAAAAGGGGCGGGTTCAAAATCAAGATCCAGACTAGAGCGGGTTGTGTGCAAAAAACACGGAAACTCAAGGCACATATGCTATCCAAACCAAATCTGAAAATTACCACGAATAAATGAATTGAAATTAAGCAACGCAAACCTGGTAAACAACCATCCGCGACTCGACGGACCAGAATGTTCGGGCAGTTTGATGGGATACTGAATTTGGTTATACACTTAAGGCTTGGTAAAATGGGAGAACCACTTACCGACGTCCTCTAGGTGCTTTTGATCAAATGGCTGTTCGCAGGTACACGTCGCGTCAATTCGGGTGGATTTCTTCTCTAACACAATGATGGGGTGCACTGTTGCACGACAATGAATAACACACACAATATTAATGGGGCGCCAAGGTGCGCTAACTCTGTTCACGTAATACACTTTTGGGGCGTTCACACGCGGGCAAATCCTTCGATATTCGGGTTTTGGGGCGATCATACGCATTCAAACTCTCGCTGAAGACTCTATAATGGCACTTCCTTCTTCTTCCGTCGGAGTGGTGGGAAAACCGGAAAACTAAGGCCTAGGTCATAGAGGGGGACACACAAGGAATATGCCCAAATTAACCCTGGTCCGTAAGCAACCAACATAGCATGTAGATAGCGCCGCGACACTGACAATGATTCCACGAACAAGTTGCAGCTCCTGCTGTAAGGAACACCGGTCAAATGATCATTGCGCAATAACGTTGAAACAATAAAACGATTGTCTCTCTCAAAAGTCTTTCGATAATTATTGGTTCTCGGCGACCGATTAAAGGCACCAGTCTCTACAAATCTTCTGAATACTCTTGATACGGCTGACGGACTTAAATGCAGCAGGGCAGGGACTGTTCGCTGACTGAGCCTCTCCAGAGCGACCACTTGAGCGGCCCTTTTTGGTGTGGTATCCATGGTTTGGTGGAATCAATGTATGCAAATCTCTTAGTTGTGTACCTGTAAACGTCTTGCAAGTGATTGCTAATGACTGCCTAAGGTAAGTGATCTGTTATCATCGATTGTATGCGCGATTTTTGGGTACCGCATACACTGCTTTTTCGTATTCTCCCACTTAAAACTGCATAATTAAATAAGTACGGGCTTGATTTTAATGGCAGTGGTGTTGTCTTAAAGCTGAAGACCCAGGCTTTTACAGACTGTATTTTTTTCAATACATTGAACATGCTATTTTTGTAAAAAAATCACACTTTATGTTCTCTTAGTGCGTGAGTCGATTTTCTTGCTCGCAAGTGTATACCAGGGCGGGCCGATTTTTTTAAATTTTCAAAATTTCGGAATGTGCAGTCATGGAAACATTGTGGGATAATGAAAATGAAAAAGAAACCACTTAATTTATTAATTTTTTTTATTTTTATGTTTCGAACTGTCGCAAAGGCTTTAAAATTATTTTAATTTTTGATACTTTTTTAAACTTTTTGTTTGTTTTTTAAATATAATACAATTCGGGAATGTGCAATCATGGAAAAGGTGTGAATTACATAAAAAACCTATTTTTAAAAAAAAAAAATGTGTTAAGCAAAGGCTATAAAATTTTAAAATAAATTTTTAATATTGTTTTCATTTTATCTTTTTTAAATACGATGTAATAGTAATAATAATAGTAATCCACGCCTTAACATCCCCAACAGCTTTCGCCACTACGGGGGCATCGGCTGGCCCGAATTATCATTATTATGGCCCACGTCTGTAGCACGCCTTAAGTTGATATATGGATTCCGGGTGGAAACCGCTTTGAGGACTTTGAAACGGTCGACGTTTTGCGCTCTGTGGCAAGAGGCATCTTCACACTTAGTTCTCATCATCAAACCAAGTGTTAAGAAGATGATCTAAGAAGATCATCTTCTTGTTGCGGGAGATTACCAGAAGTTGTTCAGAAGTACTCAAGGAATAAATCCACAACCAGTATTTTTTTTAACAACCCCCTCTCTCCGCTGCAATACCATAAATATGAGGCAATATTTTCTCCAAATTTACAATTTTACAATGTTACGTGCTTTTTATTTTTTTTTTCATAAAGTTTTATTAATGGATTACTGACATGTCCTTTTGTCATTTATGAACTAACTTCAATTTGTTTAAACAATTTCTAATTGTTTAAACAACTGACATATTTTCTATTTTCTTGCAGAGATTACTATTTGATTATTTGTATATTTGTATTATTTTTTAACTAATTTGCACTTGTTTAAACATACTATTTGTTTAAACAATGATATAAAAAGTTACGTACATATTTTTCTATTCATTGTACGAACATTCCATATAAAAAAGCTCTCGACTTTGATATCGTGACTCGAATAAATGCGAGACAACTCAAATAATCGTGTTTGGTTCGGCTCCGAAAGAAACTAGCTGTATTCGACTTGAAATTTGAGACTTGAATTTTTTGATAACTCGAACAGCCCTAGTCTTATATTGCTTAGCTTGTACTGCTTACGGTATTTTGATTTTGTTGTTAGCTGTTTCGACTTGTGTGTTTGCACATTGCATCATTGAGAATGTTAGGTTCTAAAGAATTGCGAAAAACCATGTGTCCGTGACATTGTATATTTTGGTTTAACCAAATGGTATTTCTTTAAACAATTGCAAATTAGTTAATGAATGACAAAAAAATCCATTAATTAAATACTATTTTCAGCAAAAAATAGTAAAAATTTGTCCGTAACATTGTATATTTTTTGTTTACAGTTGCAAATTAGTCAATAAATGACAAAAATGCCAATATTTCAATAATTTCGGCAAAAAATATAAAAATGAGTCATTTACATTAACTATGTGTAATTGTTTAAACAATTTGAAATTAGTTCATAAATGACAAAGGAACATGTCAGTAATCCATTAATAATAATTTATGCAAACAAAAATAAAAAACACGTAACATTGTAAAATTGTAAATTTGGAGAAAATTTTGCCTCATATTTATGGTACTGCAGGGGAGGGTGGGGGATGGTGAAAAAAAAAATAGTGGTTGTGGATTTGCTTCTTAGGGAGTTCTAAACAATTTCTGATTATCCCCGCAACTGTTTTTCTAAATACGAAACGTGAAAAAAAAGGCAAAATGATGCATTTTTGCACTGTATTTTAAATGTGAAATTTGGTGCTCGGTGGCACGTGTTAACGTTAATCGATTTTTCTCAAATTTGGGGGGAATTTTTATTTGTGGAAAAGGAACTGATTGGGGGGGATCGTTGCCCTCCAGCAAAAAAAAAAGATTTTGCTAGGTGTAAATTTGGACCGCCCTATTGCACATACACGAATTTGAAAATTTAAAAAAATCTGCCCTCCCTCATACACATTCACTGTATCAAAAGTCGACTGCTGAAATCTCCCAGATTTTTTAGGTCGAAATAAAAATTATTCGTTATGTCCAACTAATGAAGTATTATTCCTAAAAACTTTAACTAAAAGTTTAAAAAATGTGTTACCATCTCGTGTAGATTTTTCCCAAACTGACGTTGCTTAATCACTTGCACGTATTGATCTATACTATAGATTCTATAGGTATTACATATTGCTATTATCTAATGTTTCCTCCAACTCTTGCATACATTTTGCATTCCCGGTAAAGAACGGTAGTTTGTTTATGTATCTTGAAAAATATTAAATTCATGCGCACTACAGAGAGACCATTATAATAAAGTGCAACTTGCGGTGATCTAATAGAAATTGCTGAAAAAACATACCCATTTCACTTTTCTAGTTCAAATGGTTCAACTATAATTTTAGTTTAATCCAGCAATTGTACCAAATTACTTCAAAATCACAACAACAAATATTGATACTTATTGCTGTACCATAATAATCTAATTTCTTTTGATTATAAAGGAATCGTCGGGTTCATTCATTACAATTATTTAAAATTTGCTGCCGGTTCTACCATTTTAGTCTAATGTAGAGAAATTGTTGTTAATAAACCCCCAAATCACGTGTTGCCATAACCCGCTTTCCAATAACTCAGTTATAGAAACAAAATCCCAACTTTCCAAGGCCTTACGTTTCGTATGTTTTTTCTGTACTATATTAATTTTATACATAGTACACCTAATTCCCCGCCCACAATTATAATTAACTGATTAACAGCACATCTGGCCCGCAATCATTTTTAAATTGCCGCCGTAAATTCAGCGCGTGTCTAATATTTAGGGTAATATCCCGCCTACTGGAGGGTAACGGGCCGACATGACGACCTAATGAAATAATCTCGAAGCATACCGGAAGGTGAAGCATCCGCCTCCGCAGTCATGATTTTCTTATTATCGCAGCCGCTGCACAAAAGCTGCAGATGTTAATTTAATGTAGTTGGTACGTCTAGGAGCTTTTCGATTTTAATTTTGATCGGTTGCGCGTCCCATGGCGGGATATGCGTGTCGGCATAATTAAATTTCGACGATACAACGCGATGGCGTTGCCAGGAAGCAAACATATTGCGGATGTTAGAGGCAAATCTATCTCTAACGCTATGCTCCAGGCTCTAATATGAAAGTCGTATGGGACAAATTAGATGAAGTTTATTGCCGTTCTACTAGGTTTAGTACAAAATGTATATATAAACCTGCAAAATATGAAGAATATGTAAGATTAGAAACCGCCCGGCACCTCCACCATTATTGCTAAACTATTGAGCTTATTAAGTTATTGAATTTAGGTATTTATAAATACACTTCTCCACTTCATATAAAGTAATAACACTTGTCAAGACCGATTTCGGACTCAAAAGCTTCCCAAGTAAAGTTTTTTAGAATTGAAGTTGTCAAGTGTTAATGATGGATCATATTGATCGTTTTTGAATTTAACAGGAATTATTTATTGTATTGTTATAAAGGACCAAATTCGAAGAAGCCTGCTTTAGGTAATACACAGTTAAAAAGTAAGGACCACTCTAATATACGGATACAAACTCCTACCAATTGCAATAAATCCAATAAATCATTTGTTTACACTTTACTGAATATATAAGAGGGTTGCATTATTATGTCTGACTGCACTGAGTCATTATTCTGGTGATTTGTTGGTTTTTGTATCTTTAGACTAGTTTTACAAATTTATCAAGTGCTCTAGATATATTTAGCTTTTGCACTAAATTATCTCTTGATATAGTGCCAAAGGTTTGTTTTATATAGTGGCAGAAATTTTTTTTTTCAATATCTGCGAAATAGTTGTTGAATGCTGTAAGTAGCCATGTCCCCAATATTGCTTATTTTCTGTCTATCGTGTTTATTATTTTCCACATTTTACCCTCATTGCAGAATTATAAACATTTACTTTTGGAAAATAAGCGCTTAAACTAAGAACGAAAAATGAGAAAAAAGGCACACAAAAAAGCGTCGCAAGAGTACGTATACCTCGTATTATTTTTGTATTATTTATTAACACAATAAGTAAACGCTATATATTTTATTTAAAAATACAAATATATTCGCTTATTATACGCAGGTAGACCAAAACTTAAGCACCTCAGAGGTGTCTGTGTTAAGTACATAGCATTGTAACGTGCAACACTAACACTGCTTGCTTCTGAGGGACTTAATCGAACTACGAAGCATGTGGATTTCTACCTAGTTGCGCGCGTTCACATGTGCTTGCATTTTTCGGCACAGACAACCATGTGATACATTCTTCTTAGTCCAAGTTGCCTCTATATTTAAACATAGTTGCATGAATTGAACAAAAAAAGAATTAAGTTAATATGTATTACTGAAACAATGTATTATTGTAGTATGGCTAAGAGTGAATGTTAAGACTCTGTTGTAAAACACCGAAACAAAATGTTTAGATTCGCTGTTTTTCTGTCGGGCTCCGTGTCAATGTCGTGGTTTACGTATCGATTAAAGCTTATAGGGTTTGCGATGAGCTGGCCATACGTAATAGCCGAAATATGGCCATCTGAGAATTATCGCATTTTTCGGTTAGCGGAAAAGTTGTAATGTTTGGGCTGAAATTGTACCTAGAGAAAAAATCTATTATTGTATTGTGACTTTGGCTAGGGGTATTATATTTGAAAAAGGGAAAGATGTAGAAGTAATATTTATTTTTTTCTGCCAAAAAAATATTTTTGGTCTAGCCAAACTCCTTATTTATCTAAGAATTGACAGTGAGAATATCATCAATTTTAAACCATAACTAATGCCGTGAATAGAAAACGCGTTTTAGCACAGGTAGAACTGGGTCTTAAAATTAAATATTTTCATTTTAATAGTGTGAAATAAACCGACAAAATATAACAAAATAGTCCTAAAATCAAACAATCACTAGCAAGAGACAAATCGTAAAATAAATAATTGTAACTTACTCTTTTCATGCACATTCTGCAGAATCAACTAAAGAAGCGAATGATAATTAACCCAGGTGAGGATAATTTTTGGAAAAAACACCTCCGCCTGGATTTGAACCAGGAACCCTCCAATTGCCGGTTGACAGCTCTCCCAGTTGAGCTACAGAGGCGATAGAAATTTATAGGTTTTATTTGTCACTTTATTAATTATCATTCGCTTCTTTAGTTGATTCTATATTACTGACGAGTTTACGTAATAACCATTTTCCCTTGAATTCTGCAGAATATTTTAATGTTTTGAATATTTGGGATTTTTTATCTATGTGGCAGACGCCATTAAACTTAATATTTAGCATTTCAAATACACTACAAAGTCAAAAAAGATTTTGAGCGATTTTTGCTAATTTTGAAACGCAGATGCGCAGAGCTATGACATCTAGAAATACACCAATCACAATACTCAGCCTGACGCCAGCCACTCGGCGTATACACGGTAGTAATCGAGTCTGATCGGTCTGTTTTTGTTTTTGTCGCCGTCGCACTAACCCGCAAAAAAACGGGTATAAACACTCCAAAAAAAGTAAAAAGTTAAAATAAGCAGGGACATAGCAAAATAAGCACATATCTGCAAAAGACGGGGAAAAACGCAAAATAAAAATAGCTGCAAATGCTTCATTTTTTTCTGAATTTGTGTAGATCCTTAAGCTTTTTAAACTGCTTACATTAAAACTGTTCAAGCAAAATGCTTAGAATCCGTACTCTAGTTATTATCTTAGAGAATAATCGTTTGCGGAATCCTTTTTCGTGTGCTTAATTAATTTAAATGTGATACGTTTTGTCTTAAGATAATCTTGTTTTTCTTCTGTCGTTTTTACTTTATCATACGCAGTATGTAATTACTTTATCATACGCAGTATGTAAAGTATTGTAATCATGCCGAAAAAAAAAATTGAGATTTTAGCGGAAATAGGTCTTTATGGGTCCCCTGAACATTTTTGACCAAGGTACAAAAAAATGTCTGTGTGTGTGTGTGTGTGTGTGTGCGTGTGTAAACGATTTTTGTGACGACGATTCCTGAGAAACTACTAAAGGTATCGGGACGAAAGTGCGTATTTAGTAGTTTTATGACCAAACTTAGAGCTGAAAAGCTTTTGGTTCAAAATGGTCCAAAGGAACTGGCTATTTACTCTTAGCATTTTTCAACGATTTTCGTCATTTCTGTAATTTCGTCAAAATAGATAAATAATAAATTAAAGTAGACGAAATTTTGAATAATTTATGCCTATGACATTTTTTGGTAAAATTAATAGTTTAGCTGCAAGAGCAAATTCTATTTGATCGAGATCGGTCGCATCTGCATTGATATGAAATTACATAGTAGCCAGGATTTTGACAAATATTTTTTTTGTGCTGTCACACTCGAAAACAGCTGATTTCATCAGAGGTTGTAGAACCGCTATGGAAAGTTACCGCTCTAGTGCGGCAAATTACAAAATACAAATTTCAAATGAAAGAAGATCACCAATTTGATTGTTTGTTGATAAGAAATATCAACCCGTCTTTATATCTAATTCTAAAAACGATAAATTGAGTAGAAAAGTATAGCGATGACTGTAGTTTTATTTTAGTATGTTCGTACGGATGTGACATCTACGGTGTCATGGACAAATATAAATCTGTCAGAATTTGAATTAGCTTTTTAAACTTGACGTTTCGTCAAAGTGGTACCAACCTAACATTTCCTATGCAGAAATATAACCATTTTTTATTTATTTTATTTTAAATACGTGTTTCTGAAAAAGCAACACAATAAACGTTGATGTCTCTCCTGCCAAAAACTAGATAGCGCGCGTCGCCGTAGCACGTGCGCGCGTCGCTCACGTGCTACGGCGACGCTCTGCCTTCGGTGACGCGCCGCATCACCGCTCGTCGCGGTATTCCGTACTCACGGTACTTACATAAATAACTATTATTCTAATGACGTAGTGTAGGTAGTGTCAAATGCTGATGCTTTGACAATACCTACGATTGATCTCAATAAAATCTATTCTCAAGCAGCTAAACTATTAATTTTATATATTGTATGATAAAGTCATGTGCCTGGCCACATCAGATTTTTTTACTTTATTTCTTACTTTTATCTTTTTCGCTGTTGTTATCATACTCTATTATCCAGCTACATCCATTAGTTCTCTTTGTTCGTTATTTTTTCGTATTGATCGTATTGAGCTATCTATGAGCATGGCTTGGAACCCACGATAACTCAGTGGCTACAATCTATGTTAACTGATACCCATAGAAATTAGGAATTCCACAAAACCCTAAGCATATTGCTGAAGTGGTATACCCACATGGAGGAGTAATATCTCCCTCGCTAAGAAACATGGTTGTAGATGACCGTCCAAAGTCACTAAACAAAAATGGATACTATAGTCAAGGGTATGCAAATGAATCGTTGTTATTCTTATAGCGGCTCATGAAAAACCCTCTGAAGAAGACAGAAACCTGATGCGGGGAGGTCGGGGTAAATGTAAACCCCTCCAGTACTGCACTCATTGCTTTGCTTACACAAAAACAGGAACCACTCGGACAGGCTGAAGCCCCTAACTTCTTTATTCATCACTTCAACTTACCATGGAGATAGAATTTCTTGGGATATACTTGGATAACATACTTACTAAGAACCGACAACACAAGTACTTAACCGACAATGCCAATCGGATTTCAAATTGAGCATCACTAACCCATAGCTAGCACTCACGATCCACAAAAAATCTATGGTGTAAATTAAGTATAAAATGGTTCTAATAATTAACACCTGATGTACCGCCCGATTTTTGGTAATGATGCCGACAGAAACGATAGGCAGTGATGCCAATTAAGCATTGGCGTTTATTGAAATGAAATGTTACGCCGGGTGGCTGCGTTTGACGCTACGAATTATGTGCCACAAACGTTGCATCTGCAAGCGGCATGTAGTCAAAGCTCAAAGGGTATTTCAAATGAATTAGAAAGGTACCTTGATTTAAAATCGTGGTTGGGTTTTTGTAGTTTATTTTTAAATCTTGCGGTTACATGTTTCGAGGATGCATCCTCATCTTCAGACCGTGCTACGGAGATAAATATATATTAAAATGGTAAATTACAAACTTAAACAGACTTTACACATTTTTTGGTAAAAGCAGACGCATACAAAACATTTATATTTTCTTAACGTAACCTCAACCCTCATTATCAAATTAAAGATCTTGTGTGGCAATTATTATCGATGTTAATTGATGTTGTACGTACCGTTAGTGTTTTTCAACTATTTTGATCAATTATATGTGTCATTACATCCAGCTTCAATTAAAAATCCTCTTAGATATCTGTGTATTGTCGTCATGCAATTTAGCAGGTATTCTTCTATTTAAGTTCGATTTTTTTTTTTTTTTTTTTTTCAGGTATTTCAAATTTTGGGTGGATCTATCCGCCTAATCCTGTCAAATATGAACAGTGTTTTGACGAGTTTCACAAATTACTTAATTATTCGATATAGTTCTAAGTGTTTCTATAAATCATAGTTTTCTTGTGTGTACTTTGTGTTATCTATTTTTTGACTCATTATCGTATCATTGTAATAAAAAAGCTATGCAATATTTTTTAATGTGAACACTAATTGTATAGATCCAACCCGATTTTTACTTTATCATACGCAGTATGATGAAGTATTGTAATCGTGCCGAAAAAAAAAATGAGATTTTAGCGGAAATAGGTCTTTATAGGTCCCCTGAACATTTTTTTTTAACCAAGTTACAAAAAAATGTCTTTGTGTGTGTGTGTGTATGTGTGTGTGTGTGTGTGTGTATGTATGTGTGTACCCCATTTTTGTGACGACGGTTCCGGTGAAACTACTAAAGGTATCGGGACGAAAGTTCATATTTAGAAGTTTTATGACCAAACTTAGAGCTGAAAAGCTTTTGGTTTAAAAGGGTCCAAAGGAACTGGCTGTTTCCTCTAAGCGTTTTTCAAGGATTTTGCAAATGAGCTGCCATTTCTGTAATTTCGTCAAAACAGTTAAATAATAAATTAAAGTACAGGAAATTTTGAATAATTTGTGTGTATGATATTTTTTGGTAAAATTAATAGTTTAGCTTCAAGAGCAAATTCTATTTGATCGAGATCGGTCGCATCTGCATTGATATGAAACTACATAGTAGCCTGGATTTGACAAATATTTTTTTGTGCTGTCACCACAGAAATGTCTATGGCTGTCAGACTCGAAAACAGCTGATTTCATCAGAGGTTGGAGAACCGCTATGGAACGTTGCCGCTCTAGTCCCGCAACGTACAACATACAAAATTCAAATAAAATAAGATCACCAATTTGATTGTTTGTTGATAAGAAATACCAACTCGTTGTTATATCTATTTGTAAAAACGATAAATTGAGAATTGTAAATAAGGTATAGCGCATAGTATAGCGATGAGTGTAGTTATATTTTAGTATGTTGGTACGGATGTGACATCTACAGTGTCATGAACGAATATAAATCTGTCAGAATTTAAATTAGCTTTTTAAATTTGACGTTTCGTAGAAGTGGTATCAACCTAACATTTCTTATACAAAAATATTACCATTTTAAATTTTTTTTTAGATACGTATTTCTCGAAAAGCAACACAAAAAATCTGATGTGGCCAGGCACATGACTTTATCATACCATATATTAATAGTTTAGCTGGATGAGATTCTATTTGATCGAGATCGGCCACGTCTGCATTAAAATAAAACTACTAGAACTAGACAGATATTTTGATTATATTTACAGTATGTACTGTCAAAACATCAGCATTTGACACTACCTACTGTCATTAGAATCACAATATCTGACAAATCCTGGCTAAGTATTTTTTTATGATTTTTTTTTGATATTTTTTTGATCATTTATACCTTGTGTTTCTGGATAGCTTTTCTTTTAATTTACCTTCAAACTTTATGCTATGTTTTGATTTTTTGGTCATTTCTCTTATTTTTGTAAAGTATCAAGTTTATTATGTTTCTTATATATTAGTGCTTGTTGTAACATTGTCCTTAATTTGGTTCGCTGTTGGGCAATTTTATTATTATTATTAACTAGTTTTAATACTATAGTGTTTTAATGCAGTACGAGCGATCTTGATGAAATAGAATTTGCTCATGCGGCTAAACTATTTATTTCTCATAGTCATAAATTATTCAGAATTTCCTCTACATTAATTTATTATTTAACTATTTCGACGAAATTCCAGAAATAGCGACTCAAAAATGTTTAGGGGACCCAATAGGACATACCTCCGCTAAAATCTAAAAAAAAAAATTTCGCCACGATTAGTGTCCTTTTTTTATAATAAAGTAAAAAGGTTGTTGATTATGATGATTACTATATTATATTGGCTTCTAGCATACTATATTTTCGGGTATTACCACGTCTTCAGTGCTAACTACAAAAGATCGTAAAAAATTATGCTCAATATTACAAATAAGTTTTAATGTTAACATACCGTCTTACAATCTTTCTTGCATTTATTCGCGAAAACAACAACATTGCTATCCGTACTTGAAATACACATTGACTTTTGAACACCAAGATGTATTGTTTCACATAGCGTACGTGCGCGCGTGTTTGATCACATTCTCCATACATTTGCGTGTTGAATTGACGTTTCGCAACCGCTGACGTTCTGAATACTGTCAAAAGTTCAAAATATCCTGGCTACCAACTATTAATGCAGATACGATTTCGATCAAATAGAATTTACTCTTGCAGCTAAACTATTAATTTTACCAAAAAATGTTATAGACGTAAATTATCCAAAATTTCCTCTACTTTAATTTATTATTTATCTATTTTGACGAAATTACAGAAATGGCGGCTCATTTGCAAAATCGTTGAAAAATGCTAAGAGTAAATACCCAGTTCCTTTGGACCCTTTTGAACCAAAAGCTTTTCAGCTCTAAGTTTAGTCATGAAACTTCTAAATATGAACTTTCGGCCCGATACCTTTAGCAGTTTCTCCGGAATCGTCTCCACAAAAAACGGGTACACACACACACACACACACACAGACATTTTTTTGTACCTTGGTCAAAAATGTTCAGGGGACCCAAAAAGACCTATTTCCGCTAAAATCTCAATTTTTTTTTTCGGCACGATTACAATACTTTATAATACTGCGTATGATAAAGTAAAAACGTTGATGTCATTCCTGCCGTAAACTACATAGCGCGACTCGCTCACATGCGACAGCGACGTTCCGCCATCGGTGACGCGCCGGATCACCGCTCGTCGCGCTATTCCGTACTTTCGGCACTTGTGAGATAAGTAACCATTATTCTGATGACAGGAGGTAGTGGCAAATGCTGATGCTTTGACAATACCTACTATTGATACTATTGACTATCAAAATATCTGACAAAGCCTGGCTAACTAATTTAATTTTAATGCAGACACGATTTATCTCAATCAAATAGATTCTCATGCAACTAAACTATTAATTTTATATTTTCTATGATAAAGTCATGTGCCTGGCCACATCAAACAAAAAGATGTTGGGTATGAAAATAGATGTTTTAATAAAAAAATTGAAATTGGATTATTTTTTCAGTTTGGTGAGTCTTTTATGCTCAAATTCAGTGTCCGTCTTAAAGGAATATAATATTATCCTAAGTTATGAGACAGAACATGAGACAAATTATAAATACATCCAAAGCCAAATGTGGAAGGAGCAACTGAATCAGAGAAACATTTAAAGCAAGACGAAAATATATTTAACGTTCAAAGTTTTTATCAGAAATGGCAGTGAATATTATTACTTTGTTAGTCAAATTATACCAAAAAATCTGATGTGGCCACGCACATGACTTTATCATACAAAATATAAAATAGTTTAGCTGCATGAGAATCTATTTGATTGAGATAAATCGTGTCTGCATTAAAATTAAACTAGTTAGCCAGGATTTGACAGATATTTTGATAGTCAATAGTATCAATAGTAGGTATTGTCAAAGCATCAGCATTTGACACTACCTACTGTCATCAGAATAATAGTTAATTATCTCACAAGTGCCGAAAGTACGGAATAGCGCGACGAGCGCTAATGCGGCGCGTCGCCGTCGCATGTGAGCGAGTCGCGCTATGTAGTTTTCGGCAGGAGTGACATCAACGTTTTTTGTGTTGCGTTTTGAGAAATAAGTATTTAAAAAAATATGGTTATATTTCTGTATAGGAAATGTTAGGTTGATAATCGGTTGATACCTACCACTTCTACGAAACGTCAAGTTTGAAAAGCTAATTCAAATTCTGACTGATTCTGACAGATTTATATTCGTTCATGACACTGTAGATGTCACATACTACCGTACCACCATACTAAAATATAACTACACTCATCGCTATACTTTATTTACAATTTTCTCTATTTATCGTTTTTACAATTAGATATAACACCAGGTTCATATTTCTTATCAACAAACAATCAAATTGGTGATCTTATTTTATTTGAGTTTTGTATTTTGTACTTTGCCGCTATGATGAAATCAGCTGTTTTCGAGTGTGACAGCCATAGACATTTCAGTGGTGACAGCACAAAAAAATATTCGTCTAATCCAGGCTACTATGTAGTTTCATATCAATGCAGATGCGACCGATCTCGATCAAACAGAATTTGTTCTTGAAGCTAAACTATTAATTTTACCCAAAAATATCATAGGCATAAATTAATCAAAATTTCCTCTACTTTAATTTATTATTTAACTATTTTGACGAAATTATAGAAATGGCAGCTAATTTGCAAAATCGTTGCAAAATGCTAAGAGTAAATACCCACTTCCTTTGGACCCTTTTGAACCAAAAGCTTTTCAGCTCTAAGTTCAGTCATGAAACTTCTAAATATGAACTTTCGGCCCGATACCTTTAGTAGTTTCTCCGGAATGTAATTTCGTATCAATGCAGATGCGATCCATCTCGATCAAATAGAATTTGCTCTTGAAGCTAAACTATTAATTTTACCAAAAAAAGTCATGGGCATAAATTATTCAAAATGTCCTCTACTTTAATTTATTATTTAACTATTTTGTCGAAATTACAGAAATGGCGGCTCATTTGCAAAATCATTGAAAAAGGCTTAGAATAAACTACCAGTTCCTTTCGACCCTTTTGAACCAAAAGCTTTTCAGCTCTAAGTTTGGTCATAAAACGTCTAAATATAAACTTTCGTCCCGATACCTTTAGTAGTTTCTCCGGAATCGTCGCCACAAAAATCGTTTACACACGCACACACACACACACACACACAGACATTTTTTTGTACCTTGGTCAAAAATGTTCAGGGGACCCATAAAGACCTATTTCCGCTAAAATCTCAATTTTTTTTTTCGGCATGATTACAATACTTTACATACTGCGTATGATAAAGTAAAAAGAAGAAGGTGTACGATTGTATTGATTCACTCTCTCTAAAGGTGTACGGGTATCGGTTATTAAATTAATAGATTTCTCACCAAACGCTTCTCTGCATCGCGGAAAGCAGTTAACCTCGCTCGCCCCAAGAGGGGCGTAAACGAGGTGTCGCTGTGAATAACAATCAATGGAAGTTTTGCGTTTTTAAAACCACCTTCATCCTGCCACTGGACGTCCACCTCCAACGATCCGGCAATATTTACACGTTGTCCGGTAATTATCTGTAATTTACAATTAATATTAGTTAAGGGAATATTTGAAAATCTTATGCTATAATCAACAATACTTATTGTGGTTTGGCTAGCTCCAGTGTCGACTTCCATTAGAACTTTCTGGTTTTCTATTTTTAACTCAACTTGCCTTACGTCATCTCGAATGTGATTTACCCTACAAATACAACCAATTCTGTAGCTGTTTGGGCCACTCATAGAGATTATTGATTCACTGGTTCTACAATTCCGCGCATAATGTCCAGGCTTGCGGCATTTATAGCATACCACGATACTCCGCTCTTCGGGCCCATTTGACGGACTTTGTCCCCTTCGGCCTGGACTGTTGTACTATCGTCGCCATATATTATGTCCGTTCTTTTGACGTCCATTTTCTCGGAAACCTAGGGGCGAAAAATTTAAAAAAAATTCTGGTGCTGTCCTTGATTTATATGCTACAACTCATAAAAATTAGAAAGCTGCATGTGTTGGCGTTTTCCCGATTTTTCCAAATTAAAAAGAATTGGCGCTGTTTTTGCCCCGTAAATTTTATTCGTTTAACTTTAGCAATTCATTACTCTGGAAATAATACATAGATTTGAACTAATTAAAAAGTAAAATCACCTGCGGAATGCTAGCATTCAATGTGCATTTTTGTAAAATCATTGGATTAGTGGTTAACCCACAAAAAGCTATATTTCAATGCCAGCCATTCCGTTATTAGAAGAGCTAGAATAACGAAATATAGACTATAGTCTATATTTATAATATATCTATATTATACCAATAATTCATAGGTTTAAAGTTTATTACATAATCATTGCTTATCTTGCATTTTTCATACAAAAGAACGTGCTGAAACTCCGCGTGAATTCCGACGCTCTACGGCCTTTGGGGTGCAGCGGGGAAGGGAGGCGTTAGCGGTGCAGTCATGTCGGAGAGAAGCGACACAGCTGGGAGAACCGGGGCAGCTTATTATCAATACACAAAAAGAACCATAACTTGACAAGGTAGTAATTTTAACTAACAATTAAATTCTTAATATTTGCATAATTTTGATTATAATATGTAACCCGGTACGAGAGAAATCTCTTCTATCGATTGGCATTTATGTTTTCTTCAGTTTTTATACAATATGGTTGTAAACAAGATTCTGATGGAAGCGGATAAACCTAATAATATAGAGTTAGCAGATTTTCCGATTAGTGGTGAATACTAAATTAAGCTTGCTTGATAAACCCAAAAAATATTTAAAAAGTATGCCCGATTTTGTTATATAAATATTCAAACTATTATAACAGTTTCAACAGCTTATTTATTAATAATATTTAAATACATGCAGAAACAATATAAAATAAATACCAACTCTTGATATATTACATATATTACAAACGTAAGCTCTGAGCGTATAAAACTTAAAAATAACCAAAAACATTTTAATAAATTTAGCATCGTAAATTTGTAGACACATAGAATATTTTGCAGATCACTCATTAATTTTAAATGCTAAACCCAAAACTGGATTTAAATTGCCAAGAGTTCCCATGGGACTTCCAAATGCCTGTTCGAGGTTCTGTTATCTTATTGACTTATTTTGCCATTATTTTTGAATTCGGTAATCTGTCGCCGGATATCCAAATTTCTATGGCGAGGCATAACCGCCGTGTCGTTTTATGTATTGTGTATGTAAACACTAGTAACTACATATAGTAATGCACGTGCGATCCGCCACTACTGGCAGCGTCGCTGTCGATTCCTTCCCCCGCTTGCCGAAGGACCGAAGAGCGCCGCGTCAACTGCAGCAATCATGAGATGCTTCAACTCGATCTTTTGTAGGAAACATGCAAGATAAACCATGATTATGTAATAAACTTTAAACCTATGAATTAGTGGGTAGCCTATAGTCTATATTTCATTATTCTAGCTCTTCTAATAAAGGAATTTTTGGCATTGCATAATATAGCTTTTTGTGGGTCAAGCACTAATCCAATGATTTTACACATGCACATTAAAAGCTATCATTCCGCAGGTGATTTTACTTTTTAATTCGTTCAAATCTATGTATTATTTCCCGAGTAATTAAGTGCTAAGGTTAAACGAATAAAATTTACGTGGCAAAAACAGCGCCAATTCTTCTTAACTTGGAAAAATCGGGAAAACGCCAACACATACAGCTTTCTAATTTTTATCAGTTGTAGCATATTAATCAAGGACAGCACCAGATTTTTTTCAATTTTTTTCGGCCCTAGGTTTCTATGAAAAAGGACGTCAAAAGAAGGGACATAATATATGGCCACGATAGTACCTTTGATACGTCCTTGTACTGCGATGGTTGTTTCTCTCTCGTACGGAACAAATATTATTATTATTATGGACCTTCAAATTATTCACCTCCGACTCTACCAGCTCTAAACTTAGTGCATGTTTTGTTGCTGTCTCAAAAGTTAAATCAGCCGTGTTCAATAATTGTGTTCGGATTTTTGTATTATTAAGACCACATACAAACTTATCTCTCAGCGCTTGCATCAGGAACGTACCAAAGTCGCAGGTTTGGGCAAATTCTTTTAACTGAATGATATAGTCAGACACACTTTCGCCCAACAACTGTTCTCGCTTATACAATTTAAAGCACCCTGCAATAATATTACGCATTGGCTGAAAGTTGTCTTCTAACAGGTTTTCTACATCCTCGAATTTTTTTGTGGACGGGTCAACTGGACTTGTTAAAGATTACAAAATTTTGCAAGTCTCGGGCCCTATTATGTAATAAAAAGTGGTACCTTCTTTGCTGGTGTTAGTTATATCGTTGACGATGTAAAATTATTTTAGTCGCTCCATGTACGCAACAAAGTCCGTTCCGGGGAGAAAATTTTCAATCGTTCCTATCATCGACATTTTTGTTCTCGACCATGTGCTTTCTTCTTCCTTAACCTTGCCCTCTTCTTTAACGGTATCCAGCGTTGTTTCCCGTACTTTATCCTATATTCGTCGCCAATATTATGGACGAAGGTGCCAATGAAACACAACCAGCTATACAGTATTTCAGAGCGTGATCGTTATTCGGTGGTCAGACCCAGGCTGAATCCACTGACCAGCAATTCGTCTTACGTTACTTATTGTCGCGCATGCTCTTGAAAACATATAGGTACACCAAATATAAAATGTTCTAATATAATACACAACACATTTGCTGATGGTGAGATGATTCAGGAATGCTTAACTGCTGTTGCAAAAGTAGCATTTTTTGATTGAAAGAATATTACTACCAAAATAATTTTGTCAGGATTTAAAATTGAAAGAATAATTAAAGATCTGTCTGAAACCATAATTGCAATTTCAGGTGAACGCATTAAAATATTCCATATCTCATATTTATTTCGTCATATTTTTAATAGTCTTTCCGTTAACGAGTGTTTTATTTTTGTAACTTTCTATATTAGATTTATTTTGATAATATAAAATTTTTTATGTAGTATCACGAAAAGTCTCTTGAAGCAATGAAAATTTGCTCAGCAATTTTTTTGGACGTGGCACAGGCCTTCGATAATGTGTGGTATTATGGACTCTACGAGAAACCCAAACAGCAGCTACCTACTAAATATACCGCACTGTTAAAATCATGGCTGAAAGAAACTTTGGGGTGAAACTATATGACGAACCTTCTTAGGTACGCAATATCAATGCCGCTTTTGTACCTACTGTATACTTGTATGTATGTTTGTGTCAGAGATTGGGAAGGCCCAAAGCACCTAGGCCCCACTGGAACCTTTGGGTAAACCTCTTGTGCTCACTATGGACTCGTAAACCAGCCCAGGTTCTGGGCAAAGGCTACGAGGCACGATAGAGCAGCATTTCGAATTCTGTCCATGGTAGGCCAGGTGCCCCCAAGAGCACTTACACTATGGTCTTGTAGGGCGGGGCACTCGCACAAGATGTGTCTTACCGCCTCCTCGTCCTGCGAACAAGCTCGGCAGGTGAACGTGTCAGTCAGTCGCATGTTGAACATATGCTTCCGTACTTTGCAATGACCAGTGAGTAGTCCAGTAATGAGCCGGAGCTTACCTCTGGGCAGTTCAGTGAATTTCCTGGCTATCGTTGTGGATGATACCTGAGTGTCTCCTTGGACAACGAGCAGCCTGGTGTGGTGTCCCACCTGTGAGTGGAACTGCTGTGGATAATGTCCTTCACCATGTTTCTTAGGGTAGTGTTTCAAGGAAGAATGACGGGTTCAGGTGCAACGGCGTTAGCAGCAGCTCTTCGTGCTAATCTGTCAGCGCACCGATTGCCTCCATTGATTTTAGAGTGTCCTTTTATGCAGTTGATGGTGACGGTTAATTTCTCCTGGTTGCCTCCACTAGGGAATTGTGGCAATCCAGTACGAGCCCCGATGTAAAGCGACACCGTTCAAGGGCCAGCATGGATTGTCTACTGTCAGTGAATATCACTATGTTTTTGCCTGACTTGTTAGATTGACTGATGATGTCTGAGGTTGTTTTAATGGCGTAAAGTTCCGGCTGTGTGACAGAAGGGAATTTACCAAGCGGGATCGACCGGCGAACCTGGAAGTCGTGCGAGAAGATGCCAGCACCTGTACCGTTCGGTCTCTTAGAGCCATCCGTGTAGATATTCAGGCTCCTACTGAGATCAGCCTCATGGGCTGTGTTGTGGGTCAGATATGGTTTCCTGAAAACATAATGGGGAGGTACTGTATACTTATGATAGTCCTATTCCGGAATAAAGCACAGTGGGAACATTTGCTGACGACTCTGCTTTTTTTGGTGATTAGTGTTCTTGTCGAAGGTGCAACTAAAAAGTTACGTATGTTAACTATACCAATAATAAAGTTAATTTTATTCCAGTTGCGATCAGAGAACGACAGTCTATGCGCGGCTACATCAAGATACCTTTCCATCATACTGGAGAACAAGCTTAGATTGCAAGTTAACGACACCAATAAGAGAATTAATTATATTCCAGTAACCATTAATTAAAACGATATTCTTTACGCGGATACAGTGAAATAGCTTGGCATGACACTGGAGGCCAAGCTTAGATGGCAAGTACATGTCAAGAAAAAGGTCAAACATTAACCTCGTTCAGAGGTTACACAATAAAGTGCTAAGCACTATTGTTGGTGCGCCATGGTACATCAAAAACAGCAACCTTCATAGGTATGTTCGCGTGGAGATGGTAACTAGCGAAATTTCAAACCAAGCCATCCAGCTGTTAGACAACAGTGCGCTAGTGCGTCGGATAAAAAAAACTAAACCATTCAAACTACTGCGGTCACTCAAAAGCCGAGCACCCGCAGTGCATACGGAGTGAAACTGTAGGCAAAACAAAGTGTAATTGAAAATGTCCGCCGTTAACTTAGGTGGTAAAAAGTGTCAGACTACAACAACTTGCGTCAATGGGCAATATTGTAGAAGCAAAATAGTATATTATACAAGTTTTATAACACGTCAAATTGGCGCACGAGTTGTTTTGAGTACGACGAGCGTAGCGAGGAGTGCCCAAATGGAACCAGTACACCAATACGTCTTATAAAACGAGTGTAATATACTATTTTTTCTACTTTGCGTCATTAATTTTATGCAAATTTGGAAATTGGAAATACTAACTGTCAACTTCGTAAGATTGCGATAAAATCATGACAAAATCTAATTGTGAATAACTTTACTCTACTTTAGCCTACAAGTTTTAATAAATAATCAGCGAGATCGCAACTATGATCATAATGCAGCTTGAAGCAACAATTTTAACCCTGCTGTCATAAATACATGAAACATAACCTAAAAAGTTACCTTTAAAATAGTGGTTTCATAATTATAATAATCAGAATAGACGTGTTTGGCGGTAACTGATTAGTTATGTCGAAGAATAAGAACTTACTAAAGAATTGTTATAACGGTTAACGTTTAATAGCAGTTTCTATCTAGTACCACTGGCTTATATAAGTTTACACGCTCAAATAATTAAAACTAAATTGTAATTTCGGTATAATAATTTATTAGAATAAGTTATACTTAATAAAATTACATGTGCTGGGGGTAATACGTTGCACACAACCAGAACTAAGACGAAGTCAAAATCGACGGACCAAAACGAGTACGTTGAATACCGAACTCGATTTGGTCCGTCGCTTTTGACCGAGCAGAATTCGGTCCAAAATGTTACCGAAAACTTTATATAAACTACAACATCCTCAACACTTTAAATGTACTATAGCTTTCTACGTGTATGGTTATATTCAATAAACTATTTATTTTGCATATACAATCCAGCAGCAGTAATTAAAAGCGTTCATATCTACTATGTAGGTTTGATCTTCGCATAATACCTCATTAAAGTACATTTGGTACTTGAATTATATCTGAAAAAGGGATTTGATGTTTAGTTGAAAAGAATAATGACGATAACTTACCAGACTAGCAAAACATAACCGAAACGTCATGCTGGCGTATTTTGAGGAACACACCAAAACTAAGAAAGCTCCAATCCATTTGGCCGTACTATAGCAGGCTACAAGCATATTTAAATATGTATAGAATATTGATATTTCGCAGTTTATGCGATTGCCAGCGATTAAAAAAAGGCACTGTGCATGCACTGTGTGGTGTGTTGTACGTTTGACATATTGCATTTAATGGCATTTGATATCAATGTGTAGTACCAATCTTAGAAAAAGTTTCTAAAAACGATGTTACAATTTGTTAATTGTAACACCGAAAACAAATAATTTGTTAGCCATTGACTTGGTGTTATGTCATAAACACTATGCGTTTGAAGAAAACAAATAAAATAAAACAATACTTTTCAGGCTTAAACATTAATATTCAATACAGCTTTACTGAAAGAAATCCCCACGCGATGGCGCTGCATGGAAACATTTCATTATCGGAACATGTAATTCTATCATTAACGGCACAAGCCGAGATCTATCATGAAAGTCTGAAAAGATATGAGTTAAGGGAATTCCACCCGGCGCATCCACCACAAGTGAAAATCCTCTAGAATTCTATTATATTAGTAGAATGATGTCGTAGTAGGTGCAGGTCACAATTTATTCAATATAAGAACCGATTAGTTCTGTCTTCTAAAATACTGTAGTAAATTTAATAATATCGTATTTATAATGGGAAGGCATTGTTAGCCATCCTGATATTCGTCCAAAAGTCCTAAGTTTTGCTCCCAGTTAGAGAAACTGGAAAAGTAAGACTTTATTTTAACTGATATATCGTTTTCTGTATTTGAAAATGGCGTGGTGTAGCCAAATTAGACTTTAGATAAATTCTAAAAAACTATAAGCAAGCCTAACTGTTGTATCCAGCGTTTGATGTTTTAATGTTGTAACAATTCATCAAAAGTCCCAGACCGAGGGATACATTAAAGATAATTATATGAATCGTCATACTAGAAGTAAGTATTCTACTTTATCAGTATTTACAATATTATTAAGAGGCAACTAAGGAAGCGAATGATAATTAACCCAGGTGAGGCTAATTTTTGGAAAAAACACCTCCGCCTGGATTTGAACCAGAAACCCTCCAGTTTCCGGTTAACAGCTCTCCCAGTTGAGCTATAGAGGCTCTGGAAATTTATGTTTTACACTTTATATTTTATTATATTTATTTGTCACATTGACAAATATAACCTATAAATTTCCACAGTCTCTGAAGCTCAACTGGGAGAGCTGTCAACCGGAAATTTGAGGGTTCCTGGTTCAAACCCAGGCGGTGTTTTTTCCAAATATTATCCTCACCTGGGTTAATTATCACTCGCTTCTTTAGTTGATTCTACATTACTGACGAGTTTACGTAATAACCAATTTCCCATGAATTATTGAGAAGGTATACCAAGATCCTAAAGCAAATACAAATTGTTTCGGAAAGTAATTACCAACCCTGTTATAATCCTGTCCACATAAAATCTGGCACTACTATAAAAATTATAGCTTTCCATTAAAAAATAACACTTTTGCCTTTAATAGTCCTTGACAAAGCTATCACCACAGACATTAAATTTGCCTGTCTTGTTATAATAATATGTTTTAGTATTTATTCTTAACTGGGGTAATCGAGCTAATAATTGATAACAATCGATCAAAATAAAATAGAAAGTACCCTAAATTTTTCGTCTACCTAGTTTATCTGGCAAAATGCCCATAAATATAGTGGAGAGTTAAAGCGATTAAGGAAATTTTAATGAAAAATATATCGGGACGTAGTAGGCAGTGAACCCATTATCCCGCCTGTTAAGCCAGGGGCTATTGTTTTAGAAGGTAGGTAAATTTGTCATTTTGGGATATATTCTGGTTGGAATCCGGGGTCGGGGCATACATTTTTCATTCAATTTTACCGTCCAATTCCGTTAATACCTTAATCATTTCACATTCTATTACATTATTAGATTGGTGTCCTAGTAGGTGCAGGTCACGATTTATTCAATATAAGAAGCGATTAGTTCTTTCTTCTAAAATACATATAAGTTGAATATACTAACTTTAAAACAACGTATTAGAGTATATTTTACCAAATAGGCATTTAAATGCAGTGGCGCAAAATTTATTACTATAGTAAGAAATTCGAATTTACTTTTTGCAACCAACCTAGCATTTAGAACTCATTGGAGTGGGTAGAATTATGGTTGTATAACGCATAAATTTTATTTTATTAAAATTTATTTGTGTCTATATTCTACATAATATCATTCTTTCTTTTTAAAAATGGAATGGAATATTTAAAAAATAATATAAAAAGGAATGCAAAGTTATAACCAAATTGTTAAAAGTATAAGAAAAAAGTCATTTCACATGCAATTTACCGGGACTCTTATTTATATCTTATTTGTATCCAATACAGCCCATATTGTTATTTGTTTTATACTATACTAATATAAAACACCAAAAAAATTAAAATAGAAACAAAAATATGTAAAACACCGCCCATATTGTTCATTAAATTCAAATTGCATTCACCCTGGAAAATTTCTATTGCTTTTATGGTAGTGATATTTTAACACATTCTTTGGATATTAGCCATAGTTGTAACCAGGGCTGCGGAGTCGGTAAAAAATTGTCGACTCCGACTCCGACTCCGACTCCGACTCCGGCTCCGACTCCGACTCCGACTCCGACTCCGACTCCGATCCGACTCCGACTCCGACTCCGACTCCGACTACGACTCCGACTCCGACTCCGACTCCGACTCCAGCTTTTTTTCGTGGTCCGACTCCGACTCCAGAAAAATAGCAAACAAACATATTTCAAATAATTTTGTGCAATAAAAATCTTACACGTAAAAACAGTGTAATATTAAATTTGCTATGAAAACAAAAACACTACCAGGAAAAAAAGAAACAAATTTAATAAATTAAGTTTGTGTCCGGCGAATTCGTTTTCTAAAAGTCAATCTAAAAGTCAATAAAAATGGCCTATAAGATATTAAAAAGACCTATTGACCACAAATAAAAAAATCTGATGTGGCCAGGCACATAACTTTATCATACAATATATAAAATTAATAGTTTAGCTGCATGAGAATCTATTTTATTGAGATAAATCGTAGGTATTGTCAAAGCATCAGCACTTGACACTACCTACACTACGTCATTAGAATAATAGTTATTTATGTCACAAGTGCCGAAAGTACGGAATAGCGCGGCGACCGGTGATGCGGCGCGTCACCGAAGGCGAAGCGTCGCCGTCGCATGTGAGCGAGTGGCGCTATGTAGTTTTCGGCAGGAGTGACATCAACGTTTTTTGTGTTGCTTTTTGAGAAAGACGTACTTACAAAAAATTAGAAATGGTTATATTTCTGGATAGGAAATGTTAGGTTGATACCACTTCTACGAAACGCCAAGTTTAAAAAGCTAAATCAAATTCTGACAGATTTATATTCGTTCATGACACTGTAGATGTCACATCCGTACCAACATACTAAAACGTAACTATACTCATCGCTATACTTTATTTACAATTTTCTCAATTATCGTTTTTACAATTAGATAACAACGGGTTGATATTTCTTATTAACAAACAATCAAATTGGCGATCTTATTTTATTTGAATTTTGTATTTTCTACTTTGCCGCAGTAGAGCGGCAACGTTCCATAGCGGTTCTCCAACCTCTGATGAAATCAGCTGTTTTCGAGTGTGACAGCCATAGACATTTCTGTGGTGACAGCACAAAAAAATATTTGTCAAATCCAGGCTACTTTGAAGTTTCATCAATGCAGATGCGACCGATCTCGATCAAATAGAATTTGCTCTTAAAGCTAAACTATTAATTTTATCAAAAAATATCATAGGCATAAATTATTCAAAATTTCCTCTACTTTAATTTATTATTTAACTATTTTGTCGAAATTACAGAAATGGCGGCTCATTTGCAAAATCTTTCAAAAAGGCTTAGAATAAACTACCAGTTCCTTTGGACCCCTTTCAACCAAAAGCTTTTCAGCTCTAAGTTTGGTAACAAAACTTCTAAATATGAACTTTCGTTCCGATACCTTTAGTAGTTTCTCCGGAATCGTCGCCACAAAAATCGTTTAAACACAGACATACATACGCACAGACACACACACACACAGACATTTTTTACTTTATCATACGCAGTATGATGAAGTATTGTAATCGTGCCGAAAAAAAAATTTGAGATTTTAGCGGAAATAGGTCTTTATGGGTCCCCTGAACATTTTTGACCAAGGTACAAAAAAATGTCTGTGTGTGTGTATGTGTGTGTGTGTGTGTGTGCGTATGTGTGTACTCGATTTTTGTGGCGACGATTCCGGAGAAACTACTAAAGGTATCGACGCGAAAGTTCATATTTAGAAGTTTTATGACCAAACTTAGAGCTGAAAAGCTTTTGGTTCAAAAGGGTCCAAAGGAACTGGCTGTTTCCTCTAAGCATTTTTCAAGGATTTTGCAAATGAGGTGCTATTTCAGTAATTTCGTCAAAATAGTTAAATAATAAATCAAAGTAGAGGAAATTTTGAATAATTTATGCCTGTGATATTTTTTGGTAAAATTAATAGTTTAGCTTTAAGAGCAAATTCTATTTGATCGAGATCGGTCGCATCTGCATTGATATGAAACTTCAAAGTAGCCTGGATTTGACAAATATTTTTTTGTGCTGTCACCACAGAAATGTCTATGGCTGTCAGACTCGAAAACAGCTGATTTCATCAGACGTTGGAGAACCGCTATAGAACGTTGCCGATCTAGTGCGGCAAAGTAGAAAATACAAAATTCAAATAAAATAAGATCTCCAATTTGATTGTTTGTTGATAAGAAAAATTAACCCGTTGTTATCTAATTGTAAAAACGATAAATTGAGAAAATTGTAAATAAAGTATAGCGATGAGTATACTTACGTTTTAGTATGTTGGTATGGATGTGACATCTACAGTGTCATGAACGAATATAAATCTGTCAGAATTTGAATTAGCTTTTTAAACTTGACGTTTCGTTGAAGTGGTATCAACCTAATATTTCCTATCCAGAAATATAACCATTTATAATTTTTTTTAAGTACATATTTCTCAAAAAGCAACACAAAAAACGTTGATGCTTCACCGCTCGTCGCGCTATTCCGTACTTTCGGTAATTTAATTTTAATGCAGACACGATTTATCTGAATCAAATAGATTCTCATGCAGCTAAACTATTAATTTTATATTTTATATGATAAAGTCATGTGCCTGGCCACATCAGATTTTTTACTTTATCATACGCAGTATGTAAAGTATTGTAATCGTGCCGAAAAAAAAATTTTAGATTTTAGCGGAAATAGGTCTTTATAGGTCCCCTGAACATTTTTGACCAAGGTCCAAAAAAATGTCTGTGTGTGTGTGTGTGTGTGTGTGTATGTCTGTGTGTGTGTAAACGATTTTTGTGGCGACGATTCCGGAGAAACTATAATAATAATAATAATAATAATTTTATTGATCTCTTATACTAAAAGTATGAGACATGTCAAATTACAAGATCAATGAGAACAGAAAAAAAATCCTATAAACATAAAGAACAATTCAAAAGTACATTTGCACCAGTTGAAAAAAAAAAAAAAAAACAAAGTAACATAACATAGTAAATAAGCAATTAACTGTAATTCAACAATATGAACTAAATAAATGACAAAATTATAATTGGCTAAAATCCACTCTAAAAAACTCTTCCAGTGTATAAATTGCTCGGTGTAATAACAAACGCCTTAGCGTTGACTTAAATATTTTAAGACTTAGGTGTTTTAGCGGGTCGGGCAGGTGATTGTAAATGCGAACCCCCAAAACACTTGGTGACAATTCAGTAGTATGTAACCTATGACGTGCAACAACAAGATCGTTACCGCGGGTAGGATAGCCATGATCATTTGCTTGGAAATTCGTGCGGTTGCTGTGAACATAACATGAAGCCTCAACTACGTACACAGACAACACAGTTAAAATGCCAAATGCTTTAAATATGTTGCGGCAAGAAGTCATTTGACTGACCCCCGCGATACAGCGCAAAGCTCTTTTCTGTGCAATCAAAACATCGACCATGCATGGAGAGGAACCCCACAATAAAATTCCATAGCTCATTCGCGAGTGAAATTCCGCGAAGTAGTTCCTCAAACACTGAAAATCAACGATTTCTCTCAGATAACGCAATTTAAAAGTAGCCGTGTTGAGTTTACTAACTAGCTCCCTGCAGTGCCCGTTCCACTTTAAATCGTCTGACAACTGCAACCCCAGAAATCTGACACTATTTCCAGCAAGCACGCAGCTGTTACCAACATGACTGTCAAACATGGGAATATCTGAATGGACGGATGTTCTAAATATAAGTCTCGTAGTTTTTGCTACATTTAGGGAGAGAGAGTTAGCAGAAAACCAGGAAAAGGCTCTGTTCAGTTCTGTGTTTGAAGCTTCCTGTACGTTGTTCTTATTATCCGAGATAAGTATGGTGGTGTCATCTGCATAGTTCACGACAAAGCTGTCGTGCAGAAAATCTACGATGTCGTTAATGAATAGCGAAAACAAAAGTGGCGCAAGCACCGAACCCTGACGAACACCAACATTAATATCTAAAGGTATCTAAAGGTATACTAAAGGTATCGCGACGAAAGTTCATATTTAGAAGTTTTATGACCAAACTTAGAGCTGAAAAGCTTTTGGTTCAAAAGGGTCCAAAGGAACCGGCTATTTACTCTTACCATTTTTCAACGATTTTGCAAATGAGCCGTCATTTCTGTAATTTCATCAAAATAGATAAATAATAAATTAAAGTAGAGGAAATTTTGTATAATTTATGTCTATAACATTTAATGGTAAAATTAATAGTTTAGCTGCAGGAGCAAATTCTATTTGATCGAAATCGTGTCTACATTAATACTAGGTGCCCAGGATATTTTGAAGTTTTTGACAGTATTTGGAACGTCAGCGTTTGCGAAACGTCAATTCAACACGCAAATGCATGGAGAATTGCCATGAGGAGCTAGGTGAAATTGAAACAATATTGAAAAACAATATTTCGAGTGCGGATAGCAATGTTATGTTTTCGCGAATAAATATACAAGAAAGATTGTAAGACGGTATGTTAACCTTAAAACTTATTTGGAATATTGAGCATAATTCTTTATGAACTTTTGTAGTTAGCACTGAAGACGGCGTAAAACTCGAAAATATAGTCTGCTAGAAGCCAATATAATATATTAATCATCAGAACCAGAACCTTTTTACTTTATCATCTGTAGTATGACAACACTCCATATTTAGAAGCTTTCTGTTGAACCAAGGGTCCAAAGGAACTGGCGTTTTAGTCTTAGCATTTTTGAAAGATATTGCAAATAAGCCGCTATATGTGGAATTTCGTCGAAATAGTTAAATAATAAATTAAAGTAGAGGAAATCTGAATAATTTATGACTATGACATTTTTTGGTAAAATTAATAGTTTAGCTACATGAGCAAATTTTATTTCATCGAGATCGCTCGTACTGCATATAAACTAGTTAGCCAGGATTTGTCAGATATTGTGATTCTAATGACAGTAGGTAGTGTCAAATGCTGATGTTTTCACATTACCTACTGTAAATATAAGTAATCAAAATGTCTCTAGTCTAGTACTAGTAGTTTTATTTTAATGCAGACATGGCCGATCTCGATCAAAGAGAATCTCATGCAGCTACACTATTAATTTTATATATGGTATGATAAAGTCATGTGCCTGGCCACATCAGATTTTTTGTACCTTGGTCAAAAACGTTCAGGGGACCCAAAAAGACCTATTTCCGCTAAAATCTCAATTTTTTTTTCGGCATGATTACAATACTTTAGCATACTGCGTATGATAAAGTAGAAGTTATTGAAAAATACAAATAAATGGCCCATAAATAAAAATCTTATTTATAAAATGTAATTTCTTTGTTTATTCAAAATATCTCTGAAATCTGTTTTCTGTTTTCTCATTAGAGAACATACAAATCGGCAAGACTTATGTCAATTTAACCGAGTTTCTATCTACAATAACAACAACCCCCATATAATACAAAATAAAGTTCAATCTAATAAAAACAAAATTAATTGCAATATACGTTTATAAAATATTGTTGTGAGGGACAGAATACCCCCAACTAATTCTCTTGCAAAGATGTCCTTAAATTATTGTTAATTATTGTCAAAGCAGAAACTAATCATCATTATAGCTACAGGTATAACTACTGAATAAATGATACTACATTGAACTACGGTCCTACTCCTCAATCTCATTTTACCTCTTTTGCTCAAATTTCCTTTTTCAAATTTCTATCAGATTACTTTTTGTAAATCGTCTTCACTTTCGTTTGTGGAAAGTGTTTAATTTGAGTATTTAAATATGTATGTATGAGGTACTTTGTAAATGACCTAATAGAATATTTGGTTTTATTTGTTCACTGTCTGCTGAGGCAACGTCCATCTCGCATGTATTTTTTCTACAGCAATTAAGCTTGGACTCGGAGTTGGAATCGGTACTTTTTTCTTACTCCGACTCTAACTCCTTTGAAATTTGTCTGAACTCCGACTCCGACTCCACAGTCCTGGTTGTAACCCCTGTATGCTCGACAAAACTTGCCTATTATATACTGATATAAAGTGAATTTTGAGTACGCCGCCTTTCTATCATTTATTAATGTGTAATTAATAATCATTTGTACATTTATTTTATATTTTAATCATAGAACTCAAATTTTATCTGATGTTTCACCAATATTTCTTTACTTTAATATACTAGGATCAATTGTTAATTTCCTATAAGAATTCCTAGCTCGTGTTCATCGAGCAATCCCCAATGAACGATTGTCGTCGTGCAATAAACATGATTATAGAATTTTTGTTGTCCATTTTCTCTGTATTTGTTTTAAACATTATCTCTCAAAAATTCTAGTTGATGCTAACCATTGTTGTCGCGTTTCTACTGTTTTCGATGGACACGAGCCAATCATTGTTATAGGAAATTAATAAACGAAGGCAATTTTAAAACGAAAAATTATTAGCAAATTTTATAATTCTATAATCGTTTCAATCGAGCATCTAATAAATAATCTTAAGAAAGTTAAATAATAGAAGGCGCCAAAATTATTTTCAATTTTACCGCGTTAACGAGAAAATATGACTGTAAATATACAGAAAAAGTAGACTAATTTAAAAAGTTTGTGTTAAGGACCATTGACGACGAAATTCGATAATTGCTATTACAATTATACTGGAACACCTGAAGTTCAAGTTAACTGAAATTTTGTAATTCTGGTACCATTTATTGTCGTTTATACATATTTAAATGTTGTACATTTAAAGGAAATTTAAATGTTGTACATTTAAAGGAACAATGCTGTTCTTTTACGGTACAAAGATTTATGTATGTATAAGTATTCGTACAGAACGTATGCAGTGGCGCGTTATCCCATGGGCAAAATGGGCATTTGCCCAGGGCCCCCAATAACAGGGGGGTCCAAAGCATTATTTTAAAAACTTATTTCCGGAATAGACTACCACACCGTGCCAGTCCCCATTAACGTTGCAAGCAGACTTAAGCTCCTCTGAGCGAGGCCCCAACTAATCTTTAACTAATTTATTACCGTCTCAAGAATAATGAATTTTATATTTGCGCTCCTGCCAGTTGGCGACCAAAATCAATTTTTTATAAACTATAAATTAATTAGGTAATTAATATATTACCGTAGTGAGAATATCAAATTGAACTTTAGAATAGTCTTGCCTATGGGGACCCAAAAAGAGTGGCGGGAGTTGTAGCAGTTAAACTAACGTTTTTTTGCAATAAAAGAAACTACATATATCTAATACTGTATGAGACTAATGAGAAACCCTTGACTAAGTTAGAAGAGAAAAACTGTATGAATTCTTCGAAGATTTTCAGTCGACACTTTTTCTTGTGCTTTGGAAGTTTATTTATGAATTCTTTTCTGTAAAGATGCATTCAACTAATCCAAAAGAGGAAATTCCGATCTGCAAAATGCTGTAAATCGTTCAAAGTCCTTATTATTACATATTGGGTATAGAAAGAAACGTAACCACTCAACATATTTCTTTCTAAAAAGTTGACAAGCAAAAGATTCCAATAAAAGTTTTAGGATATTGCGAGTTACAAATTTGAAATGCTAAGAAATGAAACACACTTTATATTTAGAGGAAAAAGGTTATTTATCGGGCAATTCCGTCATTCGAAGAAGCAAACCGTAGACACGTGTTTCGGACTATTAGTCCTCATCAGTACGGTATAGCCAAGGAGTAAGATGGACACTCAATGGAAAAAAACACTCAAATGGAGACCATAAGGGGGGTGCCCAATGTCACCAATTTGGTGCTTCAGTCACAACATCTTCAGGATTCGAAGACAAGATGTGACGTCGCGCCGGAGGTGACGGACACCCCAGGCCCACCATAGCCCATGGAGGTATAGATGGAAAAGGTTTATCGACGGTAAGATATTCAAGGAAAAAGGTTATTTATCGGGCAATTCCGTCATTCGAAGAAGCAAACCGTAGACACGTGTTTCGGACTATTAGTCCTCATCAGTACGGTATAGCCAAGGAGTAAGATGGACACTCAATGGAAAAAAACACTCAAATGGAGACCATAAGGGGGGTGCCCAATGTCACCAATTTGGTGCTTCAGTCACAACATCTTCAGGATTCGAAGACAAGATGTGACGTCGCGCCGGAGGTGACGGACACCCCAGGCCCACCATAGCCCATGGAGGTATAGATGGAAAAGGTTTATCGACGGTAAGATATTCAAGGAAAAAGGTTATTTATCGGGCGAAGAAGCAAACCGTAGACACGTGTTTCGGACTATTAGTCCTCATCAGTACGGTATAGCCAAGGAGTAAGATGGACACTCAATGGAAAAAACACTCAAATGGAGACCATAAGGGGGGTGCCCAATGTCACCAATTTGGTGCTTCAGTCACAACATCTTCAATCTATACCTATACCGTCTATACCAACCTATACCATCTATACCTCCATGGGCTATGGTGGGCCTGGGGTGTCCGTCACCTCCGGCGCGACGTCACATCTTGTCTTCGAATCCTGAAGATGTTGTGACTGAAGCACCAAATTGGTGACATTGGGCACCCCCCTTATGGTCTCCATTTGAGTGTTTTTTTCCATTGAGTGTCCATCTTACTCCTTGGCTATACCGTACTGATGAGGACTAATAGTCCGAAACACGTGTCTACGGTTTGCTTCTTCGAATGACGGAATTGCCCGATAAATAACCTTTTTCCTTGAATATCTTACCGTCGATAAACCTTTTCCATTTATATTTAGAAGTATTTCGTATTTTCACAAACGATGAGTTATTTATTAACGCGGTAGAAATACTTTTAACATTGTTTCCTTGCTTTCTTATAACATTTAATCGTCTTGTTACATTTACACCCCTAACTTCAGGGACATGCGACATTTTCACTGTTCAATTTGTAATTCAAAAGAGTAAAACAAGAAAGATATAGAGGATGCTATATTAAAAGAATTGAATTTTGTCTGCTTCTTACAAATACATAACCCTGTATATTCAAAAGTCATTCAACGTTCTAGTTTAAGTTCTTCCTAACCCTTTTATTTGGTTACTTTCTTCTAAACTTTGAAGAACAGGTATTGCCAAGTTACGTTTCTTCTTGCTAAATTTGATATAGCAGACGGCATTCGGAATAATTGTATTTTTTTGATGATATGGAATCGGAATCTTACATAATATTAGAAAAAGTAATAGGAAATTACATTTTAATAAAGTAACATCTCAAAAAACTATATAACTGCACCACAAATTTAATAAGTACATATTCATAAGGACATATTATGTTGATATATTGATAATGGTGTATTTAAGAATGAACTATCACAGTTTTTGAAATATATAAAATATTAAAAATATGTTTATTTGTTAAGAATACCCTTTATGTATTAGGATAATATATTTTACTTGCTACGAATCTTGATTTTTAAATTATTAAGGTATTTATTAATTATTTTGTAATTCTTAAGAATAATCTGTTGTTACTTTAAATAATTATGTAGGTACGTATTATTTATGATTTTTGTTAATTGTACCAAAATGTTATATCAGTATTATTAGTATATATTATTTTTGTATAAAAAAGTAACTCTTCTTAATTCAACATTGTGTATGGGGGCCTCCAAATTCAAAATTGCCCAGGGCCCCATGATGGCATAACGCGCCGCTGAACGTATGTCTACATTTCTATAGCAACAGAATGCAGAAGATATCTTCTAAAGATGAACGGGATAGTCTCAAACTCAATGTGGAACTGTTATCTGTCTTTCCCTATTCGACAATATTACATTTTTACGCCAATGAAAGGAGATGGCAAGAATTTTTGTACGCTACGTGCTTACTCGATTTGACCGCGTAACGTGAAGACGGGGTGAAACCCGAAACTAGTATCGCAAGATATTAAAAAATCGGATGTGGCCAGGCACATGACTTTATCATACAATATATAAAATTAATAGTTTAGCTGCATGAGAATCTATTCTATTGAGATAAATCGTACGTATTGTCAAATCATCATCATTTGACACTACCTACACTACGTCATTAGAATAATAGTTATTTATGTCACAAATGCCGAAAGTACGGAATAGCGCGATGAGCGGTGATGCGGCGCGTCACCGAAGGCGGAGTGTCGCCGTCGCATATGAGCGAGTCGGCTATCTAGTTTTTGGCAGGAGCGACATCAACGTTTATTGTGTTGCTTTTTAAGAAATACGTATTTAAAAAAAAAATAAATGATTTCTGTATAGTAAATGCTAGGTTGGTACTACTTTGACGAAACGTCAAGTTTAAAGGTGCGTTCCGATTGGTAGGTAATGGTAGCTAATGGCGGTGGTAGAATACGAAATTATAGTATTTCTTACATTCGTGATAATGACACATATTAGTTTTTATGTACACTCGTGGAATAAAGTATGTTCTGATCCGTATTTCAGCAGTATGTCGATGTTACATCCATGTACGAGTTTTTTGTTACTCTAGTCGGCCGGTCGGCCGCTAAGTGCAAAAAATTGTCCGGGTACGCTGCATACTCGTATATCGGAAATTTATTATTTGAGAAACCTTGTTCGAATGCTTTGAATTGGTTTATAATGATTTATATATTTCTATTTATAGCCTAAAGTGTAATAAATTAATGTAATTCCTACATTGCAATGTAATTGTGTTTATATTAAATATAATTTATTATATAACATAAAATGAAAATTTCATTTCAAGATATTGCATAAAACACAACAAACTATACAAACTTATTGCATCTAATAGCTTTTCTCGTTAATAAATACAAATATCAATTTCTTGTGGTGAATATTTTTACTGAAGGTTATTTCAGAACTTTTATGTATTAACATTTATTCACAATATAGAAATAAATTAATAAAATTAAATTGCTATAAATTTGTTTTTATGGTAATTTGTTACTTGTGATTTACTGTTGCTTTCGAGATATTTAGCTTCAACGATATTTGGCAGTTTAACTTAATAACCAGAAAGGATGTATTTTGTATAGCATGAATGTAGCATTACAATCTTTTTATATTATTATTTTGTATTTACTTTACAGCAATATTTTTCAAATATCTGACAACTGAAAATAATGACAATTATGTATATCACTAATTTACAAAAATTGATAATTGCTTGTAGAAGCAAGCTCTAAATTTTCGACGAATTTTGATGGAATGTAAATATGAAATAATTAGTATTAAAAAATAAATAAACCAAAATATACGACCATCTAAAAGAACATTTAGATGACATTACTGTTAAAATTAGTTCCATCTATGTCCAAAACTACTACAGATTTGAAATTTGAAAAAAGATTTGACATTAATTATTATTGACATAATAACCTAATTTTCAGTATTCTTAAGTAATTAGTTAATTAATTATAAGTAAAATTTTAATAATTCGAATAAATGAAGAAAAGATGATACTAGAATGTTTTTTTTTTCTAGAAAGTAGAAAGTAATAAGTTTCATATGGTTTTATTGGTTTTCTCTGTTCCTTCAGAAGTTGGAGCCGTTTAAAATAAGATATTGTTAATAATTCAAACGGCTGTAACTTTTTAATGAATTGAAAAAGTAATTTGCTTACTGAAAAAAGTTTTGCAGAAGAAACGTGGGACAGCCTGCATACATTATTGCTATAAATTTATATTATTTTGGTTGTCAAGCATGTATTAGATCTCATGAAAGATATAATTGAAACATTAACTGCTATAAAGTAAATACAGATATATTTCTATTGTCCTTTCATACAAAATACATGCTCACTCCTAAATATAAATTTAAATTAAATTTAGAGAATTTATTTACATTTAGTGAATATATTTTAATATTACAATTCTGAAATAGTCTATATTCAGTGATAATCCTTGGCAACAAGATGATTTGTGCATTTACTTACTTAAGCCCGTCATCCCACTGCTGGGCAAAGGCATTTACTTACGTAATTAATATGTGTATTAGATAAAATAAATTTAAATAATGTGTCGTGATATTACGCAATATCTTAATATCAGATTTTCGTATCATATTATCAAATTTCATGTTTATTAATATTATTATAAAAGTAATTTTATATTTAATTAAATGCACTACTCGTAAAGTTAAATGTTGTGGTCATATTACATTTATTACATTGCAATGAAGGTATCACATTAAGGAAAAGATCGGACACGCTCAAAATAAACTAAATTCCGTTACATTACATCCTTCGAAAAACCACCTCGTGACGGACAACTTTTTGCGAAGCGGCCGGGCCGAGGGAATATACAACAGAATATATAACCGACATACTATTTTCAAATCCTGCGATAGCGATACGAACATACTTTTTTCCATGACTGTACATAAACATGAGTCACTAGCAATTTTCTATTGGAAATACTATAACGGCGTCTGCTACCACTGCCATTATCACTAATGAAAACGCACCTTAAAAAGGTAATTCAAATTCTGACAGATTTATATTTGTTCATGACACATCCCTACCAAAATACTAAAATAAAACTACACTCATCGCTATACTTTATTTATAATTTTCTCAATGTATCGTTTTTGGAATTAGGTATAAAGACGGGTTGACATTTCTTATCAACAAATAATCAAATTGGTGATCTTACTTTATTTGAAATTTTTATTTTAAAATTTGCCGCAGTACAGCGGCAACGTTCCATAGTGGTTCTCCAACCTCTGATGAGATCAGCTGTTTTCGAATGTGACAACACAAAAAAATATTTGTCAAAATCCTGGCTACTATGTAATTTCATATCAATGCAGATGCGACCGATCTCGATCAAATAGAATGTGCTCTAGAAGCTAAACTATTAATTTTACCAAAAAATTTCATAGGCATAAATTATTCGAAATTTCCTCTACTTTAATTTATTAATGAACTATTTTGTCGAAATTACAGAAATGGCGGCTCATTTCCAAAATCCTTCAAAAAGGCTTAGAATAACCTAAAAAGCTAAACTATTAATTTTACCAAAATATTACATAGGCATAAATTATTCAGAATTTCCTCTACTTTAATTTATTATTTAACTATTTTGACGAAATTAGAGAAATACCGGCTCATTTGCAAAATCCTTGAAAAAGGCTTAGAATAAACTACCAGTTCCTTTGGACCCTTTTTAACCAAAAGCTTTTCAGCTCTAAGTTAGGTCATGAAACTTCTAATTATGAACTTTCGTCCCGATACCTTTAGTAGTTTTTCCGGAATCATCGCCACAAAAATCGTTTACACACACACGCACGCACGCACGCACACACACACACACAGACATTTTTTTGTACCTTGGTCAAAAATGTTCAGGGGACCCAAAAAGACCTATTTTCGCTAAAATCTCAATTTTTTTTTTCGGCATGATTACAATACTTTAGCATACTGCGTATGATAAAGTAAAAAGCTATTAAATAAATACTTCACCGAGATTCTATTGGATTTTAATTTATTGTGTATCACAACACTATTGCGGCCAAATTCACGCATGCGCGTAGTTTACGTTGTAATTGAAGAAAGAAATGAATGTATGTATCCACCATCCCATTTTCAATGCTGAACAACCTCTCTGTCTAGTCGCATTATAGCAGTATAAGTTATTTGCCTGTTTTGGAGTTTTAGTTGCAGTTAGTGGAATCTTGTAGCCAAATGCAAACCAGCCATTACGTTTTTACAAACTATTGTCTTTTTACTCCACACTTATGGATCAGTTCATTTTGATAATGTACCAATCGTGATTAATGGATTTCTTCTTCTTACGTAGATATCCTGATTTAGACGATTATGACGTATGTAATCAATATCCACGCAAAGTTACTGAAAGAAACCTTTACCGACTTTAGTAGTTAGCTGTTAGTTGTTTAATAATATATCGCTGTTAAAAAAAGGCACTCTTGTGATCAATATTGTTATAATTTAATTTAAACTCGTTTATAGCCATTTTGTTGAAAATGTCAACAAAAAATAGACCGACTACTATAAATATTTTCTTTTAACTCCTCAAACCATCACCGAAGCAAATTAGTTTCAGTGTCATAATCAAATCATCTAACAAGTCCGAAGTTCTACAGTAATTACATTCAGCAACAAGATTATATTAATTGTGATGCCGGTAACTTACGTACAGTGTAAGTCGTAAATTATGCCAAAGCGCATCATGTGTGTAATATTCACCCACATATATGCTGAACTTGTAGATACTAGAGATTTGCAGAAGTTCTGCTTGGCCAATGATCGTACGTTAAGTCACGTGATATAACGTCTTGCAAATCCTGAAATATAATATATCTCATAATTTTTTTTAAGAAATCAATTTTCTGAGATTTCTCTTTGTTGTTTGACTTTTGATATTACTTTGAACACAAATGCGTTATTTTTATCAAACGTGTCAAAAGTTATTTTAAAATATGCTATAGGACTTGCATAAACGGTCTAAATTCACGGTCATGGACTTTCTGAGGGGGACTGAGACGAGGAGAAATAAGTTGCTGTCTGGAGGGATAGAATCTAGGAGCTTGGCCACGCCCAGGCCACCATTACTATCGTACAGTTAACGAAAGTTTTAGGCCAATAATTAACGTAATTTCGGTCTGTAGTCGGATATATACAGGGTTAGCCAAAATTACCGGAACGCGTAAAGAATTCTCCAACCGTACAAAAATTCAAAAAATTATTCAAACAAAAGTTTTTTGGCATTAAACAAGCTATCGTTTAAATATATTTCAATTCAATATATAGGGTGCTCATTTTATTATAGAAATTTGGTAATCTTTCCTTTTTTAAATTGAGCAGCTTATATATCATCACATTTTTAAATTCTAAGACTAATTCTAAATATTGTCTATAGGAATTTTTGGGTCCCTTGAACATTTTTGACCAAGGTACAAAAAAGTGTGTGTGTGTGTGTGTGTGTGCATGTGTGCAAAAAAATATACAGTGTGTTCATTTTATTATGGAATTTTACAAACCTTTCATTTTCTAATAGAACAGCCTGTATATTTGAATTTTTTAATTCTAAGGTTAATTCTAAGAACTTTTTGTAGAAACGAGTTTTTTTTAAAATGGGTTATGAGCAATTAATCAAAACTCTTCAACTTCAAATAAAGAACATTTTCCCACATACATCCACAATTATTTTATTGTGGCAGTTTTTAACATTTAATTTAATTCTATTTAATTGTGAAAATACGTGAAAATACGGAGAATTGAAAAAAAAAACAACGAAATACGTCCTTCTGTGATCGCCATTCAAAGCGAGAGCACACATGTTACGTCTGGCACACCGTATAAACATTATTTGAAGTAGCAAACATGACGCTACGGGTAAATTACACAGAGTCGGATTGAAATTAAACTAGCAGAACGCGATTCTGTTTATACTCGAAATACGATGTTCAATTCATAATTCATAGGTGTCGATATTTGCCACGCTGTGGAGGCGCATGTTTATATAATTATTATCTGTACACTCTGACGGGGTGAAGTGACTTAATGTCGAAGTTGTGTAATCCGAACTGTATATTTCTGCGTATGAGATAACCTCGTTCTGGTTAGGTACTCAAAGAAATGATAAATATCCTTACATATGTATTCTGATGTTGTTTCTTTTTAACTTGAAACAACGGAAAATTACTGATGTTCAAATTTAGGTTGTGATAGGGTTATGGGTAAACTTAATAAAAAAAATATTTTTTCGTTTAAATAAAATATATTTGTGTTTATTATTTTTAACCACCATGGATACCACAACTCAAGATCAAAAAATAATAGCAATAAATATGCATCAAAGAAACAAATCCACATAAATCTAGAAGAATCAAATACAAATAGATAGAATTAGTTCTTTGCTAAGCAACGGCGCGGTATGCCATCATGTGGCCCTGGGCAATTTCGAATTTGGGGGCCCCCATATACAATGTTGAATTAAGAAGAGTTACTTTTTTATACAAAATAATATATACTAATAATACTGATATAAGAATGCGGAGCGGCGACGCTCCGGCATCGGTGACGCGCCGCATCACCGCTCGTCGCGCTATTCCGTACTTTCGGCACTTGTGAGATAAATAACTATGATTCTGATGACAGCAAGTAGTGTCAAATGCTGATGCTGCCAATGACAATACCTACTGTCAATAGTATCAAAATATCTGTCAAATCCTGGCTGGCTAGTTTAATTTTAATGCAGACACGATTGATCTCAATCAAATAGATTCTCATGAAGCTAAACTATTAATATTATATATTGTATGATAAAGTCATGTGCCTGGCCACATCAGATTTTTTTTATACTCTGTTGAATGCCAAATTGAACAGTAAAATCGCATGTCCCTGAGGTCAGTGGTGTAAATGTAACAAAACAATTAAATGTTAAAAGAAAGCAATTGAACAATGTTAAAAGGATTTCTGGCCTGTCAATAGCTCGTCCTTTTTAGAAAATGAGTTAAGTTATAAATACGAAATACTTTTAAATATAAAGTGTGTTTCATTTCTAAGCATTTCAAATTTGTAGCTTAGGCAATTTCCTAAAACTTTAGTGGTTACGTTTCCTTTTATACACACTGTGTAATAATAAGGACTTTGAAGAATTATAGCATTTTGCAGACCGGAATTTTTATTTTATAGACTCTTTTGAAGCATCCATCTTTACAGAATAGAATTCCAGAACAAAAGGAAAAGTGTCGACTGAAAATCTTCGAAGAATTCATACAGTTTTTCTCTTCTAACTTAGTTAAGGGTTTCTCATTAGTCTCATACAGTATTAGATAGTTTCTTTTATTGAAAAAGAAACATGAGTTTAACTGCTAAAACACCCTCCACTCTCTTTGGGGCCCCATAGGCAAGACGACTTTAATGTTCAATTTAATATTCTTACTACGGTAATTATCAATTACCTAATTAATTTAGAGTTTATAAAAGATTGATTTTGGTCCCCAACCGGCAGGAGCGCAAATATAAAATTCACTATTTTTGAGACGGTAAAAAATTAGTTAAAGATAAGCTGGGGTCTCGCTGAGGCGAGCCTAAATGTGCCTGCAACGTTGATGAGGACTGGCATGGCGTGGTTACTTCATATTGTTATTACGAAAATGAGTTTCCAAAATACTGATTTGGGGGCCCCCTATTTTTGGGGGCTCTGGGAAAATGCCCATTTTACCCATGGGATAACAGCTTAGCACTGTTGCTAAGTAAATGCTTGCAAAGGTTTCTTTCAAGAAAAAAACGTCGTATTTTCCGTTGTGCTGTTTTTGGTTGATAATGAAGGGATAGTAAATTTAATGGTTAATGGTTCTGTATTTACAGTTTAGATAGGCTATGTCTGTTGTGATTTTTGTTCGCTTTTGTTTCCTTACGTGAATGCGAAAAATTTGGAAATAAACAGTTACAATGAACGGCGAGAAGTGGTAAAAATTGTTTTTTTCGTTTCGCTCCGACCCTTAGGGGGTAATGCCACTCTAGCCCGAGAAAATAACCGCATTTGTAGGTATATTTTTACAATATAGTAAATGAATTACAAAATCTCTTTAAAGTCCTTTATTGTTCATATTTTAGGAATACTCACAATAAAAAAACAAAAATAAATAAAAAATTGAAGCGTTAGAGGACATCAAAGGAAACTTCTTCGGGCGGACAGGGTTGCACGGCCGAAAGGATTTTGCACGCAGTTTGTCACTTAGCCATAAACACAAAAAAGAAATTGATTCTATATAAGATTATCTCGGGAAGTACATACGGAAATAAAAAAAACGCTTTAAAACAAAATGGCGTACGTTTGAACACAAATTATCACTTTTACGTACAAAATTAGGTTAACATTATTGTTTATAACAAAAAAGTTTCGAACTTATTGTAAGATCCGTAAGTCCTTCTCTAGATGATGTTGTTCTGAAGCTGCATATAACATTTCAAGTGAATTGACGGAAGTTATCTTTCCGACCAGTTTGCAAAATGCGGTTTTCAGAAAACACGGGTTGAAGTCTTGTGTAACTTTCATGTATATAATTGTTATATTTTACTTTAGTCGGCGATGCCTGGACCATATAATTATCTTTTGATATTAATATTTTCCTCCTCTTGTTTCTTTCTGTTTGATTTTGACGACAGACGGGCGGGCCTGTTTTGCAGCATCAGTCAGCAATGGCTCTGAAAACATGATGCGCCGTGCGTCAGCCTTCGCGCAGAAATTATTGCAGTTTGGCCCGATGCTCATACGTAATACCTCCATAATCTTCATAAGGGTGGATAATGCATCATTGATAACATATATGGCTATACTCAGTGGCGGATTTCCCATAAGGATCATTAGGCACGTGCCTAGGGGCGCCCAAACGAAAAGGGCGCAATCGCAAGTATTCCCAAGCATAAAAAAGCGTACTATGTATTAAGCAGCGCGCGGCAGCGTATCTTAAAACTTTTAACTTAAAAAAATAATTGCGGCGGCTACTGTAACAGCGTAAAAGCGCAAAGTTAGCATCGACTATACCGACTGGGCGATTGCACCTGCAAGAAAACAGCGTCGGCACGGGCGCGCTGACGCTGTGCTGTACAGTTCAAACCACAATATGAAATTAAAAACTCCATCGATTTTATAAATAAAACAAAAAGTAGAAAGATAACTAATACTCCTTCATGGTATCATATTTTGATATAGTCAATTTGCACCAAAACATCTTTATAATGTCCTCTAATGACTGGACTATAAAGTAATGATTAATGAATCATTACTTTACGAGTTCTGTTTACAGTAAAAATATATCGCAATTCAAGCCACTGAAACTAAATACCTCCAAGAACAACGCGTTAAAATTCTCCGTAATCTTGATCTAAATAGCGCGAAATTGGAAAATAGGCATATTAAAATTACTAATTACGCGAAACATATTCGGTATACTGGACTGGCATTTAAGATAAAATTTGCTCGTGTTGATTTCAGTAATGCCGTTATTATGCTAAGTTAAATGTTTCCATAAATAGTAAATTATAATAGTTTCACCAAAACCGGAAAATTTAATATTTCAATTTAGTTGAATGGAAGTCGGCACCACTAGCGATGTTAAATTTAATAGCATACATGTAAGCTCCACTAAACTGTTGCGCCGGCCGGAGCACAATCAGCCTATGAGAGAACTAAGCTCATTAATAGCGGTAATAACTACCCCGCGATATTATTATCATGTATTCCCAGAGGTTGAAACGCGAACAATTTTCAGATACATCTTTACTTCAACGAGTTAAGGTTAAAAAATAAAGTTGTTTAAATATTCTAATCATACAGAACAGTATTTCCTTCTTACTCTTTCGGAACCCTTTAAATAGGGTTGGAACCAGCGGAACCCCAACAAAAACATATACAATGTCCTTTCCAAGGCATTTCGAGTAGGAGAAACGTGTAGCTCAGTTTTTCAAGTACCCAGATACAAAAAGGAAACGCAGTTCAATGATTAAATATAACGTATAACACTGAAATGAACATATTTTTTGTGTAAAATTTTAACAATGCCCTGTAGGATTACGGTGATACTGTTGTAATTTCACAGTAAAATGTACGTGGAATATGTGAATTCTGTAAAAATAATACAGAAATATCGCTGGTATTAAATAATCAGCGATGTTACAGTTAATTCTTCGTTTATTGCTTTTTTCGTAATTTAACACATTCTTTTTCTGTAACATAGCAGTTATTTCTTTCTAGGTGTAAATTTATTTGTTCTTTTTAGTTCCTTCAAGTAATACCAAACGAAGAAAAAGAAAATACAAATCAAACAATACGAAAACGAAGAATACAAAGACTAGACAATATACCGTTTACAAACAATTAAATAAATAAATTCATTAAAAATTTTAAAAAAAGCATTGATCAAAATACAAAAAGTAAGAAACATTTATTCTGAGTGAAAAGTCATATGGACATATTGATAACAAGTTAATATTCCTTCAGAGTTCAGAAGTTAGAGCCACTTAAAATACTGTTTTATTAATATTTTGTATATTTTTTAGGTATTGAAAAGATAAATAAGTCCTTATGAAACATTTCAGCCCGAACATAATTACGTCCTGAAAAAAATTGTGGTAATGAACTCCCTACTTGAAGATATTTGTACACACTAATTTCATCTATAACAGATGATCGCTATAATTTCTCTTAAAGTTTGTTAATAAGAAAAAGCTTGCGCTCATACCTACAGAATATTGAAAAGTAAACTGATACAAGGTAATTTATAACTCGAGGTGAAAATTAAATGCAAAAACTTACCAAATTACAATTTGTTTCATTGTCAAAATTAGTACTTACTTCAAATTAATTTAATTATGTTTTGTTTAATTGAATGCAGTCGAAAAATTTGAAATTACACTCTAGTTTCCTGTACGCATAAATTTTCGTCTAGAATTGCTAATCACTCTGTATATTTATTGATTTTCTATTAATTGGACCGGGCTCCATATCAAAATTGTTCATGGATTAACCCTGTTTATTAATCAAATATTTAAAATAATAATCCCATACTCAAATAAATAATAATACATAAAAATAACAATGAATAATGACATCTCGCGGAACCCCAGGGTTCCGCGGTTGTGAAACGGTGATATTGTACATTAAAAGTATTACTATTCCAGAATTTTTGAACTTTATACAATTATTTTTTTATGAAGAGATAGTAGAAATAATAGTAGAAATCTCCCACAGCAACTCGGGCTACATTTGGATATGAAATAGATAACGACTTTTCCAATGCAAGACTGAAGTATAGGCACCTATGCTACGCGTGATAAATATCGAATTATCATTTGTAAATTTTATTTAAACACAATAATGTATTCAAACGAAGAAAGGGTTAAACTATGTTTCTGGTACCATCCACGATATAGCTTAAAATGTGTGAGTAACCGTCTTAGAGTCAAATATGATCTGTAGCCAATACAAGTAATTATTATAAACCCACAATTTGTTTGAAATTATCATGGGAGAGCTGTAGCATTTTTTTGAAAAATTGCAAATCAAGTAGGTTACTTGCTTGTAAAAAAAGATTAGACATTAAAACATTCATTAGAACCCCAAAATGAGCATAATTTTTTGAGTGGTTGTCGAACCTTTTTCACACACCAATTGCTTGCTGGACAATAACACACTCCTATTTAAATTAATCAGTTTCTTATAACACATTATCTACCACATTATCTCATAAAAGAAAACACATTTATAAAAAATTATTTCAAAGAAGTAACTAGAAGTAAAAAATAATTAATAATGTAATGACAAAATACCATTAGACAAAATGGTTTTAAATCCTACGATATGACAATCAACAACAACTTCGGAAAAATTTCTTCAAAAAGCGCATTCAATTTTGTGAATTAATGATGGTCGGATCATTTAAATAATATTAATTTGGATGAGTTTTATTTTCTGACGAATGTACATGTCAATTATTTAGACGGACTAATCCTTAATACGCGATGTTAGTCCCAGTTAGTTCACGATTGCCTTTTCATTGTCTTCATTCTTAATTGTTTTCATCGTAGCATACACATTTTAGGGGAGTGTCATAAAGTATAGGTGTCTCGGGACTGTTGCTAACCCACTTTGCTATGGAACTTGGACAGACAGACAGACATACTACGTTAGCGGTTTATGATGACCTTCAGAAAGTTGGAATCCTATTGGAGAAACATTTCCGTTCTTACCTAATACTGCTGCAAAGCATCACCTGCATGTAGCAGAAAAGCTTAGACCTTTTTGCGTCCCCTGATCATTTTTGACCAAGGTACAAAAAAATATCTGTGTGTATGTATATATGTGTGTGTGTATGTGTGTACTTGATTTTTGTGGAGACGATAACGGAAAAACTACTGAAGGTATCGGGACGATACTTCATATTTAGAAGTTTCATGCTAAACTTAGAGCTGAAAAGCGTTTGGTTCAAAAGGGTCCAAAGGAACTGGACGTTTCGTCTAAGCATTTTTCAATGATATTGCAAATGAGCCGCCATTCCTGTAATTTCCTCAAAATAGTTAAATAATAAATTAAAGTAGAGGAAGTTCTGAATAAACTGTCTGCGACATTTTTTGGTAAAATTAATAGCTTAGCTGCAAGAGCAAATTCTATATGATCGAGATCTGTCGCATCTGCATTGATATAATACTATATAGTGAGCCAGAATTTCTCAAATATTTTCAGTCTGATGACAGTACCGGTATTCCCAAATGCTGATGTTTTGACAATATCTCGCTATGTCTACTGTCAATAGTAAAAGGATCTCATATTGTGATACCGTGTACGGTCCTTGCCTGACGGCGTCGGATAGGCAGCGTGTTCAGCGTGTCCAAAATGCATGTGTTCTGTTTGTTTTTGGTTTGAGGAAGTATGATCATGTATCGAATGGGATGGGCGACTTGGGGTGGTTGAACATGGATAACACTAGGGTGTTGCATGCAGCAATATTATATTATAAGTTGCTATCCAAGACGATCCCACAATACCTCATGCGGAAGATACGCTGTAGAACGGATGTCCATAATCTTTAAAATTCAAGGGTTTGTTTGCTCCACCTGCCCATCGCGCTGAGCTGTACAAACGGTCATTGTCTTACCAGGTCAGTCACATATACAATGGTCTCAGGGAAGATATGAAAAAATTATCGTTAAACAGTTTTGGGGGAAAGGTGAAGTGTTGTATGTTTGTTCAACATGGGGGACTTAAGGAATTGAGCGCACATCGGAGGCGGGTTTAATTTAAAAAAATTTATGGGCATCTGCGATGTTTTGTTGAGTTGGATTTGCTGCAATTACGTGTAATTAGAGTCTAGAGTAATTTTTTTGTTTGTTTTTGTTTTGATAAGTCCTCGGAATTATTGTTATATTATTGGTACAATTATGTCTTAGTTCTAGTTTACGTAAGGGGTTGAGTGGAAGAGCTAGGCATATTTGGAAAGAAGTGTGCTGATCTCCGCCCTAAACATATTTTTACTTTATCATACTATGTATGATAAAGTAAAAATACAATACGCAGGGTTCGGATGAATTCTTTATTTACTGTTGGATTCGTGCAATATTCAAATTTCAAACGGATCTGCTCGTCATCAGTTGCATACTGCACATGGAAACATGCGATTTAAATAACATATACTCTAATTCTAAGGTTTGTAGTGTACAGGCTGGGCCAATTCGATGTTGCTATAGGAGATCTCGCGATCTCGGTAACTATAAGAGATATCGAAAAATGAGCAAGGATGTTCTGTCGTCTTTTTTTGAGAAAAACTCAATGGCGGAAACCAAAATTAGCTGTGGTGTTTTGTTTTCGAGTTATAACACAAAACTCGATTTTTCGCTAATTTTATACTTGTCGATATCTTTGTTGTTTGTTAAATCAGTCGAATGATATTTGCACGTTTTTCAGGCACTTTTTCTATTAGAATTCAGTGGAATTCAAAGATTTTAAATATCTCTAATAGTTTTGTAGATATAACATAAAGTGGTGTTTTTTTAATGGAAATCATAGCTGGCTATGACTGAAATAAATAGAGCCTTTTTTCCCCTTTTCAATGATATATAATATGCCGGTTCAAAATATTCCAAAAGTAATGTTTTCTTGAATAACATGAAATTAGTATATAGCAGAGAAATTATAATTTTTGTCTTCGATTTCTCCGAGTAGGCGTATGTCACTAGTGCTTTGACACTACTAATCAGTGAAATTGGTAAAATTTCATTATTTTATTTTAATTAAAAATTACGGAATGCCGTTTGAATAGTATGAAAAATGCGCAATAATCGCATGCTTTATTGAAAGTAATAACAATAATTGTAATATAACATCCGAAACATAATTCAATCGTTATCCAGGTAGTGCACGACCGCACAAACTTGATTTTGGGAGTAAAAGAACATCTCATCAATTACGGATTGATTAATATGCCAAAAGCCGAACATTGTGATATGGAAGTGGTATGCTGAAGAAACTGCCATGAAAGTATGTAACCGTAATCCTACAATTTCCAGTTAAAATCGAGTTTTGTGTTATAATTCGAAAACAAAAGACGATAGCTAATGGTTTTCACCGTTGAGCTTCTCTCAAAAAAAGACGACACAACAACCTTATTCATTTTCGATATCTCTTATAGTTACCGAGATCTCCTATAGTAAAATCGAGTTCGGCCCACTCTGTACAATGTACATACCGTCGGTTTCTAAAAACAAACAATACAATCAGTTTCATTCGTAACAACTAGCATCAGTATTAGCCCCACAGCCATCTTCAAAAGCAAAAAGTTGTTTAGAAGTAAAAATTATATTCAAATTTTATCTCAATAAAAAATCCCAATATCTTAAAAAATATATTTTTTTTTTGATTTCCTTAATTAACTCAAAAATGACACTCGGATATTCGATGCGTACTTGGACCAAGTACAACAATTAGAACTCCAAACCGAAAAAACAAAGTGATCCGGTACAAATGTTAAAAAGAAAATTTTAACAAGAAACTTTAAAATGATTTATTAAATGAGATCGAGATAAATACGTCCGTTGAACTATCAGATCTTCCAATATGTGTACCATATACTCGGCAGCTCAGAATGTATAAATTTAGTAAATGAGAAACGTTTAGTTTAAGTAGAACCAAAAAATATTTTAACGAAATGTTATTTACAAGTAAATAACATATATATTCAAATTTGAAATCCCCATCTATCTTGAGAAGTATTTTTTTTCTTTACTTTAACCAACACTTTTGTAATTAATGGTAAGTAGATATCATTGATATTTCCTGAAATTTTTTTTAAAATTTTATATTGTGATTTTATTATGAATGCGAATGCTAATTCGGAATTATCGGAAAATAGTTCATTTTTTGTAACGATGACATATCACCGGATAGATATAAATATCATCCAACAACAAATCATCCCCTAGATGTAGATTCTATTCCTTTACTTTTGCTGATTATAAATAAATTAATAACACTAATTTATAATCTATTCGCGTTTTAATTTCTATTGTAATTATTTAACAAACACATTAGGCCTGTATAACATGAATGGCTTTGCCATATACTTTGAAGAGAGATGGTAGAAGAAAGAAATTTCGAACAAATACACCATGACCAGATGTTGCAACATATTGCATGCTACAGTGCCTTCTCCGAGATTTGCATGGTGTTGTCCCACAGGAAAAAATAATAGGGTAAAATCACGACCAGAGTCAGTTTTTGAATTCCTGTTCATTCAGTCTTCCAATTCCTCGTCTTTACAAATGAAAGCTTCCAAAAAATAGATTAATAAGAATTCGTAGAATATATTATAGCTACCAATATGTATTACAGCAGTAGTAATTAAAAAGCCAATAAAAACATTGTTTAATGATAGGTGGCCCTAGTTTTGAACTTGAACACAACACTTACTTCTGAACAACCTTGCCAAATGATATTTTTTGGTATTATTGAAAGTAAAGGTACTATCATATACACATAGTATATTCATATTTGTCTTTCTTTTCTCTGAAGTATTACAAGTAAAATTTTTTTCGACGTAAATCAAATAGTGAGATATTGATATATCCGTCGCGTACATATATATTTCAATTTGCTTTGCATAAATCAAGAAGTGTCCATTTTCAGATACAACTATCGTACCCTAGGAACGGCACATAAATCACAAAACTACGACAGAATATCCTGGACGCATCCGGTCTCCTACAGATCCCTCCTACCCTCAGTAAAAGAAAGCATTACCTTAATAAAAATCATCCCTATAGACTCGAAAGCTTCCATCATGAAATTACCCTATAAAACCCACCGCCGAAGAAGTTTTTAATCGTATTATAAATAATTACGTAATTGTAGACTCGGTTATACATCACAATTCGTCATGTTCCCCGGAATTTGATTAGCAAAATTATATTGGGTGCTATAGTGCGAATTATTACAAATACATGCGTTAAACGCATACTCTGAGCATTATATTGAATATAATTCAAGCTTTAAAATAAATTTTGGATTTAGCTATATTTCCACATTTCTTATGCTAATTTGGATACAATTAGGAAATTGACTTTTGTGATGTAATTTTTTATTTCTTTTTGTTTACGATGTGAACATCACTCCAAATCAAATGCACGTATAGAGCTTTTTCTCTCAAGTAAAGTATTGCATATACTATTGCATAGAAAATGTTAACATCTTGACAACTCATAATGGTATATTCGGCTAAATTGGTTCTAACTTTTCTCACCCCTTCAAAGAGTTTACTCGAAAATACAAAACACCATGCAAAACACCATGCACAACCTTACTGATTCATTTATTTCCATAATATATAATTATATTACATATGTATCACGTTATATTCATTGTATGCTAAAAAAATGCAATGTATTTACGTTATATTGAATGCATGTAATAAAAGTACAAGGTATTGGTGTATTTGAGAAGAGCCCTAAAATAATTGTTTTTAATTATACAATTCGAAAGAACGCAAACAAGACGAGCGAACACATCACCAACAACGGTGGTACAAAAATTAGACGATATGTCGGAATGCCTGTACAGCTGTATAGGTTGCAAAAATATTAAGTCATGGGTTTGAAGTCTCATATTTCTGAAGCTTTATATTCCTGAATTACATTTACGTGATTTATATGGAGGACAACATGTTCTGCTCTTACGATTGAACGAGATATCAAGAAAAGTCTAAAAATGCATTCGATTTTAGCAATTTTTTTAATGTTCGTTTTAACAGTTGCCTTTCTCCTAGCCAGTTTTCTGAAAAAAAGATCAAGCTTCAATGGGGTACAAATCAAAACTAGCTGGTTTTTGTATTTTCTTCAATTTCTTTGTAATAAGGTCCCTAAACAAGCTTTTTGTGGAAACGGATATCTCAGTTACAGCTATTAGCACGATAACGCGACAGGGATGAATCCTTCCTTACAGCGATATCTAGATCAATAGATCAAAATTATAAATACTTGTGGCAAAAGATTTAGGTGAAAAAAAAACTGAGAGGAAAGTTTTATTTTAAAACTGCAAACATTTGGAGAATTTTTATACTTCTTACTCATGCCACTCATGTTAAGATGAGGACTATAGCAGACTTTTTTGTGTTTAGTCGTTTCAGAATTATGAGCCTTAAACACAGGTCTCTATACTACCGACTACTGATAGCAGTGGTAACTATTTTTATCATTATAAATGCATTGTATTTGAGTTGGCCCGCTTTAGGCTGATGTGAACAATGCTGTACTCCTAACGTAACTGATAATAACTAGAAAAATCAGATCTTCATCATTTTTAATTGCTGGAATAATTTCAGGCGCCTTTTCTCAGACTCACCATGTATTATTAAATATTAATTAATATCTTGATAATAATATTTTATTGTTTCTTTTGGTTTATTGCGAAAAATATCAGAAATAAAGTTGGATTTGAAAATGTTTGCTCTAGTTATAAATAAACATAATATTTTTTTTTTGCTTGTGAACAACAATTATTTCAGTTCGCTTACTAAAATAATTCAAACTATTTTGATACGACGTTTAACTTTTACGTATTGCGAAAATTTGAAACTTTTACGTATTTATGCTACATATTCTGTTTGCGCAATGTTTTTGTGTACTGTATTTATTTTATTTTGAACACAAGAATCACATAAAGTTATGCTCATGAACTGGCAACCCCTATTGCTTTTCATTACTATTTTCCGCAGTACCCCGGTGATCTCTCGCGGAACCACGGTCGAGAAAGGCTGATTTACGCAGTATAAGTCTTTTAATATTCTGGTCTGTTGAACTTGTACCATGTTAATATGTGGCTTTATAGGTAGGCTTATCATAATTATAAAATTCCAAACCGAGGCAGGAATGAACTTTAGAAAATACAAATAAAAGAAATATATAAGTTTCAGTAAAACAAATAAGACACGATTTCTTTAGAAATAATACTTTAGTCGCAAGAGATGCCGCATGCCATTTCAGATTTTTTTTGTAGATATCGAACCAGTAGTCTACGTTACCCAAATGTTAGACAAACAATAATAGCAATTAATTGCCCCTGAAAAAAACATAAAGAAGTTTAAGTAATTACTATTTTTCGATAAAGGTGAAACACGTATTTTTGTAAACAAAAATATTATCTATTTTAATCATTTCATAAAATGAACAATAAATAGTGCGCCTACTATGTTCAGTTGACAGCACACCTCAGGTTGTTCATCCCGTAGCGAAACTGTTTGCATTCATATTTGACTACCATGGCTAATTACCTACAATTTGGTGAATCATAGAACCAAAATATCAAGTCCATCCAGTCGGTGCTATACATGATATCGTTGTTTGGGGGCTTTTACCTAAAATTTTGTACGTGAGAGCAAGATCTCAACAGTAAATATCAACCTAATATCAACCGAATCTCAAGACTTCTTGGAAATGTATTGTGACGATCTTAACAACCGCGAAAACGCCGAAGTTCTAGGTTATTCTAGAAACAACTCACTCCGGAGAGATCCATCCGAACGACAAGTCGCGAGCGTTCTGACTTCTGGGCCAGCGTGGAAGATTGGCGAAGGTTCCCGCACGATCGATACGGATATATAAACAGAGCGCTCGGCCGCTAGAGGCCAGTATTATTCAGAGTGTTAGTCGGAGCGTTGGCGCGATTATTGATCGATATAAATAGTTAGAAATAAATACAGTGAAAATAAATGTTTATAGTAGCCTTAAGTGACAGTTAGTTTTTAGTGTTCGTGTTTAGTGTTCGTGTTTAATAATTAGTTAATAAGACTGTAATAGTGTTAAATAAATTAGTTGACTATTTTAATATACCGAGTGTTTTAATTCACACCTTAACGAACGAAAAACGCTACATTGGTGTCAGGTGTCGGGTGTGAATTGGACATTAGTGAAAATAAAATTGAAGTGAAATAAATCGGACTAATTAGCGTGCGTGAAAATGGCGAAACTAGCGGACTTAAAAGTTAGTGAGCTGAAGAAGGAGCTGGAGGAAAGGGACTGCGATACGACGGGGAAGAAAGCGGACTTGCAGGAGCGGCTTCGTAAAGCATTAATTGAAGAAGGCCATGACCCGGACAACTTTGTTTTTGCTAGTGCAAGTGATATCGGCCAAATGCTGCAATGCGTGGAGGCTAAGTTGATAGAAAATTCCGCCGACCTGGCTAAAGTTCTAGAAAATTCCGCCGACCTGGAGGCTAAGTTGCTAGAAAATTCCACCGACCTGGCTAAAGTGTTGGAAAATTCCGCCGACCTGGAGGCTAAATTGCTAGAAAATTCCGCCGACCTAGAGGCTAAAGTTTGCGAGCTTGGGGAAAAGCTAGAAGAGAATTCTGCCAAGTTGAAAGAAGAGATGTTAGAAAACAATGCCAACCTAAAAAGGGAATTACACGAAGAAATTTTAAAAAAATCTTCTACACTGGAAGAGCGAATTCTTTTGATTTTGGAAGGCAAGATCCAGGAAGTTCAGAACAAAATCACAACGTTGGACGTCAACACCTTCGAGGAGTTGCCCTATCAACCTTCAGCAACGGACAACAAGAGCAAAGTTAGTGGCAATCAGGATTCCGTTGGGCTGATGCGCCTCAAACCACCGCAATTTGATGGTTCAACGTCGTGGAATGTTTATCAGCGTCAGTTTGAAGCGGCTGCAAAAGCAAACGGTTGGTCATCCAGGGAGAAGGCGACCGCCCTTACGTTAGCTTTGAGAGGAGATGCTGCTGCTATCTTGCAAAGAATGTCCCCGGAAGAACAAGAAGTCTACGACCACCTAGTGAGACACTTGGAGACGCGTTATGGCCAGTCACACCTGGAACATGTCTACCACACTCAGCTAAGAAATCGGTGCCAGAAGTCAGGGGAGCCCTTACAGGAATTTGAGGCAGATATTGCACGTCTGGTTCGACTGGCATATCCAGATGCCCAGGAAAAGATCATGGAACGTTTGGCGGTTCAAGCATTCCTGGACGGACTCCGTGATGGTGAAATGAGGCAAGCCCTACTACTAGCACATCCAACGAAGCTAGTTGATGCACTAACACGGGCCCTTGAATTCGAAGCTGCCAAGAACACGAACAAAGGTCAAGCTCGTGTCCGACAAGTTATTCCAGGAGGGGACGACTTCGAAGAGTCAGTCAAACGGATCGTCATGGAGATTGGTAGAGAACGTAGCCGCCAGGACCAGAAGTTGGAGTGCTGGAAATGTGGCAAGGCAGGCCACATAAGGAGACGCTGTCCGGAAGGCGTCAGTCCCACTTCCGCCAATCAGGAAAAACAAAAAAAGGTCGATGCGAGGGGGCAAACGTCGACCTGTATTCAGCAAGCCCCAGCAAATACCGCCCAGGTCTCCTCACTGCAACACCATGCCAACAGTGTTTTCGTCGACGCGTGTGTGGATGGAACCCTCCGCACTGTGCTGCTGGATACAGGTGCAACGAAGACAATCATAAGGCCCGACATAATAAAACCTGCAGCAAAGGTTCGGCAATCAAAATGGCGTCTACGAACTGCAACGGGAGATCAAGCAAAAGTGCATGGTGAAACAAACGTCATGTTTACCATCGGGAAATCCACGTTTAACCATCCTGTGATAGTGGCTGAGATTGAGGATGAGGTGATCATCGGGACGGATATAATGGACACCAAGGGCTTCGAGTTAAGCTTTAGGCAGGGAGTTCTGCGGGTAGATGACGAGGAAGTTGTTTTACACCGACAAAAGAATTTAAGCGTTCAGGTCCTACTGCCGGAGGAGACACTGATACCAGAACGGAGCGAGATAGTTTTGGACGGCTGCATTGATGGCAAGATCACAGATGGTGAGATAGTCATGTTCGAACCCGTAATGCATGACGAGGCTGTTGGTCGAGGAATAGCGGTCGGAAAGGCCCTTGTGCGGGCTGGCAGGAGTATTCCTGTGAGGATAATGAACGTCAATCACTATCCTGTGTTATTAAAGGAGGGCACGGAGTTAGGACACTGCTCTGGAGTGTCAGCGATACTGCGACAGGTTACGGCCGTGGAATCCAGCCGGGAAGCCATTCCAAAGGAATTAGAAGTACTGGTATCGTCGTCAGGCACCGGTCTAAGGCCAGACCAAAGAAGGAGGCTGAGACATTTGGTCCATAAGTATCGAGATATTTTTGATACTGGGAAGAAAGGGAGGACAAATATAATCCAGCATAAAATCAATACGGAAAATGCTCGTCCCATTCGGCAGACAGCTAGAAGGCTACCGCTGGCTAAGAGAGAGGAGGCTGACAAGATTATTGAGAGTATGGTCGAGGAAGGAATCATAGAACCATCCAGCAGTCCATGGTCTTCACCGGTAGTACTGGTAAAGAAGAAAGACGGCTCGACCAGATTCTGCGTTGACTACCGGCTGCTTAATAATGTGACCAAAAAGGACAGCTATCCTCTTCCTCGCATCGATGACACTTTGGACACCCTGGCCGGATCGAAGATCTTTTCCACGCTGGATTTGAAGAGCGGATACTGGCAAGTTGAATTGGCCCCCGAAGATAGAGAAAAGACAGCTTTCACGGTGGGTGCTGGATTATGGCAATTTAACGTGATGCCATTTGGACTGTGCAATGCTCCCGCTACTTTCGAACGACTGATGGAAACGATTTTAAGAGGACTGTCCTGGAAGACATGTCTGGTCTATCTTGACGACATTATTGTAGTAGGAAAATCGTTTGAAGACCACATGCGAAACCTAGAAGAAGTGTTCCTGAGGCTACGAGGTTCAGCACTGAAGTTGAGCCCAAAGAAATGTCATCTATTTCAAAGAGCTGTGCAGTACCTGGGTCACGTTGTTTCCAGTCAAGGAGTGGCGGTTGACAAGGCAAAGATCCAGACTGTCAAAGATTGGCCAGTTCCCAATGACAAACATGAGCTGCGCAGCTTCTTGGGATTATGCACATACTACCGACGCTATGTGAATGGATTTGCCAACATCGCAAAACCATTAACCAGGCTCACCGAAGGAGAACGAAAATTTCAATGGTCCCAGGAATGTCAAGAAGCTTTCGATCACCTAAAAGGGGCTCTGATTAGCGCACCTATCTTGAGCTATCCCCTACCTGAAGGAAAATTTGTACTGGACACCGACGTTAGCAATGTGGGCATAGGAGCCGTGCTGTCCCAAATTCAGGATGGGCAAGAAGAAAAAGTCATAGGCTATTTTAGTAAAACGTTGTCCAAGCCAGAGCGTAACTACTGCGTCACCCGCCGAGAGTTGCTAGCTGTTGTGAAAGCGATGGAGCACTTTTACAAGTACCTCTACGGAAGGAAGTTCCTGCTACGAACAGATCATGCAGCTTTAAAATGGCTCCTTCAGTTTAAAAATCCAGAGGGACAAGTGGCAAGATGGATAGAGAGGCTACAGGAGTTTGACTTCGACACCGAGCACCGAGCAGGGAGAATCCATGGAAATGCAGATGCCCTATCAAGAAGACCCTGTCCACGGGACTGCAAGCCTTGCCAGCGGGCAGAGGAAAAAGACGCTGACTTGTTACGAACCACCATAGTCGACGATACTTGGCAAAATAGAGATCTTATAAAAGACCAAGAGGAAGATCCCGATATCCAGATAGTCCTAAACTGGATGAAAGAGGAGAAGAAGCCAACCTGGGGAGAAGTTGCCAAGTATCCTCCTAACATCAAGTCGTATTGGGCACAATGGGACTCCCTAATTCTGGAAGATGGACTCCTGCGGCGGAAAATAATCGACCACGACGGCAAAGAGGAAAGAAGGCAAATTGTTGTGCCCAAATGTCGGATTGCGGAATTGCTAGAGGAACTCCATGCCGGTGTGTCAGGAGGACATCTCGGAGTGACAAAGACGCTGGGAAAGGTGAGGGAAAGATTTTACTGGGTCAATAGCAAGGAAGACGTAAGGGACTGGTGCAGAAAATGCGTTGTATGTGCGGCAAGTAATGGGCCGCAGAGAAAGCAGAAGGCTTTGATGCGCCAGTACAACGTGGGAAGTCCCTTTGAAAGGATTGCTATTGACGTAGCCGGCCCGTTTCCCGAATCCGAAGCAGGAAATAAGTACATCGTGGTCGTGATGGACTACTTCAGCAAATGGGTTGAGGCATACGCTCTACCAAACCAGGAAGCCTCAACAATTGCCGACGCCTTGGTGAAAGAATGGATTTGCCGATTTGGCGTACCTTTGGAGCTACATTCGGACCAAGGGCGAAATTTTGAATCCAGTTTGTTCCAGAACATCTGTAAGACGCTCGGAATCAAGAAAACAAGAACTACTGCGTTACACCCGCAGTCAGATGGAATGGTGGAGCGCATGAATAGAACCATTAATCGGTATTTGGCCAAAGTGGTCTCCGACCATCAAAGAGACTGGGATGGCTTTCTTCATTTGTTCCTCCTGGCTTATCGATCGGCCGTCCACGAAAGCACGGGAGAGTCTCCGGCTCGGATAATTATGGGAAGAGAACTCCGTCTCCCATGCGATCTGAAGTTTGGTTGCCCGCCAGGAACTGATGTCGCCGGGGAGGACTACGTCAGTGAACTGCGAAGAAGAATGGATGCCATTCATAGCCAAGTTCGCATTTCCATTCAAGATGCCAGTAATCGGATGAAGGACGCATACGATGTGAATGCCAAGGACCACAGGTACAATGCCGGTGATACGGTTTGGCTTTACGACCCTAAGAGACGAAAGGGACTGTCACCAAAACTTCAAACATCCTGGGATGGACCATACAAAGTTCTGGAAGCTATCAATGACGTCCTTTACCGGATACAAAAGCCACCGCGGGGTAAAGCTCGAGTCATTCACTTCAACCGACTGGCTCCTTACTACGGAGACCACGAAGACGCGGAGCTGCGGCGAATCCAACCAGAGCCGGATTTGACATTCGACGAATTCATGGCCCGTCATACTAATGGTCAAAAGAGTCGGTTCGGTGTGACCTGTGAAGTGCAGCGGGACCTGTTTACTGCTCCAGCTGGCTACGCACTGGCACATTGTGTGGCGAAGGACTTGCAAATGTCTAGAGGGATAGCCAAGGTTTTTCGCGGGAAGTTTGGAAATATTCCAGAGCTGCGTCGGTCTAATCCCAGAGTCGGACAAGCACTCAAGGCAACCGACGAAAAGACCGGCAGGATGATCTTCCACTTGGTTACCAAAGAGACGTCCGGTCAGAAGCCAACCTATAGGGATGTTTGGGACACTTTGTGTTCTCTAAAGGAAGAATTGCTAGCCGAGGACCTGAGAAGTCTGGCCATTCCCAAGCTGGCATGCGGACTCGATGGCTTAGATTGGAGGATGATTCGCAGCATGTTGGAAGCACTCTTCAGGTTGACGGGCGTACAAATTCTGGTTTGCTGTTCTAGCCCTCAACGTCGTCCCCTGGAGAGAACCGTGGACTGTTACTTCCACAAGAGGTCCTGCTGCAACAAGGGAGCTTTCTGCCGATATCGACATCCACCATCTTTGGAATCATTTCGGGACGAAACGAGCTTAGGAAGGGGGCAGTGTGACGATCTTAACAACCGCGAAAACGCCGAAGTTCTAGGTTATTCTAGAAACAACTCACTCCGGAGAGATCCATCCGAACGACAAGTCGCGAGCGTTCTGACTTCTGGGCCAGCGTGGAAGATTGGCGAAGGTTCCCGCACGATCGATACGGATATATAAACAGAGCGCTCGGCCGCTAGAGGCCAGTATTATTCAGAGTGTTAGTCGGAGCGTTGGCGCGATTATTGATCGATATAAATAGTTAGAAATAAATACAGTGAAAATAAATGTTTATAGTAGCCTTAAGTGACAGTTAGTTTTTAGTGTTCGTGTTTAGTGTTCGTGTTTAATAATTAGTTAATAAGACTGTAATAGTGTTAAATAAATTAGTTGACTATTTTAATATACCGAGTGTTTTAATTCACACCTTAACGAACGAAAAACGCTACAGTATAATAGATTTTTCTGTACCCATTATTGGTAAAGACAACTATTATTTACGTAAGATTTGAACGTAACAAACAAACAGAGAAACAAACAAACAACAAGTAAAGTTAATATAAGTGTAGTACTTGTCCCGGAATATTATTTCACTTTGTAATTACATTTTGTACAAAAAAGTTTATGATATGCCCGTATGAACCGTATAATACGGACATTTGTTTGTGCCACTGTATGCGGCAACACCGTAATGAGGTAGAGCGTAGTGTGATATCGACAACTGCCAACTGGTACCATTTTCGTTCGCTATAAAACGCATTTTTTTATACGTTTCCTACCGCAGACGGGTTTCAACGAAAGCATCTGTTAAAAAAACACAATACAGACACTAATTAGCGAAAGAGACTAATTATTTGCGATTATCTGTGTAACTAGAAACGGACAACTGATCTCTTTTCACATCCACGCACTCATTTATCTCAAAACCAATATAGCCTGTCGATACAAATTTTTGTGATTTGGATTTTTTTCGCTACGACACGTGAAAGGGTGACTAACTCAATAACCTGTCTACATTTGACGTATAGAATAAAGTCATGCAGCAATTTTTGAAAAAGTTATAAACAGTTTTCAGTATCGACTTAACATGTTCTGTAATAGAGTGCAGCATCGCTTATAGGAGATAATTTTTATTTTTTTATTTGGGGAGTTTTTAACATTAAAATAAACCCTTTTCCACCTCCGGAACTGTAATAAATTCAGAAATAAATTCAATTTGTATTTTTTACTTTGAGTTTATCTGTAAAGCGAAATTTTAATAACTGTAATAAGTAATAAACTAATAAACTAAAAAAAGTTAATATCAAAATTTTAGCTCGAAATAGTTTCGATAAATTCCTTTCTATGAAATTCTTTTTTACAATTAACGGTTTTAAAAATATACAATAAAATCTTCCGAATAGTTGCCCCTAGGTTACGAATTTTCCAACCTAAAAGCGACTAAATTTCACTTCTTCGTCCTGGATAAAACATGGATACAAATCATCACATTAGCCCTTGTAGAATTTTTAATAGTGCAGAAAAAAAGTGCCAGGCAAATGCGACTGTTTTAACATTTTTGGTCGACATATGTGCCGCACTGTCATTTTTAACAATCAGACTTCAAAGTTAGCACCTGTCACAAAATATCACTGAAAATAAGATTCATGTAAGTTTTTTTTACATCTTTGGTTCGGCGAATTTGAAAATTTGAAAATCTGTGGTTGGATTCAGGCTGCTATCGCCGAATAACGTGGGAAATAAGATTTATCGGTACGCTGCAATGGGTTAACAGTATGGACTACCATATCCTATCGATATTATAAATTTTGACAATGCGTCTTAACGGTCGGCAGCCGATTAAGCTGACCACACAGAAATCATGCAAAATAAAAATGTACAAGGCGTTCGTAAGACAATTAAATTAATATCTGCACTGTCAAGATTGTTAATGAATATCTCATTTCAATTATCTCTATTTCTTGATGATTTTTAAGTATCTAATAACCGCACAAAATAGATACGATGGAGATAAAATAGAGAATTTAACACCCATGCTCTCCTAAACCGAATGGTATATACAACCGTACTAAAATAAATTGTAATTAACGCGTCTTGTACATTAATCACATAAATATTGTACTGTAATCCTGCTTATTCACACTTGGCGCCATCTCGTCGTGCAAATTGTGACTACAAATTGGTTCTGTATTTACAGTTTAGATAGGTTCTGCCTGTTGTGATCATTGTTCGTTTATGTTTAATTACGTGAATGCAAAATTTTGGGAATAAACAATTACAATGAACGGTAAAAAGTTGTGATAATCGTTTCAAGGTCACCGTGGATCGTGCAGTTGGTACTATACTACTATGATACTACCAACTTCGTAAAAACGCGTTTTTTTCGTTTCGCACCAACCCTTAAATTTAGTATCCTTGGAGTTTTAAAGCTCACACTCCAGATTTTACATTTTTGATCGTCATATTCTAGCCATATTGGACCGTCATTTTGAAATTTTAATATCTCGGTTTAGATTTGGATTCAGGAAGCTTCAGATACAACATGAGATAAGATTCAGGAGAATGCTTTGGCCACTCCACGTTTTTTGTCGCCTTATTGGTTCCATCATTTTAAATTTAGGCCATTACTAGTTTGGAAGCATTGATATTCAAATTAACCACTTGTACCCCAGGGTAGTATTGGGACCAATTCTCTATCTACTATATACAAGTGACCCACCACAGCTGGGAAATAGAACATTCGCCACATTCGCAGATGATACAGCTCTAATGGCATTGGGATCTACTAAGATTCTTCAACAAGCTAGTAATAGAATATATAAATAGACCAAAAAATGGAAAACCAAGCTTAACGAACTGAAATCTGTCCACATTAACTTCACAAACAAAAGAATCGAGCACATACCTGTCAAGATTAACGACGCTATAGTTCCATATGCGAACACGGAAGTATTTGGGTATGACTCCGGATACAACACGAAGGTAGAAAGAACATGTTAAGAAGAAGAGAGTACAGCTTGGCCTCAAATACAGAGAACTGTACTGGCTTCTGGAAAGAAACCCTCAGTTGTCAGTACGGGACAAACTACAAGTTTACAATCAAATACTAATTCCGATTTGGTTATACGGCATCCAGCTTTGGGGTTGCGCGAAAATCTCCAATATACAAGAAATACAGACTTTTCAAAATAAAATACTAAGGAATATGGTTAACGCTCCTTGGTACATACGGAATAGTGACCTGCATCGTGATCTTGGTGTGCCACAAGTCATCCAAGAGATAAAAAGATTCGCCACTAAGCATGAATCTTGCCTAAACTATCAAGTCAACGTAGAGGCAATGCAGCTACTGGACAACCAGAATCTAGTGAGAAGACTAAAAAGAACTAAACCCTTCGAACTAGTGAACCAGTGAAATGTGTAAAAAGCAGAGCACAGTGAGTGAAGTGTTAGTGCTTCTTGTTTAGGACAAAGAAAATATAGGACATCAGTGAATAGCCTATTAGAGACAAATACCTAGTTTTAAGAATTCAGATTTAAATTGATGGTTAATATTTTGATTAATAATTTTGGTTAATAATTGATTAGTTTCAATATGATAAGCACTTTATGATTATTAATAAAAAATAAAATAAAATAACCTAAAATTAATGCGAAGATGTGTCTCGTGCTAGTTTTCTTTTCCGTATTGGCGTCGCCATTTTGAATGTTGACAATATAACTTCAGAGAGTAGCAAATATCGCATGAAAGATGTTTCATGAAAATCCAAGTCATTTTCCAAGCTATTCTAATTTTTTAAATCTACTATGTATTTAGAATATATAAAAACGGACACTCAATTTAGAATATACTCTCATAAATTGTCGGAGCTAATAATTTTCATAGGAATTCGACATGTTTGGTCATATATTTACTCCCCTCATTTAGAATATTGAAAAATGTGACAGCAATTTACAAATATTAAGGAAAATACAATTTATACAAATCCCCACATTTAGACAAAAAAAATCTGATGTGGCTAGGCACATGACTTTATCATACAATATATAAAATTAATAGTTTAGCTGCATGAGAATCTATTTGATTGTGATTAGTCGTGTCTGCATTAAAATAAAACTAGTTAGCCAGGATTCGACGATTAAATAATTAAATAAATAAATAATTTCTTTATTAACATAAAACAATATTAACACTTGTTTCCAAATTGCCTTGCTCTTCCACTCAACCCCTTACGCAAACTAAAACTAAGACATAATTGTACCAATAACACAACAATAATTCGGAGAACTTATCAAAACAAAAACAAAGAAAAAATACTCTAGAGTCTAATTACACGTAATTGCAGCAAATCCAACTCAACAAAACATCGCACATGCCCATAAAAAATTAAAATTAAAATAGCCTCCGATGTGCGCTCAATGCCTAAAGTCCCCCCTGTTGAGCAAATAGATAACACTTTACCTTTCCCCCAAAACTGTTTAACGATAATTTTTCATATCTTCCCTGAGACCCATTGTGTATGTGACTGACCTGGTAAGAGAATGACCGTTTATACAGCTCAGCGCGATGGGCAGGTGGAGCAACCAACCCCCTGAATCTTAAATTAAGGTTATGGAAATCCGTTCTACAGCGTATGTTCCGCAGGAGGTATTGTGGGATCCTCTTGGATAGCAACTTATGATATAATATTGCTGCATAAAACACCCTAGTGTTATCCATGTTTAAACACCCCAAGTCGCCCAGTCCATTCGATACATGATCATACTTACTCAAACCAAAACAAACAGAACACATGCATTTTTGACACGCTGAACACGCTGCCTATCTGACGCCGTCAGGCAAGGACCGTACACGGTATGACAATATGAGATCTTTTTACAATTGACAATAGATATAGTGAGATATTGTCAAAACATCAGCATTTGACACTGCCGGTACGGTCATTAGACTGAAAAATTGAACAATTCTGGCTCACTATATAGCATAACATCAATGCAGATGCGACCGATCTCGGTCAAATAGAATTTGCTCTTGCAGCTAAACTATAAATTTTACCAACTAATTGCCAATTACAGAAATAGCGGCTCATTTGCAAAATCCTTAAAATATGTTTAGAGTAAATAGCCAGTTTCTTTGGACCCTTTTGAACCAAAAGCTTTTCAGCTCTAAGTTTAGTCATGAAACTTCTAAATATGAACTTTCGTCCCGATACCTTTAGTAGTTTTTCCGGAATTGTCTCCACAAAAAAACGGGTACACACACACATACACACACACACACACACAGACATTTTTTGTACCTTGGTCGAAAATGTTCAGGGGACCCAAAAAGATCTATTTCCGCTAAAATCTCAATTTTTTTTTTCGGTACGATTTCAATACTTTATTATACTGCTTATGATAAAGTAAAAATTCCGTCATATTGGATCCACCATTTTGATCAGACATAAAATTTGCATCAAGCAAATAAGATCCATAAGAACCCGATGTTTTTTACATTTTTAGTTTCTTCATTGAATCCCCCATTTTCATTTTTAAATATCTGACAACAGATTCGAAAAAACCCTATGTAATCAGAAAAGTATTATTTAAATGCTTTAAATTGAGAAATATTGTTTATAATATACACTGCTTTCAGAAATAATACAATGCAATGTAAGTTTAAATAATGTGTATGATCCCTCAGACTTTCCATTACAACTTTATATTTTGTCTTTTGAGACAAAATAACAAAGTCTTTTCTAGTTTTAAAAATATTCATTGATAGAACATAAGTTGAAATACATAAGTCATAAATATAAACTTATTTTAAATTTATTTTATTTTTGTACAATGCTAAAAATAAATGTTATTGATTACTATTTCATTATTAAACGGTCGCGATGGTTAAGAATAAAAACTGATCAACGGCGTTACCGGTCATAAACGTTTAACGATTCATAGTTTTGAGGGTTTTATGGGCCATGCTTGGGTTAAATGTACCAGAAACATCAAATCATTGACTTTTATGTACGTAACACGTCCTGCTAGATGTGTGCGTCGACATGAGCGTTAATGTGAAATTAAAAGGGTAAATGCGCATATCACGTTTTTAAGGTAAACTGTCGAATTTGACTTTTGTTTCTTTCATCTTCATAGAAGAACAATATTCATTATGAATCGAGAAATAAAGTTTTCATTGTGTTGTTGCTATACTTTCTTTTCTTTTATAAGTTTTGGGCACGCTATCATTATTATGATGCCGCTACCACACACCATCGTAATTTGGCCAATGTTTCTAATACAGCAAGGCAAACTTCTTCCACAGGGTTCGAACTTCGTCTTATAATGAAGGTAAAATATTTAGAATATATTCGGAGATATATTTATAGTACCCCAAATTTGGCTAATAAGAAGTCCAGGTCGCAACTACTTCTGCAAAATAAATGATATTAGGGCGAAAATTGAAAAATTGTTTTGTTTTTTTGCGATATTTTTTGCTGTAACAGTGCTGCAATAATTCTTATAGGGTAGAAAATAAAAAAGAAGAACCAATAGAATTATTTGCATTACGTGAATGTGATTTTGTTGGACACAGAGTCTTTTAAAAAAATTGTATCTCAAGTTCTGGAGTTTTTTCATTATCCTCACTTTCGGCTTCCAGTTGGATTGTCTGCCACTTTGCCCGAAATTGGTTCGCTATCCAAAAAAAAGGTACCTATGTATGGCTTTTTGTATAGAAATATTTACGAACTGAAATTCTCGAAATCGTTATTTCTACTCTAAAACGAATAGTCGTATTCTTTAACCCCCTAATTTTTATTGCCCCAGTGGCATTGGTGGAGATTTTTATATATGACTTATTTAGATGTTTTAAGAGTTTTAGCATGTTACTAATTTTTAGCCATATTGAAATCTAAATCTAAATTCTAGAATATCTCACCTATCTCCAGTAAGTTTTTACTAAGGACGGTACCATCTTTACCAATTAAAAGATTCGATTCAATTTTGCGTGAGTAATACTCATTTACCCGGCAAAAAACCCTTCAGTATCAGTTAGCGTTCTTGTCATATCTCCTTTTTATTTCACGGCAACTACTTTCCAATGTTTTACTATACATGGCAAGTTTAGAGACGGAAAGAACTTTCGAAAAGTTCGACACTATAGTAACAAACCAAACCTCAAAAATTTCACAAATTATTCTTCTAAACTTAATAATAAATTCAAATAATTAATAATAAAATCAAATACCATTTTCTATAATAGAAAAAGAACACCAAACCAGACTAAACATAATATATGAAGAAACAAGAAATAAAACCAAATCAAAACGTCTTCAAAATATCGACACTCGGCATCTTCCCAAACATTTTATACTTGCTCCAAAATATATTCCTTTCTGCTTACATTATTATAACATTTAGACTTATTAAATGTTTGTACATCGAAATCATTTTCATGCCGCCTTCGTGTGACGGCTATGCACCCCACTCATAAACATCACCGCCCCCGCTAAATATCAAGGAACCAATCCAAACTTAATTTTATAAACAAAATCCAGTGTTCTGTACGCAATTAATTGCTTAACTCTCATAAACTGCAAAGTCTCCAACATAAGGCGTATATCGATTGCATTTCAAAATTATCCTCATAATTCGATTACACAGTGTTTGCAATTTTTGTTGCACTCACGACGTTATACTAAATATCAGCACAACAATATATAATATGTGGCAATATTAAAGACTTCAGCATTCAGTGTGTCTCACGGGACGTTGGATTGTACATATAAGTACTTTTGTTATTAATAGAGATAGAAAGTCGGTTAAATGGGCAAAGTAGTGCATACTGATGTGCACTTTCGTTATCTGTTCAGAAAATAGTTGAATTCCAAATGGTTTCCAAGCTACTTTGAAAAACCCAAAAATTTAATTTTTTAATTGTGGTCATAACTTCTTTATTTGTGATCCCACCCAAAAAAGCGTTTGGACATTATAAATGCACTTTTTGTCTACAATTTGATTATGTCAGTTTAAAATTTTTTTCGCCAATGAATTCGTCAGAACCACACGAAACTTTTGTTCTTCATATGGACGCGATATTGGCTTTATAAATGTTTGGATTCAGATTTTTTTCTGAGTAATTTGGTATGCCACTTATATATTTAGAATACAATAAACCGACAGAATTGGAGTTTTTATTTAATATCTGAAATGATCGCATGGTGCCATGAAAAACACATTTGAGTGATACAGTATTTGTGTGCCCATAGTAAAGTTACGGCAAACTTTTGGAATGTATTTATTTGGACTAACTAGACAACATAAAAAAGTAACAACATTTTGACGAAAATCTCGCCATTTTCATGAAGGCATTTTTCACAGCATTCCGTAATATGGTGACCTTACCGAGGGTTCTTCTGTCAATCGAAATGAAAGCGGCGACAACGTTGTCACGTAACTCTCCAACGTTGCCAAAATTATAAACACCATACACCTTATTTATTTTTTATGTCACTCTAGAGGTAAAAATTACAAGGGAAAAGATCCGGCAATCTTGGTGGCCATGATACTTCTGAATAGGTAGCAATTACTCTCCGTTTATGTCTTATACCTAAATAGTTACTGCTGAGTCTTGTTGGAACCACATACGTTATTGTAACGCCAACGGTATATTGTCCATTCTTTCTTCTACGTCTTCAAAGAGCAATATTGCCGATACAATTCCGAAGTTAAGTTTTTGTTATAAAAAATTGGTCCCGTTAATCGGTTGGCCACTATTACTCCATTGGCACCATACAAACCACAGCTTATTATGGCGCTGTACAAAAACGTGCTGATTTTTGCGGGCCCAGTATTAGAAAAATTTGATTCATCGAACTATAATATTTTTTTATAAATTTTGGGTTTTCACCTATTTCTTTCAACAGATGAGTACAGATGGGTAGATATCACCTGGTTTCACAAAACTTCTTCTATGGCACCATGCGATTTTCAGCAATTCTCGAAGTGTACAGCTTTCAGTCAATTCTATTATCTTATTGTAATCAAAACATTGCATGCGAAATGGTGAATCCAAACATGTATAAAACCAATATGGCGTCCATAAGAAAAACAAAAGTTTGTTTCTGTCCAATCCATTTGCGAAAAAGAATTAAACTGCTATAATCAAATTGTAGACACAAAAGTGACTTTATATTGTTAAAACGCTTTCTTTGGTGGGATCACAAATATAGAAGTTATGATCATTATTAAAAAATTACATTTTTTTGGAATTCAACCTTTCTGAACAGATTATAAAACAGCACATAAAAATGCATTACTTTGTCCATTTAACCGACTTACTATCTCTAATATTACCAAAAGTACCCATACAATCCAACGTACGGTGAGGCACACTGTATAAAACATTTTGTATTATATTATATCAGAATCACTTATTCTACACATAAAACTCTTCCTAGGAATTATGCACATAATATGATTAAAATGGTGATTAAAAACCAAATATTGATCCAAAATATTACCTAAATATGTACTTAATTTCCAAAGCACGTTCCAATATTATATCATTCGCCGTCACCTCTACATTCATACTTATTGCTTAATGTCTCAACAAAAGTTCCAGAAGAAAGAAATAAAAAAAAAATACTTTGCGTTCAACAACACGGCGGTAACTTTGAACAACTAGCGTGAAGCGGATTCCACGAAAAAAAAATATTTCATATGATCACCATTTAAAATAAAAAAAATTAAAACATACTAAATTTACAGTACGTAATGTCTCATAACAAACATATTTCATCATTTTTTAAACACGCAGCAATGTCATTAATATACAAAAGAAACGATAAAGGACCAAAAACCGTTCCCTGCGGTATACCACAATCGCAATTTTAGGCTCGGATAGTAACTGCCATATTTTACACATTGAACTCTGTGACCTAAACAGGATTAAAACCATTCCAAAACTTTCCCGTGAATTCTGTGACTATATTTTTCAGTTTTTTGATGCTATTAAATTACAAATTGATTCCTGAAATCCGCATCATCCTAAGTTAATACGTTCGAAAGAAAAGAAATAAAAATTTCTGTCTTAAGCAATTTTCTAAAACACTTATTTTTGTATTGTATGCTTGTTTCTTGTTAACTTTTCAGCCAAGTTACGTCTCTTTTTGCACACTATGCATATTGCTTAAGAACCTCGATTCGAAGATCGTTAAAAAGGAATCATAATCGTCTATTCAAATAACACAGATACGATTGTGTAACATGGTATAATATTATATGCAAAAAAAAACAATACGTGACATAACTTTTACGCGCGAATTTTACAGCTCGACAATATTCGATCCCCATCCGTTACAGATGGGGCTTAAACGTGCAAATAAAAATGCAAAAGGGCCGATTGGTCCGAGTCCCATACTTGATTCAACAGTTTCAAACGCCGACACATGATGAAAACTCTTCCAACTAATAAACTTTATAGCCAGCGACCAATCCAGAGATAATGCGATATATGCCGTTGATTTGATGCCACCCCTCGCGCCCCTTGCGAAGGCGGCTAGGTGGGGAGGTCCTCCTACCCCCTGTTAACACTATAAAAGCGACTAGCATGCACATGTACCACCGAGTTCTTGTAAAGGTGTGAAGGGAAGAGCACCAACAAGCCAACAGTCGAGCTGTACCTGTGAGGCAGTCCTACATCTGAATTTCCCGAGGCTAGTGAGAAGGAAGGAGCGGTGCCATGTGCTGGAAGAATAATGCCAATAAGGCATCGCTATCACCTGTGGCTGCCAGGCTTACGAAGTTTACTATTCTACTTGCGTTCTTGTGCTTCACCGAATGCGCCGCAGGTATGTGATTTTTCGCATGACACTTTTTGACAAATTTTATATAATTACTGAAAATATACAACGTGTTTCAGTTAATTTAAAAAAAGGGAAAGTTTTTTATTATTTATTAGTAGGTCAGAAACTATGAATTTCTACTGAATTTATTTTCAATAGTCCCGAAAAATCTTATTTACAAATTTTATTTAGATGTAAGATTTACATTCAATTTTGAAATCACTGCCCATCAGCACAGTTGAGTTTTTTGTTTATTAACAATCCTCAAAACTTCATTTTTCATAATCCAAAAATCGACGAGTTTTAATACATAATATTACGAGAGTGGTTTAAAATTGTGATTTTAATGATTTAAAATTAATACTGTTTTATCACAACTTTTACCTCTCGGCATTGTGTTATGAAGAAAATTTTTATGTAATATCATCCCGTTTTGGAAACAGTAAGAATTAAAAATTGTAAAAATTGAATATTGTATTAATTTTAAACTGTGATGTAGCTCTGCTAATTGTGCTAGAGAAGTAGAACATGTGTAATTTTGAATCATTTTTCATGGCGTTTCTACAAAAATGCGGATGAGATGTTTCAAGTAAAAGTACAAATAAATATTAATTTTGAATATTGCAAAAATCACATCATTATATAAATTTAATTCACCCAGTTTATTGCGAATATACCGGAAACTGAAACTATATCTTTCATAAGAGTCGTACTATAAAAACATTAGCTCAAACATTTGCTATAAAAAATACTTGGTTTTAAAACATCATGGCTAGTTTTTGTATCTTGTAACCTTTATTTTGATTCTTAAAGAACATTTTAGTAGTGCGAATAAACATTACCCCCACAAAATATATTATTTGCAAATTTAATTAAGATGAAAGATTTACATTCAATTTTGACACTGCCCATCACCACAATTGAATTTTTTGTTTATTAACAATGCTCAAAATTTCATTTTTCATAAACCAAAAGTCAACAAGTCTTAAAAGATAAATATTACGGTTTAAAACAATACAGTTTTATTACTTTTACCTCTCGGCGTTGTAATATGAACAAAATTTGTATGTTATATCATCCCGTTTTGAAACATAGGAATAAAAAATATAAAAATTGAAATTTGTATAAATTTTAAACTGTGATGTAGCTCTTCTAATTATGCTAGAGAAGTGCAACATATGTAATATTTAATCATTCTTCATGGCGTTTCTACAAAAATGTCGGATGAGATGTTTCAAGTAAAAGTACAAATAAATATTAATTTTGAATATTGCCTATAAAAACATTAGTTCAAATTTTAGGTATACAAAAATGTGGTTTTAAAACATAAAGCTGAGTTTTTGTATCTTGTAAGCTTTATTTTGATTATTAAATAACATTTTAGAAGTGCGAATAAACATTAATATTCCATACGAATATTTCGAAAATATCATATTTACGAGTAAATGGATATTAGTAGAATACAGCTCGTAAAATTTTACATACAAAAAATATATCTAAGTGAGATCAATCATGATTAAAATAAAAAGTGTTATTTCAAATATCTTTTCAGGGAATAAGATAAAAAAAGGTATTAAAAAAGGTAGTTAATTAAAATAAGATTAAATAATTGTTATTTTATTAACAAGTGTGTTCAAGAACAGTACAATTGAAGATTAAATTAAATATATGGCACTTGTTATTAAAATAACAATTGTTTATCCTCTTTTAATGAAAATATCGTCAAATCTAAAAAGTTAAAAAAATAAATAGCAAAACTTTACTTGCGATTTGCGAAAACTTTTTCAAATATTTTTTACCAAATGTGATTGTCTGACATTACTTCATTTGAAAAGCAACTTTTTATTTTAAACATTGTTGACCCGACTACTGAATACTAAAAATTACGTCCATAAAAAGGTACATCATTATGGTGTAATACACACATGTACATATGTAATATACGGTATAATAGTGTACATTTTTAGATGTACAATCAGACATTTGTGCAACATTTGTTGTACAAAAAAACTATAATCTTGTCTATAATTAGTCTATAATCTTGACAATAATCGTTTTTCAAAAAAAAAACTTTCTCTGTGACAGTCAAATAGATATTTAACTACACCGACACTCTCTATATTTGAAATGGTTGTTTGGGATAAATTGTTACAAGCTAAAATATAGGTTATTTATATCTTAATAATGCGAATAGTTTTTAAAGTATTGTAATCGTACCAAAATAAAAAATCTGATGTGGCCAGCCACATGACTTTATCATACAAAATATAAAATTAATTGTTTAGCTGCATGAGAATTTGATTGAGATAAATCGTGTCTGCATTAAAATTGAACTAGTTAGCCAGGATTTGACAGATATTTTAATAGTCAATAGTATCAATAGCAGGTATTGTCAAAGCATCAGCATTTGACACTACCTACTGTCGTCAGAATAATAGTTATTTATCTCACATGTGCCGAAAGTACGGAATAGCGCGACGAGCGGTGATGCGGCGCGTGACCGCGCGTCACCGATGGCGGAGCGTCGCCGTCGCATGTGAGCGAGTCCCGCTATGTAGTTTTCGACAGGAGTGACATCAGCGTTTTTGTGTTGCTTTTTGAGAAGTATTTAAAAAAAATCAAAAATGGTTATATTTCTGTATAGGAAATGTTAGGTTAATAACGCTTCTACGAAACGTCAAGTTTAAAAAGCTAATTCAAACTCTGACAAATTTATATTCGTTCATGACACTGTAGATGTCACATCCGTACCAACATACTAAAATATAACTACACTCATCGCTATAGTTTATTTACAATTTTCTCAATTTATCGTTTTTACAATTAGATATAACAACGGGTTGATATTTCTTATCAACAAACAATTAAATTGGTGATCTTATTTTATTTGAATTTTGTATTTTGTACAATGTCGCACTAGAGCGGCAACGTTCCATAGCGGTTCTCCAACCTGTGATGAAATCAGCTGTTTTCGAGTGTGACAGCCATAGACATTTCTGTGGTGACAGCACAAAAAAATATTTGTCAAATCCAGGCTACTACGTATGTAGTTTCATATCAATGCAGATGCGACCGATCTCGATCAAATAGAATTTGCTCTTGAAGATAAACTATTAATTTTACAAAAATATATCATAGGCATAAATTATTCAAAATTTCCTCTACTTTAATATATTATTTAACTATTTTGACGAAATTACAGAAATGGCAGCTCATTTGCAAAATCCGTGAGCTTAGAGGAAACAGCCAGTTCCTTTGGACCCTTTTGACCCAAAAGCTTTTCAGCTCTAAGTTTAGTCATGAAACTTCTGAATATGAACTTTCGTCCCGATACCTTTAGTAGTTTCTCCGGAAACGTCTCCACAAAAAACGGGTACACACACACGCACACACACACACACACACACACACAGACATTTTTTTGTACCTTGGTCAAAAATGTTCAGGGGACCCATAAAGACCTATTTCCGCTAAAATCTCAATTTTTTTTTTCGGCACGATTACAATACTTTATCATACTGCGTATGATAAAGTAAAAAATCTGATGTGGCCAGGCACATGACTTTATCATACAATATATAAAATTAGTAGTTTAGCTGCATGATAATCTATTCTATTGAGATAAATCGTACGTATTGTCAAATCATCAGCATTTGACACTACCTACACTACGTCATTAGAATAATAGGTATTTATGTCACAAATGCCGAAAGTACGGAATAGCGCGACGAGCGGTGATGGGCGCGTCACCGAAGGCGGAGTGTCGCCGTCGCATATGAGCGAGTCGGCTATCTAGTTTTTGGCAGGAGCGACATCAACGTTTATTGTGTTGCTCTTTAAGAAATACGTATTTAAAAAAAAAATAAATGATTTCTGTATAGTAAATGCTAGGTTGGTACCACTTTGACGAAACGTCAAGTTTAAAGGTGCGTTCCGATTAGTAGGTAATGGTAGCTAATGGCGGTGGTAGAATACGAAATTATAGTGTTTCTTACATATCGTGATAATGACACATATTAGTTTGCATGTGCATAAACATGAGTCACTATCAATTTTCTATTGGAAATACTATAACGGCGTCTGCTACCACTGCCATTATCACTAATGAAAACGCACCTTAAAAAGGTAATTCAAATTCTGACAGATTTATATTTGTTCATGACACATCCCTACCATCATACTAAAATAAAACTACACTCATCGCTATACTTTATTTATAATTTTCTCAATGTATCGTTTTTGGAATTAGATATAAAGACGGGTTGATATTTCTTATCAACAAACAATCAAATTGGTGATCTTACTTTATTTGAAATTTGTATTTTAAAATTTGCCGCACTACAGCGGCAACGTTCCATAGTGGTTCTCCAACCTCTGATGAGATCAGCTGTTTTCGAATGTGACAACACAAAAAAATATTTGTCAAAATCCTGGCTACTATGTAATTTCATATCAATGCAGATGCGACCGATCTCGATCAAATAGAATTTGCTCTTGAAGCTAACCTATTAATTTTACCAAAAAATTTCATAGGCATAAATTATTCAAAATTTCCTCTACTTTAATTTATTAATGAACTATTTTGTCGAAATTACAGAAATGGCGGCTCATTTCCAAAATCCTTCAAAAAGGCTTAGAATAACCTAAAAAGCTAAACTGTTAATTTTACCAAAAAATTTCATAGGCATAAATTATTCAGAATTTCCTCTACTTTAATTTATTATTTAACTATTTTGACGAAATTAGAGAAATAGCGGCTCATTTGCAAAATCCTTGAAAAAGGCTTAGAATAAACTACCAGTTCCTTTGGACCCTTGTGAACCAAAAGCTTTTCAGCTCTAAGTTAGGTCATGAAACTTCTAAATATGAACTTTCGTTCCGATACCTTCAGTAGTTTCTCCGGAATCGTCTCCACAAAAATCGTTTACACACACACACACACACACACACACACACACACACACACACACACACACACACACACACACACACACACACACACACACACACACACACACACACACACACACACACACACACACACACACACACACACACACAGACACACACACAGACATTTTTTTTGGACCTTGGTCAAAAATGTTCAGGGGACCCAAAAAGACCTATTTCCGCTAAAATCTCAATTTTTTTTTTCGGCACGATTACAATACTTTACATACTGCGTATGATAAAGTAAAAAAAATTTAGCGGAAGTAGGTCTTTTGGGGCCCCCTGAACATTTTTGACCAAGGCACAAAAAAATTTCTGTGTGTATGTATGTGTTTACCCGATTTTTTTGGCGACGATTCCGGAGAAGCTACTAAAGGTATCGGAACGAAGGTTCATATTTAGAAGTTTTATGACCAAACTTAGAGCTGAAAAGCTTTTGGTTCAAAAAGGCCCAAATGATCTGTATGTTTTCTCTAAGAATTTTTCAAGGATTTTGCAAATGAGCTGCCATTTCTGTAATTTCGTCAAAATAGTAAAATATTATTTAAAGAAGAGGATATTTTGTATAATTTATGCCTATGACATTTTTTGGTAAAATTAATAGTTGTATGATTCTATTTGATCGAGATCGTGTCTGCATTTAAACTAGTTAGCCAGGATTTGACAATTATTTTCATACAGTAGGTAGTGTCAAAAGCTTTTTTTTTGACAATACCTACTGTCAATATTATCAAAATATCTATCACATCCTGTCTAACTTGTTTTGCTTTAATGCAGACACAATCGATCTCGATCAAATATAGTCTCATGCAGCTAAACTATTAATTTTATATATTGTGTGATAAAGTCATGTGCCTGGCCACGTCAGATCATTTAGTATATCGCAGAAAAAATACTGAACTGTACTTTTTTGAGTAAGTCTTGATTATCAAACCTTTAAACTAACTGATAGGCCGCCTTACGACATATCTGAATACCGAAATGTGACACAGAAAATTGTATATTTCATTTTTCAAGTACAATTCGGAAATATTTTTGAAAAATACATTTGATATTTATTTGAAAATCGTGAAAAAATTACTGGATTTCTTTTAAATAGTTGTTGCTAATATTAAACCTTAAAAACGCTAGAACGTTAAAATACGACGTATTCCGTATTAGAACATAGTAAATTATTTGTTATGATGGGCAACAATGTCTTTCGGCTAGGGGTGCTCGGTTTAGCGTGACTACTCACCCATATTTTTTCCAATACTAGCTGACAGAAATGGTTTTTTAAGTTCCATCAAAGTTCCCTTGGCAATATAACGGCATGATAACACAGAGTTGGTAGGAGCGGCCCTAGTTTATTGTTTGACTGCTGGTTTAGGAAAATTTATTTTAATAATGTTTTTGTACATATATTGTATCTTTTATTTATTTTACCAGATTTTTTAATAAAAAAATTACTCGTTTAAATACTTATCTACTTACTTTTTAATAAGATTTTGATATTAAATCTTTGTTCATTTCCATACGTTGTCACAACGCTTGTGTGTACTGAAACACACAAAAACTAATAAAGCAAAAAACGGTCCCACATATTTATAAATATGAGCTTGTAATTATTATCGCCAAATTGATATTTATTATAGCTATGTACAATATTCAGTCATTATTTATTTGAACAGTGCCTTTGTGATGTTACAGAAACAGTGCAACTACGAGTGCAATTTGTAGTTTGTTAATTTTTGCGTGTTTACTGGCTGCAAATAAATTAGGAAAAAATAGCGGCATAATAATGGCAATTTCAATATTGTGCGCTACAAAACATACTGTACAAAATATTTTACCTTTGACTTATTAGTGTACTACAGTTTTGGCATTAAACAGAAGGATTGTGTCCTCGCATTATATTTGGCTATGCAGTAATTATAGAGGCCAGTAACATTTTACTATTTACATGGAATATGAAATATATTGTACAATGTACACAGGAGAAAAATTCCCTAAGTGGCTTCAGCTACAAATTTAAAGTCAATGTCACGTCATATAAATTAAAATTAATAGAAACTACTAATCGACTATATACTTAATCTAAATGCAAACGTTATTTTTATATTTAACATGTTTGTATGTCCAATGTGCGTAGTATATTTTAAAAAAATGCCAGTTAATGACTTTACGAAGGTGCTATATAGTGTAAAGCTCTAAAAGGAAGTTTTTTTGATGAAAACCTGAAAATTAATAGTACATGAGATTCTATTTGCTCGAGATCGGTCATATCTGCATTAAAATAAAACTAGTTAACCAGGATTTGACAGATATTTTGAAAAATAAAAAGTGGTCGTATTCCATATTTTTGTTTTACTTTAGCAGTCGCTACATGTTTCGTGTCCTACTGGGCACTTCTTCAAGCGCTATAGGAAATGAAATATAAATTACATAGTTTACAATCAAATCAAACTAAAAAAACTCAATAGTAAAAACTTACATTTTGCCAGACGCGACCCGTGGAGAACATAAAACAACATACAACCGCCACAAACAAACATATATGAGACTGTAGAACAGATTTTTTTTAAAAGATGTATTTACTATTGACACTAGGTACTGTCAAAACATCAGCGTTTCACACTACCTACTGACATTGGAATGAAACTATTTGTCAAATCTTCAAACTAAGATGCAGACACGACCGATCTCAATCAAATACAATGTAGCTAATGTAGCTAAACTATTAATTTTAACAAATATTGTCTTAGACATAAATTAGTTAGAATTTCCTCTACTTTCATTTATTATTTAACTTTTTTGACGAAATTGCAGAAATAGCGGCTCATTTGCAAAAACGTTAAAAAATGCCAAGACTAACCATCCAGTTCCTTTGGACCCTTTCGAACCAAAAGCTTTTCAGCTTTAAGTTTGGTCATGAAACTTCTAAATACACACATACACACATACACATGTACACACACACATAGAAAAGTTCAGGGGACCCAAAAAGACCTATTTCCGATAAAATCAAAAAAATTACAATTCTTTATCTTACTGCGTATGATAAAGTAAAAACTCAAAACAAGAAAAAGGATTCAAATACGTGTAGGGTATGAATCCTTACACGATGGGCAGTCATACGGTGGAGGGGTCTCCGGACTACGGTCAACCCTCTTCGCGACGGAACCTGAAGGATAGCCATGTTAGCGCTTTACTATAGAGTATGATATTTTTGCCAATTGGCGCTTGAATATTTTTTATGGAATTAAGAAATAAATCTAGCAAGAGTTAATTTTAATCTTCTATCTTCCAAAAATGTAATAGTTTTTTTGCTATTGCAAAGAAATGTGTGGTAATAAATTTTAATTTTTCGAGCAAATCTTCATTAACGTTGTATTTTGAAACAAAGACATGGTTTTTGAAATGGTTTTGTGTCAAGTTTCTGTGGTACATAGTATGTAGCTTCCAATATTATACGGAATATTATAGGCGTCTTCCACGAAAAAAACACGAAAAAAATACCGTTCACATATCGTTTCTTTTATTTACCCATTATTTTATAAAAAAATTAACTAAAAATTCATCATTTTTTATTGGTTGCCTTATGCACTATCACGGGAAATCAATCCACATGCAAAATCTCAATTCAACTGGAACCAATTTTCTAAAATTTTGTCCGAAAATGTTTCAATTTTGTTTATTGATACATGCATTGTCACCGGATATCATTGTCATATTCAAAATTTCAACTTGATTTGACGTTAGGAAGTAGGTAGATTTAAACGTAACAAAAGTACAGATAAGCGTCTTAATAAATCGTAGAACTGACACATCGTACTATCATTTACTACTCTGTTTTTATTTAAAAACTTCCGTAACTCATTGACTAATAATCTCTTTGCATAAAATTGATGTTGGTTTGCTTTCTAATTCCGTTTATTAATAATACTGTTACGTAGCTCCTAATGGAGGATGGCGTTCTGTTGTTTAAATACTTTTTGTATTGCTGACCACACAGACTTCCAATACTACAGCTGACTGGAGTTCGTGAAACACGATAGTTGAGCGTATAGTACGTACGCTTATGTTAATTTGCACGTTTTGAACCGGTGCTATAAAGGAATGTATTTGTTCCGATTTGAAAAGCCTGAAGTCTAAATTTATGGTCAAGCAACTGACCGCAGGATGGGTGGGTTGGATGACTTGGCCTCAATTATTCAATGAAATGAAACTATACTTCGCAACATTACAAATTACAATTATATACTGGTCTGTAAAACGAGTGTATCTAATTGAAAAGGACAACCACATCCAACCGTAGCGAGGACTAGAAATATAAAGAGACGAAATGATACATCAACAACGAAACACAAACGCATACCAGGAACGTTCCGAACAAACCCGATATTAATTTTTGTAACGATGCGATTGACCGCTGCTAGTTTCACGCCACTCTTAAAACCAAGCGTACGCTCATGGATAATAAAAGTTACTATTTTGTCGACTCTCTGCTAACAGGACAACCCAAAGTATTTATTAATTACCTTTGCGTGAGATGGATGTATTATATGCAGTGATGTGGGGCACCTAAATAACCGACGCATATGCTGGCTAAACCTATGCATTCTTGGAATAAACTAACAAATAAAAAATTGTGTTAAAATTGTTAAAATTGGGTCAATATTTCTTACAACGATAGATACACATGGCTCATCGCACGCAAATGGGTTTTTGGATACTGGGTTTTTCAATTCCAGGTTAAACCACATACCGTTTTTGTACGTCGATACCCAGTTTACGGTTTAAACTTGCATTTACAAACACGCCCTTAGCGACTTCATATTTCGACAGCTATTCAAGAGCGAGAAATACTATGACGAATTTGAAATTTAGTTAAATCTCGGGGTCTTCCAAATCTGGGATCTCAGGAAAGTATTTTAAATTCAACGCTGTTAGTAACTGGATGCGATGTCCGTTCTTTACATTATAATGTGTTAAAGAGCATGGATACAAATCAGATCAAATTAAGTTAAATACTTACTTATATAATATGATAATGAAGTTCTGAATATTTACTATCATTTGACATAAGGGTAGATGTATTTTTGTGCCCAATGCGTAATTAAGAGGTAGTCAAAAATTTCGTTAAATTTAGCCATCTTCGTGTTTCGTTATTTACGCCAATGGCCTCACTTTACTGGCAATAAATATTCCAAACTGACATAAAATAATTGTAAATAAGAAAGTGCTTATAAGTTGTCAAAACGTCTTATGGCAACTTGATCGGACCTCAAATAAGAAAGATATCACCATATTTAAAAAATTGACGTTTTCGTGTTTTTAAACTATGTGTGAAACCATTAGTATTTCAAGTATTTTTAACGGATTGCTAAAGAGCATACAAATCTACACTACTTTGTCCATTTAAAGGACAATTGTGTCTGTAATATGTACTAACAAAAGTACCCATACAAAGCAACGTCCTGTAAAACACACTGAATATGTAGCAATTTTCTTATGTATGTTAGCGCACAGTTCCGTATCGTATATACCGATTTGGACGATTCTTTTCTTGCTTGAAAGGTTGTCATATGGTAATAACTATAACAGTGGTTAAGACAAATTTTTAAGACATGCTATCGGACATGCTATATATGTAGGCTTACCATACATCCCGGTTTGACCGGGGCAGTCCCGGTTTGGAACATCTGTCCCGGCGTCCCGGCCGGTTTGGTATTATTTCCCGGCTAAAATTCTTTACTGAAATTTATATCAGTAACAAATCACTCAGATCAAAAGATTGATTGATTATTGTAAAACTGGTGAATCAGGTATTATTTTTGATCGGTAGAACACATCAAGCTTTGAAACATGCAAATTGTAGAATTTTGGAAATCTAAAAAGGCCTCAAGTCATATGTTCTCTGCTAAGAAAAATGCTTTCATTTTACTACTTTTTGATACTTATTGAGAAATAAACAAAATAATGATGATTTAGGGGTAACAACTCCCTTGCTAACAGGCAACAGAGTGACTAGCCGATTAGTATTGTAACAATATTAAGTATCGACAGCCAAAGAAACACAAAGTTAATTACTGAACATTGTTTATAACGTTTTAAAAATATTTGAACGACGATATTCTATTCGTCAAAGTGTAGACTACCTATCTCAATTAGTTAGTCACTATTTCCCGCTTTGTAGCAAACAACCTTTAAATCACAATAATTTGCACATACTTTCGATGCAAGCTTTCAGATATACTACGAAAAACGCTACAGAAAAATTGTTATAACTTTTACAAAAATTAAACGTATAGGAAATGGAAAAAAAATGTTACATATCTTTGCTTCATATGACAAATTCGTAGGTAATTAATCGTTGTATTTACTCATTTACGATGAGAAGTTTTCTTTGTGGCATACAACCCCTAAATCACAGTAATTTTGTCTACTACTTATTTGAGTATTGCGGTACAATTTACATATCTTTACAACAGAAAAATGTTTATAACTTTTACAAAAACTGTTTAAATCCTTATCTCTTGGGCTAAGTTGTATGTAATTGATTGGGATTATACTTTAAATGATTAGGTACATTAAAAGCTTTAAAAGCCCCACATTACGATATTATGTATAACACTAAGTGGAGGGAGTTGATATTTTGGTTGGCTGTGATAACAACATGTTTATAACTTTTTCAAACATTATATAACTTTCCACCATATACTAAATAATAGGTAGTTAGATGCGGTAGTCCTATTCATGAAAGCAAAATGTTTTGCTCTGAGGAGAAGAACCCCTAAATAACAATATTGTACTTATGTTGTGTGGCTTCAACTCAACATTAGTTTGTTCTGGTTTAGCAAAATGTTATAACTTATCTAAATATTGTTCTATAATTTTCTGTCATGCTTCAATTTGAAGATCTTTAATGGGGGTTAAATCCTTTGGTTATCGATTTCGGAACATTTTGTAAATACATGCTATGATTGTTACCACACAAAATTTAATAATCTAACAAATGTCAATATTTATAAAAAAAGAAACTTCAATTTTTTAGGTGTAAAAGTTCCAGTGCTTTAAATTTCCAACGTTTTCAAAAAATAATTATTAATATATGAGTATTTCCAACGTGTTCTCAGATGACGCACTATTTCTGTCTTATTTAACACCAATAGTAACAGCAATATTGTTCTGCAAAATAAAATTTGTGTAATCTTTTATTTGTTTTTTTTTTTAATTTGATTATAGAAGATATTATAATATTAAATGTACATTCAGCGAAAAATACGAGAGTTTCAATGAATAATTACACTTATTCCAGTTTTTCTTTTGTCACAAAATGTTATATGGACATTTCAAAGCGCTTTTTGTTTGTAGATGACGACCCGGGAACGTCTCCATCACGTCTTAGATTTGCGTTACGCAGACTTCTTGTTTTGGAATCTGTGATAACAAAATTGAAACGATATCTCACATCTCTTGGGATAAAATCAGTGTCACCATAACGGCTTATCTGTGTACAGTAATTTTTGCTGGTTTGTGTTGAAATATATGCATTATTTGGTATTCAAATTTACTTTTGTGGGTACGTCCCAATTGTTGATAATTTTGGTATATCTGATGTTCAGATTCTATAAAAGACGAAATACATAAGAAAACATGAGAAACGGAAAGAAGACACAAAAAATTAGAGACTATAAAAAACCACCACAGGGCGCTGATGGGGTGTTGTTATTTTCAAACGTAGCTAATTCTTGCCCCTGTTCGAAATTTCATAATTATGGTAAGCCTATATAATATGTATACGTACCTTTACTCGAAGTCGGTTCATTTTGAAAAAATATCTTGTTATTATGTAGTTCTTACTTGAAATACGAATAACCTATATTTTGCCATTAAATATCCGTATTCGGCATTAAATGTTTATTTTCACTATCTTGTGTGCATCTTTTCTATGTTATATAAGTAAGTAAATACCCTAATTGGGTAAATACCGGCATATATACATACCTTTGCATATGAATAACTGGGTATTTTACATCACTGGTAGAATGCCATAGCTGTACGATATTCAAGTAATAAATAAGCTAAAGCACAGCGCTGACTCAGTAAAATGAAACTTTTCAGTTGTAAAAGTTTAAAACACAAATTAATGTGGCTTTTAGTTCCCGAGTGAATCTAATTTAATTCATCTAAAACGCGAAACTTTATATTTAGATGAAACTAGCCGTTGACAGGCGCACAGATTTTGAGATGTAGTGTAATTGTTCCCAATTGATTTTTAAAATTTAAACTTCATGAAATATAATTTATAGATTTATGTATTATTGGTATATACCCTGTTTATTACTGACCTTAGTTTGTTCTGTCGCATTTTTAATGCCTTTGACTGGGTTTTCGAAATGGTCTCTGCTTTGAAAGATACCTGAATGAAATATTCGGGTTAGAGCTATATCTAATAGGAAACCTAATTGAAAACCACATTTAATAAAAAAAATCTGATGTGGCCAGACACATGACTTTATCATACAATATATTAAAATAATAGTTTAGTTGCGTGAGATTCTATTTGATTGAGATAAATCGTGTCTGCATTAAAATTAAACTAGTTAGCCAGGATTTGACAGATATTTTGAAAGTCAATAGTATCAATAGTAGGTATTGGCAAAGCATCAGCATTTGACACTACCTACTGTAATCAGAATAATAGTTATTCATCTCACAAGTGCCGAAAGTACGGAATAGCGCGACGAGCGGTGATGCGGCGCGTCACCGATGGCGGAGCGTCGCCGTCGCATGTGAGCGAGTCGCGCTAGGTAGTTTTCGGCAGGAGTGACATCAACGTTTTTTGTGTTGCTTTTTGAGAAATACGTATTTAAAAAAATTAAAAAATGGTTATATTTCTGTATAGGAAATGGTAATTCAAATTCTGACAGATTTATATTCGTTCATGACATTTTTTGTTTAATTACAATTTTCTCAATTTATCGTTTTTACAATTAGATATAATAACAACGGGTTGATATTTCGTATCAACAAACAATCAAATTGATGATTTTATTTTATTTGAATTTCGTATTTTGTACTTTGGTGCACAAGAGCGGCAACGTTCCATAGCGGTTCTCCAACCTCTGATGAAATCAGCTGTTTTTGAGTGTGACAGCCATAGACATTTCTGTGGTGACAGCACAAAAAAATTATTGTCAAATCCAGGCTACTATGTACTTTCATATCAATGCAGATGCGACCGATCTCGGTCAAATAGAATTTGCTCTTGAAGCTAAACAATTATCTTTACCAAAAAATATCATGGGCATAAATTATTCAAAATTTCCTCTACTTTAATTTATTATTTAACTATTTTGACGAAATTACAGATTACGAATTACAGATATGAAGAAAATCGTTGAAAAATGCTAAGAGTAAATAGCCAGTTCCTTTGGACCATTTTGAACCAAAAGCTTTTCAGCTCTAAGTTTGGTCGTGAAACTTCTAAATATGAAGTTTCGACCAGATACCTCTAGTAGTTTCTTCGGAATCGTCGTCACAAAAATCGGGTACACACATACACACACACACACACAGACATTTTTTAGTACCTTGGTCAAAAATGTTCAGGGGACCCAAAAAGACCTATTTCCGCTAAAATCTCAATTTTTTTTTTCGGCACGATTACAATACTTTACATACTGCGTATGATAAAGTAAAAATCTGATGTGTCCAGGCACATGACTTTATCATACAATATATTAAAATAATAGTTTAGCTGCATGAGATTCTATTTGATCGAGATCGGTCGTGTCTGCATTAAAGTAAAACAAGTTAGCCAGGATTTGACAGATATTTTCATATCATATAAATGCAAAATGATATAAAGAATGTTGGTAACAGCAGGCTGTTCCAACACTAGCGTTGTGACATATATCTCTATCTCATCCGACATAATGCCACTGGACACACTACGCATGCGTCTAGTTCGTGGATTCGATTGGCTAGATTGGATCCATAGGCTGCCACAGTGCTGCCACCAGCCACCACATGTATAAGGTTATCTATGGGCTGTCAGTGGTATGGCGTTAGTGAGCTGCCACATGTATAAGGTTATCTATGGGCTGTCACTGAATTGGCGTTAGTGATGCAGAATATTACCTGCTAACGGACGCGATAATACCAACCGCGCACTTTAAGATACAATAGCGCCATCTGTCGATGGTCCTAATAACTACTGGCCATGCATGCGCAGTTGAATCCCTGGCACCACATCGATAGACAAAATTTATATCTCCGTCTCACATTGTTGGAACCGAGACCAACCGAGACTACACATTAGCGCTAAAGGACAAGCGCCGTATAATCACTGATAGGTATATGGATAATATTTACAGTAAGTATTGCCAAAAACCCGGCCTTTGACACTACCTACTGCTAGAATGAAAATAATTGCGAAATCCTCGCTAAGTTTTAATGCGGACACGATCTCGACCAAAAAGAATTTGCTCATAAAATTAAAGTAATAATTTTACCAAAAAATGTCATAGATATAAATTATACAAAATTCCTGTACTTTAATTTATTATTTAACTATTTTGACGAACCTACAGAAATGGCAACTCATTTGGAAAATCCTTGAAAAATGCTTAGAGGAGACGTCCAGTTCCTTTGGACCCTTTTGAACCAAAAGCTTTTCAGCTCTAAGTTTGGCCATAAAACTTCTAAATATGAACTTTCCTCCCGATACTTTAGTAGTTTCTCAGGAATCGCCTCCACAAAAATCGTTTACACACACACAGAGACATTTTTTTGTACCTTTAAAAAGTCAAAAATGATCATGGGACCCAAAAAGACCTATTTTCGCCAAATTCTCAATTTTTGCACGATGTCAATACTTTGTCATACTGCGTATGATAGTAAAAATAAAAATATCAAATAAGATCCTTAAAAAATCTTTAAAAAATGTATAAACAAATAGAGAAAATTTGCACTTTGGGAAATACCTTCTGTTTACTACCCTGAAAACATACTAAGTCCTAAAATACCCTGTTTTTTGGGGTATTTTGACCTTAACCTACCTTGTCTGGAATTGGTCATATCTCCTTCAAACATGGCCTTTATGGGGTTTGAATGCCGTTGTATCCAAATGTCGAAAAATATAAAATTGCGGGTCAGAAGATGAAAGTTATAGGAATGTTCGTCCAAGTCTAGTTTATAAGCATTTTTATGGGTTTTTAAGGACGCTGAATACAAATCTGGCATAAACGATGTCAAATTAAAATGGTGGATCCAAAATTGCGGACCCAAAATGGCGGATCGGAAAATTATAATTAATAGAAATTTCTGCAAAATTTTGAAATTTTAATGGTGTTTTAGGGACACCAAATACAAATCTAATACTTATATTGAAAAATTTTAAATGTCGGAGCCGAAACTGTAATAAAAGGTAATTAAGAATTAATTAATTGCGATTTGAATGCCATATTCCGACTAAGTATTGGTCCGATCAACTTTTACTACATATTAAAAGAACATTTATTGCAATATAAAAACAATTATTAACATTTTTACTTCATACCACCTTGAGTGCCAGTAATTTGTTGTACCAAATTTGAAGTCTACTGATCGTGTTATAAAAAATAATCCAACGAATGAGGGCCTTTTTGGATCAGCCATTTTGAATTTTTCCATGTTTATGCCAGACTAGGATTCAGCGTCCTTAAACCATATAAAAAAATCTAAACTATATAGATTTGACCAAAGATTGGTTCCCATTGGTTCCACCATTTTAAACTTTGCAATTTAACTGCTTTAAATTTAGTCGGATTCAGCGTATAACTGCCATGTTTGTAAGAGTTATGAGCGATTTCAGACCAGGTAGGGTAGTTACTCCACTATTTCACCCGAAGATCGCCCAAATTTTTACATAATTATATCCTTACTGTTCCTGAGTGTCTCTATAAGAATATCTAACTTTGCCCACACCGTACGTATATCATCGGACACTGTTATCACCAGCATAGATAATTATATAGAAATAGGACTATAAGAACTATTGATGCCGTCTAATTAATAGACTAATAATACATAACATGCAAAGTAGCATATTGAATCCACCATGTATATTACAGCCCGACAAGTACTCTGATATCACTGATATAATTTATTCCAACAATTCATACATTTGGCCTAGTGCGGGCCAAACTCGTTGTGTAGACAGAACAGAAAATGTTGATAGAAAGGCCTTTGAGCTAAAATTCGATCACAAGGAAATCGCTGTTTCTTTTTCTGGAGCTTGTTATTTGTTATTTAAAATTGACGAAGGTTAGGTGTTGGGTGCATTGGAAACTCTGAAAGCCCACAAAATACCTTTTCTGGTAATAATCGATTTCTATTTCTTTGTCGAGTATTTTTTAATGGATTGAACTCTGACATGTTACAAAAAGTACCCGTATTTTATAACGCTAGAGGATTTTCTCGACAATAAGTGCTAGTTTTAAAGAAAATGGTGTGGTGTTTGATTGGTTGTTTACTTAGCCAATCATTGACACTAGAAAAATGCTTCTTACACTGCCTTTACCGATTGCGATAAGTACAGAGATCTCTTTGCACTCTAAAATATGAGCTAAAATATGGCTAAAAGCTCAATTTCGTATGGACGATAAATATTTAAATGAAAATGAAACGTTTTGGTTATTTCAATAAGTCAACTGTGTCTTTCTTTAAAGAACTTTTGACGGAATTAATTTTCAAAACCTTGTTAAGCTTATCATTTTCCCAGTTACTTAGTGATATGCACCAGTGTTCACAAGTTATTTCAAGGTGCTACTTTAATCAAGAAAATCATATCTCTGTTATCTTTCCAGTTTCCAGCCATAACATTTGTATTGCCTTCACAGATAATCATATTTCCTCTCCGTTTGCTAAAGTCACAGTAATACTAGTATAAATAGTATAATAAATAGTAATATTGTTAGTACATAGAAGTCGCCCTGAATGAACGACCAGTTGCATTAGTTCCATGATTATGCGACTAGCCACTAGCTTTTCGTTGAGAGCGTCCTCTTTGTCCAAATATATTTTCAAGTTATACGTATAATGCTTCTCTCCGAGTAACTAGAAAAGCTGTAAGTATTCCATGTTTGTGTCGTTTCCCTGGAATATATTGTCGAAAACTCAATCGACTGACTTATTTAATCATCGATTCATCGATTTCATCGATACAAACATTTTGAGAATTTGAGAATATTGTCAACCAATTATTTCATCTACAATCAGCGAAATAAATAATCTACAAATATTTTATAAAAATCTATATCTCATTTCCATTCTGTTTTTCGAAGAAAATTGTGGAAAACCCGTCCTTTAACTGATCGCATATTCCTTGACATTTGTCGACAAAAGCGATAGTGTTACCTATATTTTTCTTATACTTTCTTACCTGAACTTTTCTCAAAAAATGACAGTTTCTTTTCTTATTCACTTCATCCGCTGCTTTTTCCATTTCAGTTCCAGCAGAACTGGTCATAACCAATTTTTGTCCTTAAAAATGAGATGCTAAATAAGAACTTTAAATAAGAATTTTTGTTTTCGACTTTTTGATCATTGAAAGGTGAAAATAAAAAAAAATAATGTATAATCTTTTAATCAACATTTTTTACAAATACGCGAATACCCACTTTTTGGCAGTAAGTACATAAATACCACGTCCTTCAAGGTTTCGTCTTTTATATTAACCTACTTAGAATACTTAGAATGCGGTAATGACGAATTGTAGTTTCACGACTGTATGGAAAATTAACAAAATTTTGTATTTGAATCTTTATTTCCCTTTAAATTTATAATAATTATTGAATAATAAAGTTAAAGTAAAAAACAGTCTTTCTTATGGGTCTTTGGGGCGTTAAAAAATTATTACAAAACACAAAAAGGCCGGCGCCGAAATCTTGTAAAACTTATGTGTTAGAGGAATCTGATTATCACGTGGGTGTAACTATAATACATGCATCAAGTAGAGGGAGCGGTAGGCAGTTCTTCTGATGTATTTTTATATAATATTTTATATTATCATTATTTTATTCCATATGACTAATTTTATGATACAGAAATTAATTTTACAAAAATTTTATAATAAAATAATAATTTAATAATAAAAAGTTTTATATCCATAAAACCATGACGATCTAGGCAAACACTGTTCAACAATGTGTAAAGGAAAATTACAAACATTTTGAGAACCTCTCATTTTTGTAACTTATGGAACAAGATTTGGCAAAAATTTAAAATAACATAAAATAAAAAAACCTTTGTTTCGACAAACTAACACCTTTATCATAAATTATATGGATAAATTATACATAAAAAGTTAGAATATCATGGAACACCTATGTTATATACAAAGTTAACTTTAAAATATTCGCAAACGCGTTAATCTTAAAAAAAAATCTGATGTGGCCAGGCACATGACTTTATCATACAATATATAAAATTAATAGTTTAGCTGCATGAGAATCTATTCTATTAAGATAAATCGTAGGTATTGTCAAAGCATCAGCATTTGACACTACCTACACTACATCATTAGAATAATAGTTATTTATGTCACAAATGCCGAAAGTACGGAATAGCGCGACGAGCGGTGATGCGGCGCGTCACCGAAGGCGGAGTGTCGCCGTCGCATGTGAGCGAGTCGCGCTATCTAGTTTTTTCAACGTTTATTGTGTTGCTTTTTAAAAAATAAATAAATGATTTCTGTATAGTAAATGCTAGGCTGGTACCACTTTGACGAAACGTCAAGTTTAAAGGTGCGTTCCGATTGGTAGGTAATGGTAGCTAATGGCGGTGGTAGAATACGAAATTATAGTATTTCTTACATATCGTGATAATGACACATATTAGTTTGCATGTACATAAACATGAGTCACTAGCAATTTTCTATTGGAAATACTATAACGGCGTCTGCTACCACTGCCATTATCACTAATGAAAACGCACCTTAAAAAGGTAATTCAAATTCTGACAGATTTATATTTGTTCATGACACATCCCTACCAACATACTAAAATAAAACTACACTCATCGCTATACTTTATTTATAATTTTCGCAATTTATCGTTTTTAGAATTAGATATAAAGACGGGTTGATATTTCTTATCAACAAACAATCAAATTGGTGATCTTATTTTATTTGAAATTTGTATTTTATAATTTGCCGCACTACAGCGGCAACGTTCCATAGTGGTTCTCCAACCTCTGATGAGATCAGCTGTTTTCGAATGTGACAACACAAAAAAAATATTTGTCAAAATCCTGGCTACTATGTAATTTCATATCAATGCAGATGCGACCGATCTCGATCAAATAGAATTTGCTCTTGAAGCTAAACTATTAATTATACCAAAAAATGTCATAGGCATAAATTATACAAAATTTCTTCTACTTTAATTTATTAATTAACTATTTTGTCAAAATTACAGAAATGGCGGCTCATTTGAAAAATCTTTCAAAAAGGCTTAGAATAAACTACCAGTTCCTTTGGACCCCTTTCAACCAAAAGCTTTTCAGCTCTAAGTTTGGTAACAAAACTTCTAAATATGAACTTTCGTTCCGATACCTTTAGTAGTTTCTCCGGAATCGTCGTCACAAAAATCGTTTACACACAGACATACACACACACACACACACACACACACACACACACAGACATTTTTTTGTACCTTGGTCAAAAATGTTCAGGGGACCCAAAAAGACCTATTTCCGCTAAAGTCTCAATTTTTTTTTTCGGCATGATTACAATACTTTATCTTACTGCGTATGATAAAGTAATAAAAAAATCTTCATCGGTAGATCCACAATCTTACGATATCAAACTATTGGAACACCCTGTATAGAAATAGAAGCTCGCAAACAGACAAAATAACTTTAAGTCAATTTACTTCAATGTGCGTTCTCCTTTAAATCTCCGTCTTCACACAATTTTTCAAAGAATTATCGCAATTATTACAGCCGTGTTTCCTGTCGTGCATGCAATGGCATGTTGAAAGAGCTCTCTTATCATTCGCATTGGATCAAAAGAGCAATTAGAAATGTTTACATTCATCGGTATCATATCTACGATAAAATTGTACGTGTAATATTGTGCGTAATGGCATCCCTAGTAGCGTGACAGGTGTAAGTTACTCACCCTAATTGAATTTTAACGAAGTACGACTCTATGTTATTTTAACCTGAGTGCTTCTATTGACTTAACAATAGCCACCGTAAATACAACCATGGAGTAAGGATATTGTGGTTGCCGTGGTCACGCATGGATTCTAAACTTTTTTTTAATTATAATTGCCTGAAAAAATATTTCTGAGAATAAAACGCCATTACTTTCATTGTTCTGTTGTGTTCGAGTTGTGCAGGTGCAAGATGCGTAATAAGGGTGAATGGACAGCGTTGAATTAATTGCTGCATAGGGATTATCGTAACAATCATAAAATAAATGTGAATATCCGACTCTTGTTTGTGATATCTGTAATTAATTTATCTCGACATTAACCTTTATAGGTAACACATGAAAATAAAAAATTTGTTTTGAATTTTAACCAGGTAATCTCAGATGTGTTTATGTTGCCAATATTAAAAAAATCTGATGTGGACAGGCACATGACTTTATCATACAATATATACAATTAATAGTTTAGCTGCATGAGAATCTATTCTATTGAGATAAATCGTAGGTATTGTCAAAGCATCAGCATTTGACACTACCTACACTACGTCATTAGCACAATAGTTATTTATGTCACAAATGCCGAAAGTACGGAATAGCGCGACGAGCGGTGATGCGGCGCGTCATCGAAGGCGGAGTGTCGCCGTCGAATGTGAGCGAGTCGCGCTATCTAGTTTTTGGCAGGAGCGACATCAACGTTTATTGTGTTGCTTTTTAAGAAATACGTATTTAAGAAAAAAAAAAAAAAAGATATCTGCATAGTAAATGCTAGGTTGGTACCACTTTGACGAAACGTCATGTTTAAAGGTGCGTTCCGATTGGTAGGTAATGGTAGCTAATGGCGGTGGGAGAATACGAAATTATAGTATTTCTTACATATCGTGATAATGACACATATTAGTTTGCATGTACGTAAACATGAGTCACTAGCAATTTTCTATTGGAAATACTATAACGGCGTCTGCTACCACTGCCATTATCACTAATGAAAACGCACCTGAAAAAGGTAATTCAAATTCTGACAGATTTATATTTGTTCATGACACATCCCTACCAACATTCTAAAATAAAACTACACTCATTGCTATACCTTATTTATAATTTTCTCAATTTATCGTTTTTAGAATTAGATATAAAGACGGGTTGATATTTCTTATCAACAAACAATCAAATTGGTGATCTTATTTTGTTTGAAATTTGTATTTTATAATTTTGCGCACTAGAGCGGCACGTTCCATAGTGGTTCTCCAACCTCTGATGAGATCAGCTGTTTTCGAATGTGACAACACAAAAAAATATTTGTCAAAATCTTGGCTACTATGTAATTTCATATCAATGCAGATGCGACCGATCTCGATCAAATAGAATTTGCTCTTGAAGGTAAACTATTAATTTTACCAAAAAATGTCATAGGCATAAATTATTCAAAATTTCCTCTACATTAATTTATTTTTTTTTTTTTTTTGGGATGTTGCCATGTGCACAAAGCCAGTGGCTTGTCTGTGCGGCATTCGGGGAGACGGAGTATTTGAAAAATCCCCTGCCTAACCTGGGCTTGAACCCTGGACTTCTGAGTGGAAGGCATACGCCTTATCCACTCGGCCACCTCCGCTCTTAATTAATTAACTATTTTGTCGAAATTACAGAAATGGCGGCTCATTTCCAAAATCCTTGAAAAAGGCTTAGAATAAACTAAAAAGCTAAACTATTAATTTTACCAAAAAATGTCAAAGGCATAAATTATTCAAAATTTCCTCTGCTTTAATTTATTATTTAACTATTTTGACGAAATTACAGAAATGGCGGCTGATTTCTAAAATCCTTGAAAAAGGCTTGGAGTAATCACCTAGTTCCTTTGGACTCTTTTGAACCAAAAGCTTTTCAACTCTAAGTTTGGTCATGAAACTTCTAAATATGAAGTTCCGTGCCGATACCTTTAGTAGTTTCTCCGGAAATGAATTAACAAAAATTGGGTACACACACACACAGACATTTTTTTGTACCTTGGTCAAAAATTTTCAGGGGACCCATAAAGACCTATTTCCGCTAAAATCTCAAAAAAATCTTTCGGCACGATTACAATACTTTACATACTGCGTATGATAAAGTAAAAATGGAACGAGTACGCCAATACGTCTTATAAAACGAGTGCAATATACTTCTTTCTAGTTTGCGTCATTAATTTTAGGTTGTGATAAAATCATGACAAAATCTAATTGTGAATAATTTTACTCTACTTTAGCCTACAAGCTTTAATAAATAATCAGCGAGGTCGCAATTATGATCATAATGGAGCTCGAGGCAACACTTTTAACCCTACTGTGATAAATACATTAAACATAGCCTAAAAATATACCTTTAAAATAGTGGTTTTATAGTTATAATAATCAGAATAGAAGTGTTTGGCGGTAACCGATTAGTTACTTCAAAGAATTACAATTTACTAAAGAATTGTTATAACGGTTAACGTTTAATAGCAGTTTTGTACCTAGTGTCCACTGACTTATACAAGTTTACACGCACATATAATTGAAACTAAATTGTAATTTCGGTGTAATAATTGATTAGAATAAGTTAAACTTAGTAAAATTACATGTGATGGAGGTAATACAAGTACGTTGCACACAACCAGAACTAAGACGAAGTCAAAAGCGATGGACAAAAGCGAGTGTGGTATTGAACCGAGCAGAATTCGGTCCAAAATGTTACCGAAAACTTATACATTACATAAACTAAGAAATCCTCAACACTTTAAATGTACTATAGCTTCCTACGTGTATGCTGATATTCAATAAACCCTTTGTTGCACATACATATACTATCCCGCAGCAGTTATTAAAATCGTTCATATCTACGATGTAGGTTTGATCTTGGCATAATACCTTATTAAAGTAAATGTGGTTCTTGAATTATATCTGAAAACTGGATTTGATGTTTAGTTGAAAATAATGCTGACGATCACTTACCAGATATTAACTTATTAAATATGAATAGAATATTGATATTTCGCAGTTTATGCGATTGCAAGCGATTAAAAAGAGGCATTGTGTGGTTATGTGTTGTACGTTGACATGGCAGTAAATGACAATTGATAAATGAATGTCTAGCAATCTTAGCTAAAAGTTACTAAAAACGGTGTTACAATTTGTTAATTGTAACACCGAAAACAGTGTTACAATGTGTGCATTGTGAATACAAAGTAGAATATAGTATATTATTCTATGAGCAAGTAATGTAAGCAATTTCTCACGAGAACGAAGTTTGCAGCACTCGCCTACGGCTCGTGCTGCACAGCGTTCGAGTGAGAACTTGCCATTACTTGCGAATGGAATACTATACTTTTTCTACGACCATGCAACGAAATTTTATAAATTAATTTTTGTGCATATAGGGACAGCTGTATGTCACTATGACGGTTTACAGGATTTTGACAGATTAAAATTGTTTGGTGCGCCTTGTCACTTAGCGACGTTGTCAATGCCTTGACAATGTCGCTAAGCAGTGTATCAATAATTTGGAAATGAAAAATCCAGAGCTGTGATTGGTTCTAAAGCCGTGAGGAATGAAATATTTCTCACTACTGGCGGGGTATGAGGAGCCAGGAATGAAATATTTGTCATGTGTGTGGGGAATGGTTAGTATTACTTATCATAAATTGCCCTAATAATGAATGTATTCCTCAATAGGAGTAGAAAATAGTATATTATTCTATGAGCAAGTAATGTAAGCAATTTCTCACGAGAACGAAGTTTGCAGCACGAGCCGTAGGCGAGTGCTGCAAAGCGTTCGAGTGAGAAATTGCCATTACTTGCGAATGGAATACTATACTTTTTCTACGACCATGCAACGAAATTTTATAAATTAATTTTTGTCCATATAGGGACAGCTGTATGTCACTATGACGGTTTACAGGATTTTGACAGATTAAAATTGTTTGGTGCGCCTTGTCACTTAGCGACGTTGTCAATGCCTTGACAATGTCGCTAAGCAGTGTAGCAACAATTTGGAAATGAAAAATCCAGAGCTGTGATTGGTTCTAAAGCCGTGAGGAATGAAATATTTCTCACTACTGGCGGGGTATGAGAAGCCAGGAATGAAATATTTGTCATGTGTGTGGAGAATGGTTAGTATTACTTATTATAAATTGCCATGATAATGAATCCATTCCTCAATAGGAGTAGAAAAAAGCCTTTTTTTGGCTCGGGACAAAATTTTACTGAATTTTCATATAAGCCTACATCCGTTAATTCCATAAAGAAGACGCTTCTTGTCACCAATAGACATATAGATGCTCGATCTTATTACATTTTGCAAATCTTTTTTATAATTAAAAGAAACTTCTACTCAAGTTTCTAGTTTTTAATTTACATTTAAAATTCTGTGAAAATCCTATTCTATACATGCAGTTCTGAAGCATCAATATGCGATTTAAATCTGTAAAAAATTGTTTTTTAGATAACTACATAAATCAAGCGATCGCAGTATCAAAGCCCAGAAAAAAGGCTTTACAAATCAAAGTTTTAAAATTGAATTCAGGAACTCTGGGTAGTTCTGTTTAATTGACGGTTGTGGTAAAGAAGAAAAATATGTATACCACTATATTGATAACAGGTAAGACACGTAAGACAGTCCCTTTGAGAGACAAGACGCATCTGATTTTTTAAAAGATCTAAGACAAAATAGATAGGAGTGTACACTTGACAAATTTTGCCAGAATAGCAAATTGAAGATGCGTGTACAATGTACATATTCTATTTTGGGTAAAGTAAATATAAATTTGGGGAATGACAATATAAAACCACTTGTAACGCTATGATATTATGTGAATTTATGTGGGGTTAATTGTGTTTCCAGCTACTATTTAAACTAGCGATATCGAGCAATGTATAAACATTGGGATAATCATGGCCATTAGTTTTCCATTGATTGCAATGGTAGTGACTAATGAAGTTCATCAGTCATGTATGTATAGGTAAGTAATTTCTATGCATACGGGCAAAATATCACGAAATGATATTTCCCAAATATGTTAAAATAAGTTTTCCGTCGATCGTTTTTTATGAGTCAGTTTAGTGAATAGGAAATCGTTTATTAAACAACTCTATTAATGCACGATTTCTATTAACGCATGATTTGTTATAGCCAGTTACACGACGCAATGGAGTCGTTTGATTGGCCAATCGAACATATGTGAAATGAAACGTTCCAATCAAAACAGTCCATTCTCTAGAACTCTCAGTGTCAAATTACATAAATTGTCATATAACCTAAAAAGACATCGGCGAAGAGAAATCTATGTAGACGACGCTAGAAGAATACTATCGACGATTTTTTTTAACTAACTCGAATATTAAACGGCGATTAATGATATCAACAATTAAGGCACTCGCTACTCGCTCGTGCGTTAAACAGTCTCCGTTGTCAATTTTAATAGATCATGTTTGGAATTGACTTGTTACCTAGAAATTAGTGTTGCTAAGTATCAATACAAAAAGAAATATATTAGTTGTGAAATAGGTAGGTACATCGTATTCTATTTTTGCAATTAAGAATCTATTTTAATTCATACAGTCCACTAAACCTCTAAATATATTCAACAGGCTCTATCATTAATCGCTCTTTTGAATACATTTGTTGGTTAAATAACTATTAAGCATTTAAAAATGTGCGCAAACTGCATCCAGTTAAAATATTAAAAGTTATTATATTATTAAATAAATGTATTACAATCTAAATATCATGACTAGTGAGTTTTTTACTTACTTTAGTCAATACATCACTCTCTATCGAGCTAAATAGTTGGTCCACAAAATCATCGTATGGAAAGTGTTATTTTCACCAAAAACAAACATTTTTTCAGAAAAGTGGATTCTTTATAAGTAAACTTGTTGAAGTGGCCAAAAGAAAAACTTTAACTATCTTAAAATGTTGTAGCATATACAGAGCAGTCCGGAATACAATTTGAAGTAAGGGTAAAATACCAATTTCAATATTACCGAAAAATGTTATTTGGATAGGTTGTTTAAAATTAAACATTATTTACAAACTTGAAAGCACAGCACCTATCTAGAAAAATGTGGGTTTGTTTTTAAATTACAACTCTTGTAAAATATATTAGTCGTTACCATTGTACGGACTTTTATTAATCTTTCAAATTTTCGAAAAAGCATATACAAGATAAAATCAATGAGCCCTTCAGATTGTAATAGGTAACTTTGAATAGAAATGTTCTCATTGAATACATGTAATTACGTCGAACAGCTGTCATATTTATTATGTGTAATGCAGTTCAATATTGGGTGTTTTTAATTTAGGTTCATGATTATGTAAAATTATATGTTATCTACAATATACATACATATCTTAGGTACACAAATCCTTCGTTTCTTTAATATATTGCCAAGTAATCATTCGACAACTGCATTCTGGTTCCCTGGAATACCGTACGTTTCCCCGAACGCTAGGCATAGTATTTACGGAAGAATGGCAACATCGCTCTCCCCACCCGGCGTATTTGTCAGCGGCTAAGCGATTCCCCGGTGCGCGCTTCGTGTGCTAGTAGCTAGTAGTTTGTTGTTCGCAGGACTGTGTGCGCTCGCTTTTGTGCTCTTTTAAAACTGCACGTACATGGTGCATACATAATTTCTAAATTCTATTTTATTGTCAGGAGAAAATAGGCAAAAATAAAAACACTATTCTCAAAAAAAAAATACATAAATTAACTAATAAAGTGCTTCTGTAATTTATGCTCTCAACTCCTGTAAATTATGTGCCTTGTTGACTTCATCAACATAAATAGTATTTTGAAGATAACCCCACAAGACAAAATCGTTCGGAAACAGATCAGGTGATCTTGCGGACCAACGAATATGGCCTGTCCCACTAATAGGACAGTGAGGAAATGCGATTATTAAAAACTCTCGCACCCTGGCCGCGTTATGACCAGGACAGCCGTCTTGCTGAAACCAAACATCATCCTGATCAACTCCGGGAAGGTTATAAATGGCGGGAAGTACCTGCTCTTGCAGCAAAGTACGGTACTTCGAGGCGTTAAGAGATCCATCGATAAAGAATGGACCAACTAGATGATTGCCTAGAATACCAGCCCAAACATTTAGTTCTTAGGGATATTGAGTACGGTAAGCATAACTTCGGTGCTGATTTTGTTGGGCCAAATATCGAAGAATGGAAGGATTATGTTTATCATATAATGGAATAGTCGATTCATCAGTAAAAATAATATTTTGTATAAAATTTTCATCTGCGTCCGTCTTACAGTTTCACAAATCCGATACAGTTTCACAAAACTCCATTCTGCGAATACTGTCCTCTGCGAAGGTTTCCCGAGTCTTTGAGTACGTATAATTCCGAAAATCACCCTTCTTCAGAGCCTTAGCAACGGTTTTTTTACCAATACTCAATTTCTCACGAATCCCTCGAGTGGATTTCTTATCGTCCAGTACTACAGAACCGCAGATTAGTACATCCCGTCGTTTTTTTTGCTTCAGTTTCTTGTGGACTTATCTCCCTTGGATGACAAGTACTGTAGCTCTTTAGACAAAGATCTTTTTCAAATTGATGCACAATATTAAAAATGGTTTGTCTGCACGGGATAGGTCTGCCTTCAAAAGCGATTGCAAACAAATCCACGCACTGTTGCGCCGACTTGCCACCGTAATACCACTTGATGATCTGAAGCTGTTCTAGCGTTGTTAGATTTGCGATAGTTCTGCCGTTGCGTGCATGTGCTCCGAAACGCAAAACCAGTCTGACCTGACCAGGCCTGCTCTCCCACCAGTCGGCAGTCCCACTATAATTGGCTGCCCCACTCAACCGACGTTGGGAGTGTTGTCCCGCGATACGCTAGTTTCTATAGACCTATGCCTAATTGTTGCGAACACAATCTGTATGTTTTAAGTAGCACTTCCAATGTGCTCCTGCATATCCTTCTTGTCTATGTCCTTGAGGTACTATAAGTACCAGATATGAACAAAATTACTCTGTACTTTACACTACTAAACATTTCATCATAAAAACTGCTCTTGGCATATCAAGTGTTGAATATTACCTGTAATAATATCGGTATGCTCTTTCATACAGTCCTTTTCAAACGCGTGGTAGTAACGTTTCCCTAGATATTCTTTTGTCGCTCAGTAAACACCATTTATTTACAGTCAGGACTTTCATAGGATTAATTATTTTTGATAAATAAAAGTGTACGTTTCAATAAAAAAAGAATTCCTAAGGAACCTGAAGCTGTTTGTCGACAGAAAGAGCATCGAATGTAGCTAATAAGTGGTCAATGTTGACACAGGTTTACTACGTTTTTAAAGAAGACATTGCGCGGTATTTTCATTTCTACTATATAATTATATGAAACTCTATCTATTGTTACTTCAATCGCAAAAACAGTGGCAAATAACAACCGTTGCACAACATTTGAACTTATATTACGTCAAATTTTCAGTAAACACTTAACGAACTGTTCGCGTAGGTTTATATTTGGAAATAAAAGGCGTAATGGCTAATAACAAATGGTTAAAAATTGGTAGTTATTATTGGTTTTTTGAAGGTTAGATTATAGATAATCGTCATGGATATAAATGATGGGTGTATATACAGTAACGAATAGTTATTGCTATATCCTTTTATTGTTGTTTTACACCTGTCGTTTTAGCATTTTCGTTTCGTTTTAGGTTATTCGAGTTTGTTGGTATAGCAAATACCTCTGGTTTTCCAACATAAAACAATTTTTTGACGTGAAACGTCTTTCCCGAAGTTCCAAAGTAGTTGTCCACCTATGTTTGCGACGTAATCTCCGAAGGTGTTGAGCGCAGTAGAACAATTTATGCAGCATATTAAGGACGAAGGATGTGGGTATATGATAAATTAGAATTACTTACAAATATAGAAAGATGTATACTTGGGACAAGGTTAACAAACAGGTTTTCAGAACCGTGATATTTTGTCAATAATGATTAATATCTATTAAAGACGCTACACGTAATTAAACAAATTCCGATGCATTGTATCAAACTCATGTCTTCTTCTTTTTATACGATTTTATGACGCTTTGTTATAAACCAGAAAATCAAGAAATATACACTGTGGCCAAAATAAAACTGTAAAAATTTTTGATCACTCGTATTTCCAATAATATTTAGTCAATTCAAATATTTCTTTAAAAAACGAATTGCTTGTATTGTGAAGATTGAAACCATACCATATTCGCAATAACAGAACGTTTTAATCAATTCTTTATGTTTGGCTATGCAACATTTCCGATAATATCGGGGCAATTTAATGTGAAATGAAAGGTGTATGCAAATCAATGGGTAATAATTAATAACATTTGTCTTGTTTTGGTAAAAAATGGTACTAGAGATCTTGTAACATCGTATGCGGGGTGATTTTTCTTATACAGGCTTTTTACTTTATCATACGCAGTATGTAAAGTATTGTAATCATGCCGAAAAAAAAATTGAGATTTAAGCGGAAATAGGTCTTTATGGGTCCCTGAATATTTTTGACCAAGGTACAAAAAAATGTCTGTGTGTGTGTGTGTGTGTGCGTGTGTAAACGATTTTTGTGACGAGGATTCCGGAGAAACTACTAAAGGTAACGGGACGAAAGTGCGTATTTAGTAGTTTTATGACCAAACTTAGAGCTGAAAAGCTTTTGGTTCAAAATGGTCCGAAGGAACTGGCTATTTACTCTTAGCATTTTCAACGATTTTCGTCATTTCTGTAATTTTATCAAAATAGATAAATAATAAATTAAAGTAAACGAAATTTCGAATAATTTATGCCTATGACATTTTTTGGTAAAATTAATAGTTTAGCTGCAAGAGCAAATTCTATTTGATCGAGATCGGTCGCATCTGCATTGATATCAAACTACATAGTAGCCACGATTTTGATAAATATTTTTTTTGCGCTGTCACACTCGAAAACAGCTGGTTTCATCAGAGGTTGTAGAACCGCTATGGAACGTTACCGCTCTAGTGCGGCAAATTACAAAATACAAATTTCAAATGGTAATAAGATCACCAATTTGATTGTTTGTTGATAAGAAATATCAACCCGTCTTTATATCTAATTCTAAAATCGATAAATTGAGTAGAAAAGTATAGCGATGACTGTAGTTTTATTTTAGTATGTTGGTACGGATGTGACATGTACAGTGTCATGAACAAATATAAATCTGTCAGAATTTGAATTAGCTTTTTAAACTTGACGTTTCGTCAAAGTTGTACCAACCTAACATTTCCTATTCAGAAATATAACCATTTTTTATTTATTTTATTTTAAATACATGTTTCTCAAAAAGCAACACAATAAACGTTGATGTCTCTCCTGCCAAAAGCTAGATAGCGCGACGCGCTCACGTGCTACGGCGACGCTCCGCCTTCGGTGACGAGCCGCATCACCACTCGTCGCGCTATTCCGTACTTTCGGTACTTGTGACATAAATAACTATTATTCCAATGACGTAGTGTAGGTAGTGTCAAATGCTGATGCTTTGACAATACCTACGATTTATCTCAATAAAATCGATTCTCAAGCAGCTAAACTATTAATTTTATATATTGTATGATAAAGTCATGTGCCTGGCCACATCAGATTTTTTATTGTCTTTAGTAAAAGCCAGTAGAATATGACGTTTGTAACAAAAACATTGCAACGGCAAGAAAAATCTAACGGTGTACATGAGTTATCTTTAAAGATAGTGGAGAAACCATTATTGGTGTTTATGAATTTATTATTGTAGGTGGTCTTTTCCTCAGTTTCAATTATGATGTATAACAATTGTTGTTTACCTAGAAATGAATATACAGACATACCGTATTATACGGAATTGCTACCGTAATAATGAAATAATAAAAGTATTGAAGATGGTGATATCCAAGGTGATTTATTTAAAATTTGCATCCCGCCTGGATATCACCATCTTCAAGTACTTCCAACATCAGCCTGAAGCCATTCTGAATACATTGTGTTGGTACTTTCTTTACATATTTTTTATTTGAAGATGTAATTTGTACGTGAAAAACGAACAGCAAAGACCTGACCGTCCGACAAGTGAAAACAAACTGCCATAATTTTAGTTCAATAAAAATCGATGTTGATTTTCATTCCAAACCACTGCAAAAAATGTTTTTGTTGCAAAATCAAAAACAAAATGCAAAAATCTACACCCCAATAATTGTAGTACAATATGGAAACCGTATAATAAAGAAATCCTTAAAAATTTCAAAATCAAACATGATGCCCATAATACAACTAAACGATGGCCATAGTTTCTCCACCATCTTTAAAGATAACTCAAGTTCGCAATTGGACTTTTCGTGCCTATGCAACGGGATCGTTTTTTTTTTCATCTATGCAAACATTCAATTCAACTGCTCTTTTGCGCAAAAACAGCAAAAAGACAATGTTACAAAATGTCACCCTGTATACTAAAAAAATCCTCCTGTACACGATGCTATAAAATCTCGACTCTTCCTCGTGACCAAAATAAACCAGATGTCATACATCTACTAATTTCACCTTTCATTTCACATTAAATTGATCCGTTATTATCAGTAATGTTGCAATGCCATACATAAAGCAACATTACATTGGATTAAAACGTTGAATTATTGCAAACATGGTATGTTTTCAATCTTCACAATATAAGCAATTAGTTTATTCACGAAATACTTGAATTTAAGTAATATTTTTGGCCCACAGTGTATGAAGATAGTAAAACTCGGAAAAACATGGGAATGGAAGCTGAGCAGGTGTTTTCTATAGATCTATTTTATAACTACGACCATAAGGGCATTTTCCGGCCATCAGTAATAGGGACGTTAAAAACTCATTCCGGTAGAATTTATAATGAAATGGACACAAAAGTTTCAAATTTTAGCATAATACACCATTTAGTAGTATTTCGCCGTCATATATCGCAAAACATTCAATTTGGAAAAAAATTTTCTTATTTAATTGCGTTGTGACTTTTTAGGTGTTATCTGTGAATTCAAGTAACAAACTATTTTTTTAAATTAAAGTTAATTCAAGTACGAATTATAAGAATCCTAAGAAGCTCTAAAGCAGGGGTCCTCAGACTATGGCCCGCTGGCCGGATCCGAGGAGCTTTTTTACGGCCCGCGTATATTGGGGTAAAAGCTGGCCATAAATCAAATTTCTAAAATGTTAAAGTAGACAAAGTAAACCAGTTTCTGGGATAGGTAAAGGACGGATGTATTAAAAGGAAGTAATAATATTCCACCTGAGCCCTGCACACGTTGACGTGTACATATCAGCCAAAAGTAATATCTTACTATGGCTGAACATTGGTGCACATAAGTTGACGCTATTAAAAACGGTTGAAATTTTGAGTTTTAAAGAAAAATGTGACTTTTTAGATATACCTTCTTTAGAACCAAGTATGAACATTTTTTCGGCATTGTTTTTATTGAAATTTACCCACAATTTTGTTCACTACAGGGCCGAGAAAATACGTTGTTATAAAAAAAAATATAAAGAATTTAAGTTTTTATTTTATAGTTTAGCTTAATTGAGCACTTGAAAGTGGTTAAAATTATAGTACACATATTTAACATTACAACTACTGCAGAATCTGCTACGTATGCGGTTTTTGTGATTTTATTTCTATCACGTTGTAAAGAAAAATCCCAAAATTGATGTATGGGATTATAATATAATTAGATGCAATCCTTTGAAACCGTGACAGTATAAGTAATTGAGAACAAATTAAACCATATTTATACAGATGATATATACAGATGATTACAGTTATCCAGATAATGACAATTTTATATTCAATGCATTTTGTATGCTGTAAATTCCTTCTGCACGATTTTTTCTTTTGTTTTGGGATCATGTATAGCAAACAACCCCGAAGACCTACACTCTTCAAAATCAGCTGTAAGAAACCTTAAACTTTTATGTGAAGTTCTTGGAAATTTGCTCTTTGAAGCGAATCGGATTCATATTAAGGGCAAGAAAAAACATCGAAATTGCATATTCACATACACAGTTCATTGCTTAAAAGTGGATTATTGTTGAGGAGAGACAATAGTAAGATTGTGAATAGAAACTGGTTAGGCGTTTTCGATAAATGTGTTTACGATGAATGCGAATCCGGGTTCAAAACATGCGTATTAGTGTCATACCACTAAAAAAATACCGTTTCAGCTTTTTTATTAATAAGAATAAAGTGCTTAACATATTGAAACCAATCTAAAAGATTAACCATCAATTTAAATCTGAATTTTTAAAACTAGGTACTTGTCTCTAATAAGCTATCCACTGACGTCCTATATTTTCGTTGTCCTGGGCAAGAAGCACTAACACTTCACTCACGGTGCTCTGCTTTTTAAACAATTCACTGGTTCACTAGTTCGAAGGGTTTAGTTCTATTTAGTCTTCTCACTAGATTCTGGTTGTCCAGTAGGTGCATGGCCTCTACGTTGACGTGATGGCTTAGGCGAGATTCATGCTTTGTGGCGAATCTTTGTATCTCTTGGATGACTTGTGGGATACCAAGATCACGATGCAGGTATTCCGTATGTATACCAAGGAGTATTAACCATATTCCTTAGTACTTTATTTTAGAAATCTGGAAATAGATGAGTTTTTAAACACACATAAAATCGATTTATGTCTTGTTTCTGAAACACACTCAACAAATCAGACATATCTAAAGCTGAATGGATATCAGGTGTATGTAGCATGTCATCAGGATAACCAAGCTAGAGGAGGAAGTGCGGTAATAATAAAAAATAATATAAATCACTATCCGTGCCATTCAAGAGCGCAGATGTACAACTTACCGTCGTTGGTATAAAATCAGCCAAACAGAATTTTACTGTGGGTGATATATATTGCCCCCCAAGGTTTAATCAAAAAATCAGAGTATAACAAACTCTTAGAACATCTCGGGGTAAGGTGGGAATTATATCGCCAAACATCCAGACTGGGGCTCCAGACTGATAACTACAAAAGGGAGAGACCTTAGAAAAGAAATCCAAGAAAGAGGATGTCGATTCCATTCTACAGGTAAGCCAACCTATTGGCTTACTGACCAAGATAAAACCCCGGATCATTTAGACTTCATTATAACAAGAAAATTTTCACCGAGTTTCATTGATATTGCGGAGAACTGGACTCTGATCAGTCCGCAATACTAATGACTGTAAGCAAAAGTATAATCAAAAGGGAATGTACCCCAACTTGGACCAATAAAACTACAGACTAGGTAAGCTTTAAAAAAGTGCTTGAAAACTCAACACAGCTAAATATCCAGCTTAAAAGCAGAGATCAGCTCGACGTACAAGCCGAAAAATTCATCATCACAATCCAGAAAGCCGTCTGGAACAACACTAAAGAAATCACCCACAGAACTATTGGTAATAATTATCCTATGGAAATTAGAGAAATGGTCAAACAAAAAAGACGACCTAGAAGAAATTCGCAGCAGTCACGAGATCCAGCTGACAAAACCATACTTAATAATAAACCCCAACAACTTAAACGTGAAATTCAAAAACTAAAAGAGTCATCATAGGAATCCTTCTTAACTAAATTGACTCCCGATACAGAAACTGATTACTCGCTGTGGAAAGCAGTGAGGAAATACAAGAGGCCAGTGGCCCATGTCCCACCTATAAGACGAAGAGACGGTACCTGGGCAAGAGAATAAACAGAAGGCTGAAAATTTTGCAGAACATCTAAGAGAAATCTTCCAGCCACACAAAATCGAATCAGAGCCAATCACGAATGAAGATATAACCTATGAAGGAGAAGCGATACAGCTAGTTACTCCAAAGGAAGTTGCCAGAGAAATCAAGACAACCCTGAATCCAAAGAAGGCACCTGGATATGATATTATCACAGGAGAAGTTCTTAAGCAGTTACCTTAGAAAGGTATTGTTATGCCGACGTAATAAATGCAATAATTGCAAAAATAATAATAATAAATGCATCGTTCAGATTAAAATACGTCCCACATGCCTGGAAAGTAATAGAAGTTATCATGATGCCAAAACTAGGCAAACCACCGAACGAGGCCAAATCATATCGCCCAATATCACTGTTACCAATGATATAGAAGCTCTTTGAAAAGTTGCTTCTAATGAGAATGAAATTTCTGAATGAGAGAAATGACCTAATTCCTAATCACGAATTTGGTTTTAGAGAAAAACATTCCACTATATATCAAGTCCATAGAATAACAGCTATCATAGAGAAAGCTTTAGAAGAAAAGCTTATTTGCTCAACAATCTTTCTTGATGACACAAGCTTTCGATCAGGTATCTGATAGACTATTCAGATTAAAACAGATCGATGAATACTCGGAACTAAAAGAAGTAAAAGCTGGTGTACCCCAGGGTAGTGTATTGGGACCAATTTTCTATCTACTATATACAAGGCCTACCACAGCTGGGAAATGTAACAGTCGCCACATCCGCAGATGACTCTGTTCTAATGGCAGTGGGATCAACTATTGGAGAATCTACTAGGAATCTTCAACAAGCTAGCAATAAAATATATAAATGAACCAAAACAACAAAGGCCAAGCTCAACGAACTGAAATCTGTCCACACTAACTTTATAAACAAAAGAATCGAGGACATACCTCATGTCAAGATTAACGACGCCATAGTTCCATATCCGAACACTGCAAAGTATTTGGCTATGACTCTGGATACAAAACTGAGGTGGAAAGAACATGTTAAGAAAAAGAGAGTAGAGCTTGGCCTCAAATACAGAGAACTGTACTGGCTTCTGGGAAGAAACTGTCAGTTGTCAGTAGAGAACAAACTACAAGTTTACAGCCAAATACTAAAACCGATTTGGTTATACGGCATCCAGCTTTGGGGTTGCGCAAAGAAACCCCAGTATACAAGGAATCCAGACTTTTCAAAATTATGTTATGAAACAACAATTAAAAGTGCTAGACACATTTCCAAATTAACTCATTCGCAATTTAAACTTTACATGGTATTACGTTTCAAAACTTGAACAAAATTAACGAGGAAATTCAAGACATTTCCAATTTCAGAGTATTATAATAATAATAATTACAAGTATATCGTATAACAGAATTCAACGTGACAGGTGAACTTATCAACTCAGATCGTAAGTGAATTGAAATATAAATTTTATATTTAGGTTAGTTCGAACTCGGGCTTGTTCATAATTGGTTTTTCTACTTGAAAAGTTTACATCCACGTGTGAGTTAACTTTTAACTGTCATGCCGTTACGCTTGGGTCATTGGAATTCAGCCGGGGTGACTTGCCGTCAAAAGTATGAAAACGATTGACAAAAGGTGTTCCTTAACTTTCCTTCTGTTATACAAACTCACTTTTATTGAAACGCAACATGTGGTACGTGAGGGACTAGCGTACTTCCACCTGGCTGTGTTCGTCTCTTTCTTTAAACTTGCGTAGGCATTTTATTCTTATACAAACTGAGTTAACTATAATGATTATGTATATGCGCGGAAAAAAGGATGTTTATATCAGGGACTAAGAACGGAACGAAAACGAAAGAACTAAATTAACCGAAAAATTTATAAGAACGAAAACGGAAACGAAATTTTTATTTTTCGTTCATGATTGAAAACGAAATAAATAATTTCGGTTACCGGTTTTAACCGGTTTAATGACACAATATTTTTGTAACCTACTCCTAGTAGACATATCGGGGATGCAAGGGTCTTCTATTCACGTTGATTTACTTTAGAATAAATCTTTAGTTTAATTAACTAAAATTTTTATTTATTTTGGAATGCTGAATTATTTATATACATTTTTGCTATAAAATAAATATGTTACAATTTTTTTTCTCTTATTTTTATTAATAATAATAACTTTATTTACAAATAACCAAAAATTAACCATGACACAAAATTTTTAAATAAGTAAAAGTTAATTGAAATAAAGCAAGATCAGAGAGAAACGAAACAAATATTATTATTTAAAATATGAAGCAAAAAACATCTGTCACTGGCATACCACTAAACTGCATAGCAGTTTGTGCGTGGTTTTCAAGTAACTAAATTTAATGGGAATAAATGAAATAAACTAAAACAGATTCGTGCCTCTCCAATACAGAAACGGTCCCAAACAATTCATTCTAAATTTTGTTTTTAATATTTATAAAAGGCAAAAATGCCATCACCACTTAAAATGCAGTTAAGGGTCGGCAACCAATTAAGCTGACCACACAGAAATCATGTAAAATAAAAATGTACAAGGCGTTCGTAAGACACAATTAAATTGATATCTAAATTTGCAAGATTGGTAATGAATATCTCATTGCAATATTATCTCTATATATTGATGATTTTTAAGTATCAAACAACCGCATAAAATAGATACAATGGAGATAAAATAGAGATTTTAACACCCATGCTCTCCTAAACCGAATGGTATATACAACCATACTAAAATAAATTGTAATTAACGCGTCTTGAACATTAATCACAATAATAATGTACTGTAATCGTGCTTATTGACACATGGCGCCATCTCGTCGTGCAAATTGTCACTACAAATTGGTTCTGTATTTACAGTTTAGATAGGTTCTATCTCTTGTGATCTTTGTTTGTTTTTGTTTCATTACGTGAATGCAAAAGATTTGGAAACAATTACAATGAACGGTAAAAAGTGGTGATAATCGTTTCAAGGTCACCGTGGATAGGTCGGTTGGTAGTATACTACCAACTTCTTAAAAACGCGTTTTTTTCGTTTCGCACCGACCGTTAATTGAAATTTTTAACATTTAAGTTTTTAAAAGCATAAATTTTATGTTTGTAATTTTTATGATTAAAATTATGACATGTGACTTATTTGTCAAATATAAAAAAAATGAAAATAGCATGTTGGCATACTTTTATTAGAAAAATAGTAAAAAACCGGTTTTAACCGTTATTTCATTTCGGTACACGAAAACGAAAACGATATTTTTTGTGTGTGAACGAAAAGAACGAAAACGAAATTTTTCGTTTTCGTTCTGATCGGAAACGAACAAAATACTTTTCGTTTGTAGTCCCTGGTTTATTATCCTGCATTTTTGCAGCGTATAACTCAAAAACTATCCAATAAATTTTGGTCTGGTTATTCTTAAATATTTCCTAATATACAAAGAAAAAATCTGTGTGAAAGTGGGATCAAAAATCGTTGGGTAGTTTTTTAGTTACATGGAAACACTACAGTTTGAGTAGGTAACCACGTAAAAAAGTGTAATAGCTTTTAGTAATTATGTTGAAGAGAAATACTGACCATAGAGTATGACACAAATAAATTTAAATGTTAAAAATACTTTTTACTTTATCATACGTAGTATGATGAAGTATTGTAATCGTGCCGAAAAAAAAATTTGAGATTTTGGCGGAAATAGGTCTTTTTGGGTCCCCTGAACATTTTTGACCAAGGTACAAAAAATGTCTCTGTGTGTGTCAGTCTGTGTGCCTGGCCACATCAGATTTTTTTTATTATAGTCGGCCATTGTTTAGTTTGATGTTTAAGGTACTTCTTCATTATCGTCGTACTTCTAACTTGTCGAAGATGCTGATTACTTGGGATTGCGAAGATCGATCATCAAATCATATGCATCATCTCCAACTACGGTTGCCACCTTTCGAAAACTCGTCACAGGGGCATGTTGAATAGAATGGTGTACATTTTTTTGTTGATCCATGAACTAAAAGACTCTTTTAACATTTAAAATTTTGTTGCAAAAAATCTGATTTGGCCAGACACATTACTTTATCATACTATACAGCAGTGCCAAACTGTGTTAAACTCTGATGTGTTGACGGTACTTTCAATAGAATCAAAACATCTGTCAAATCCTAGCTAACTACTTTTAATGCAGTAGTAGCGATCGGGATTGATATCGGTCGTGTCTGCATTAATATGAAACCAGTTAGTCAGGATTTGACAGATATTTTCATTCTAATGACTGTAGGTATTGTCACAGGCTGTATTGACAATACCCACTGTCACTAAAATCAAAATACTTGTCAAATCCTGGCTAACTAGCTTTATTTTAATGCAGACACAACAGATCTCGATCAAATAGAATCTGATGCAGCTAAACTATTTATTTTATATATAGTATGAAAAAGTCATGGGCCGGCCACATTTTTTTTTTATTTTATACTAAAGAAGTAGTCCAATGTAGTCTTGCTTTTTCTATAAACGTGACTGAGTAGGTTTGTTTCTTTCTTCGACACTTGTCTTTTCATTGTAGTTACCTAATGCAATTTAATGAATAATGAACAGAAAATCTTTAAATTGCTTTTTGGTCTGATTACATGACTTATTTACAATTTAAAATACTATTTAGCGGTTACTACCATCTGTCAATTCTGCAATTCTGCAATAATTCGTATTTAATAAAATTTATTTTTAATACTTACATTCTTTCAAAGACAAATGACGACACTGACCAACAACAAAAATATCGAACATATGACAACTGATTCCGCTATTTTTTCTGTGGTATCTGAGTCTGTCAGAAGTTGTGAACTATTTCTAGTTTTAGAGAAACTCTGTGACAAAAAAATGTGGAGAACGCGTTTTAGTGGTTATTTTCCTCAAAAACTTGCTAATTTATTATTGAAATTACCAAGCATTTTTTTTATTATATTATTCGAGTAAATATAAATTTCATTCACTTTGATTGAGATAGGTATCTGGCAGCAAAATTCAAATATTTTTTTAAATTTAAATAGAAAATTCTCCAATTGTTTACGAGATCATAGAAATTGTTGGAAATGTGCCACTTAAAAATTAATGTTTGGTGACGTTCTAGTAAGGAAGTGCAAAATAACTCTGGATGTCGACTTTCTAGAACCTAAGTCCTGATTTACATAATTGTAAGCATGAGCCATCTGTCGTTCGTTTTCTTCAACCACAAAGTATCATCATATAACATAATGCAATAAAGAAAACTAGCAAAATATACAGTTAAACATAAAAAAAACAGTTGACGTTGCTGGTTTTGAGTAACCATAGAGCACGAATACGCGAGTTTTTGTTATATATTGAGGGTATGGGATATGTTAAATATTGGTACGAAAGTCAACGTATTATGAGGGACTGATCCACTTTGGGCTGTGGAATCGTTAATTTTTCGAATTCCTTTCTGTAATTTTAGTCAGTTTCTTCAAAAGCTTTCTATTTTAAATATTCAACTGTTTTCTATTTAACCGTTTTCATGTATTTTCAAATAAATAAAACAACCAACTTTTTGTGTTAAGAATACTGTCGTAAAAATATTGAATAAAGAGCGTATCTTCATATTCCAATTAAAAAATCTGATATGGCCAGACACATAACTTTATAAATACTATATATATATATATATATATATATAGATACTATATATATAGATACTATAAATACTAATATCATACTACTCAGCAGTATCAAATTGTGTAAAACTCTGATGTGTTGACAATCCTGTCAAATAGAATGGAAATATCTGTCAAATCCTGGGTAACTAGATGTAATGCAGTCCGAGTGATCTCGATGAAATAGAGCTAAACCCAGCTAAGGACATATTTCCGCTAAAAAAAAATTCGATACTACAATACGTTGTCATACTACGTATGATAAAGTAAACAACGGAATTGTCAAACCAACCTGAAATGTTTCTAAAAACATTTGTTTTTTGTGAATATGACAATCCTCCTATTTAATTATTGTAGCTGCTTATATAAAAACAAAAACAATCTCTCCTTATATACCATAGTACACCTGGTATATTATATATTCCCTATGACTCCCCATCGTGTACGGAGTCTAAGTTAGAAATTTTCAAACAACATCTACGTCTGCCTTTTTCCCCCACGTGTCCGAGCTTTTGTAGTTTTCAGTTTTTAACTATACCTTTATTTTCCACTATTTTGAAATATGAGTTCTTACTTTAAGTCTGAAAGTCTTAAAGTTAATGATTATGTTTATTATTAATTATCTTAAATTAATGAGTATGTTTGTTACTAAACAATATGAGAAATAATATTATCGCTTGACCGGTAACAGGGTATTTTCTAAATGATTCTGGCCGCAGAAGCTTACGTATTATTACGTATTATTTGGGAAGTGTAATTATAATGGACAGCACGTATTTGTTTAACAGCTACAATCGGAAAGTTTGTGTTTGCCACACAAACTTTATAGCTACAATCGCCTATCTGATCCTACACAACAATATATTATCAAAAGCATGGTCAATCATATTTATCATTTGATACTTAATATCTAATTATACTTATTCTTATTTTGGAAATCATTGAAAACAGTTTGAAAACATAAAGTTGTATGTTTATGAAATTGATAAAGCTCATTGTACTAAACAGATGGTATTGACCGTTTAATGTTTATTGATTTGATTAAAAATCATTTTTTGTGATTTTTTGTTTGTAAAATAATTTTATCAGATAGTTACCAATTTCTTAACATTTCTTCGTGAACTTGTCCATATTCTAACAAAATAATCCTAAAATAATTCTAAGATTGAGTGAAAAAGTCAACCTAATCGAATTGTTATACAGAGTATTATAGAGTATTACATACTTCTATTAGTTGATCATTAATTTAGATTTTGTGTTTTGTGGAAATATAAATCATTATAATACGTCATCTGCGCCTTCCTCAATACTTAACATAACAATAACAATTTTAACACATCAATCTCTTCAGTATTTTGTGAACTATGAGCCAGGACAAAGTGCAACTTGGTTCATTTTTTTAGAACTTGAAACAAAAGCTAGCATTTTCCACGTACCCATGCAAGTAAAGCTTATATCAGGAGTTAAGATTGATTAAAATCATTATATTTCAATCTGTACCTACATTAAAATAACGCTTTAATTATTCCGGCGACTCCGCCACAATGCACACAGCATACATTTTCACCGAGGCTTTTAATTTTAATATTAAGATTTGTAGGCAGCTTTCATGTATCAATCCAGGAAAACATCTGCTTTATAACAACAACATTGCAATGTTGTTATGGAACATTGCACGCCGCATAGTAAAGAACTGTTTTTTAATCATACCAAAAACACCAAAAATAACAATATCTACCGATTTTTTGTTTGTTTAATTTTGTTTTTTTTTGTTTAGGTATTAGAACGAACTTAACATAATAGAATAGAGTAATGATGAATTAATAATTTTACGTTTTCGTGTGATCGATATGATCTTATTTTTGCGTGATATGAGAGAAAACTCGACCGGACCTGTTGGCTATATATTCGTTAGGAGGAACATCATTTAATCAAAACATAAACTTGCTTTTGTAAATCCATGAACTGATTTGTACTGTTTATGTTTTTTTTACCGTTGGAGCTAGACATTCTTCTTTTGTTTGCTAATGTAGGTAGAAATTAAAGGAAATTTAACATAATCGAAAACGGTGACATAATAATCAAATGTTTGGGTCTTTTTGTATATTGTATCATTTCGAAACTTGACATAAGCCCGCCATAATATTTTTACCGTTAAACTGTATTTATTGTATACTTCTAACTTATTATACATTGTCAGTATTGTGTGAACTTATTGTATTTAAAATTGTATTTTACAATTTTAAATTGATCTTCCCGAATATTTTCAATAATGTTAGGCCACGCAATTTGATTATTAAATTTAGAAAAATAAATCGTCTGCTATATGTCTGCAATAAAAAGCGTTCCCTCTCATTTAAAAAACAAAAGTTAACATAAGCGTGTCACACAATACTCTGGCTAGGAGGACTTCCTCCATTCAGAGCAATTCCTCTAACCTCTTAGTTCAATCTTTATGATTTGATGCGTGTGGCTATGAGACGCTATGATGTCACATGTGACAGAAAATAATAATATACGTAGCATATGGAAGCGTATGCTACATCATTATTCAAAAGAAGCTTCCGCAATAACTAAATTGTCGCTATCATTGGATTGTTTCCGTGGAAAATTGTAGTCTCCATCCACCCTCGTAGTGGTTCTTTATGCATTGAATACTTTAAATCGAAAAAATTCAATATATCAAATTTAATCAACTTACCATTGCTCCTCGGGGATCAGTTCTAGTACCAACGTTGTTTACATTCTATATCGCTCCGAACAGACATCTTCAAAATAGCAATTGCCTTCCAGTATCGATGACTTAACTATTATCATTTTTCTTTCAGTGACAGGTATGGTTTATATGTCAGAAAGAATAAGTTCAAGATACGTGGAGTATTCATATATGATTGCCTTTATATACAGGCTGAGTTATTATTATCCCGGCGGTCGATAGTCATCAAACCGTTTGAGAATTTTTTTTTACAAGAGTTGTTTGCCTCAGTAGTTTCTATAACGTAAAATTATTTTCATTTATACAGAGTGTTGCATGTAGACGTGACGGAAACTCAATAAATTTTTTTAATGGAACTCCTGTATATCATACCATATTATGAATACTAAGGAAATTGTCTTTCGAACTGTGTAAGTTGTACCTGTGTAATGTAAATAGTTTCTGAGATATTCATATGTTTGTAACAAAATTGGCAATTGCAGGCCTTTCTTAAGGGAGGGGCCTCCTATAGATGGCAAAAAGGTAGGAAAACTTTGGAATTTTCCTCTGAAAATCTATGGAATATTTAATATTTTTATTTTACATTCTTGAGTACTTTGAGAATACCATAATTTTTTTATTGGAAAATTTTACTTAAGGGTCGTAAAAAAATAATAACGTTGACGACTTTTTTCTTCTCAATCAACGCGTGACTTTGTGTAAGCTGTATCCTTTTGAAACATTCCAACATGATTTTTTTGTTGTTATCATACCAATATCTCGTCCACTTACCTAATTTTAAGGTATAAAAAATGTGTAACAAAATAGTGAGCTTTAGAAAAAGATTTTGCTAAACATTTTTTATTGTTATTGCAAAAAAGTGGTTAAATAATTTTTTGTTGCAAAATCCAATAGGTATGTCGACTAGCTGACTAAATTATCTTTCAAATAGTATTTTTTATGCATATACGTTGAAAACTCACTGAATAATTTCACGCGCCAAGACGGAAATGCAAAAAACTTTCCGAGAAAAATGCGATTGATATTAGCGGTAGACGAAAACTTATTTTTACTTTACTTTACATTTTCGATGTTTTTGCTATTCAGCTATGCCTGGCCCATGTGGCCCATTGTATTCGAGCACGTTACGAGCGGCCCTCCCCACTATGCTGTGAGCACTGTTACCTGCTCAGTGCGCCGAAGGACCTTAGCTAAAGTACCTATATCAAAGCAACCGCTTCGAATTTCGCTTTAAAATTTTAACAGCCTATTCTTAAAATGATGTACCTTCGATTTACACAATAAAAAAATCTGATGTGGCCAGGCACATGACTTTATCATACTAAATATGAAAATTAATAGCTGCATGAGAATCTATTTGATCTAGTTAGCCAGGAGTTGACAGATATTTTGATAGTCAATAGTATCAATAATAGGTATTGTCAAAGCATCAGCATTTGACACCACCTATTGTCATCAGAATAATAGTTATTTATCTCACAAGTGCCGAGAGTACGGAATAGCGCGACGAGCGGTGATGCGGCGCGTCACCGATAGCGGAGCGTCGCCGTCGCATGTGAGCGAGTCGCGCTTTGTAGCTTTCGACAAGAGTGACATCAACGTTTTTTGTGTTGCTTTTTGAGAAATACGTATTTAAAAGGAAATTCAAAAATGATTACATTTCTGTATAGGAAATGTTAGGTTAATACCACTTTTACGAAACGTCAAGTTTAAAAAGCTAATTCAAATTCTGACAGATTTATATTCGTTCATGACACTGTAGATGTCACATCCGTACCAACATACTAAAATATAACTACACTAATCGCTATACTTTATTACAATTTTTTCAATTTATCGTTTTTACAATTAGATATAACAACGGGTTGATATTTCTTATCAACAAACAATCAAATTTGTGATCTTATTTTATTTGAATTTTGTATATTGTACTTTGCCGCACCAGAGCGGCAACCATAACGGTTCTCCAACCTCTGATGAAATCAGCTGTTTTCGACTGTGACAGCCATAGACATTTCTATGGTGACAGCACAAAAAAATATTTGTAAAATCCAAGCTACTATGTAATTTCATATCAATGCAGATGCGACCGATTTCGATCAAATAGAATTTGCTCTAAAAGCTAAACTATTAATTTTACCAAAAAATATCATAGGCATAAATTATTCAAAATTTCCTCTACTTTAATTTATTATTTAACTATTTTGACGAAATTACAGAAATGGCAGCTCATTTGCAAAATCCTTGAAAAAATGCTTAGAGGAAACAGTTCCTGTGGACCATTTTGAACCAAAACCTTTTCAGCTCTAAGTTTGGTCATAAAACTTCTAAATACGCACTTTCGTCCCGATACCTCTAGTAGTTTCTCCGGAATCGTCGTCACAAAAATCTGGTACACACATACACACATACACACACACAGACATTTTTTTGTACCTTGGTCAAAAATGTTCAGGGGACCCAAAAAGACCTATTTCCGCTAAAATACCAATTTTTTTTTCGGCACGATTACAATACTTTACATACTGCGTATGATAAAGTAAAAATCGATTAAAAACTACGTTAATGCTAAATATTTGCAGATAGTGTCTTAAAAATTTTGTCACATAATAACTAAACCCAAAGGTAGATGCTGATGTCATGAAAAATTAGATGCGCTATACAGGGTGATCGTAGCATGCACTAGTTTTTTACATTTTTAAATGGCTTTTCTTGATATTTTTAAATGGAACACCTTGTATATTATTTGGTAATTAAAATGTCTCTTAAGTTCTTAGTAATTTATATTCACTATATCGTATATCTATTTTTAGTAGTTTCTGTGATATTTGCAATTCAAAGAGCAGTATGCTATTTGGTACATTGATATTGTTTGTAATAAGTTTGTATACAGTGTGCAGGGTAGAATGTTGTAAAGTATTTAAAGGGTTATAGAAGAAGTAATTTAGAACCTATTCGGCTAGATTTATTCATTTAAAAAGTATTACGGTTATCAAGGTATTACACAATTTTATAAGTATGTTATGCGAGTTTTTACTACCGTACAGCGAGCGAACCTGAAGACCTAGTAACTTCAGGTGGGGTCCGAAGTAAACCAGTTACAGTGTAATTTTAGGAGGACTATCGTGAAAAATTGTTCTCTTGTGTGAAAATTGTGCGGAGACCTTTTATTGTAATTATGTGCGCTCATACACAAAAACAAACAGTAACGCTAAAGCCTGTCTTGAGGAGCTACGTTTGAGAACGGAATTGTATTCAGTACAAAAAAGAACCAACAATACCTACTTCTTATTGTTTAAAATAGGTTATTTTTCTGGAGAGACAATTCAAAACTGGGATAATGCTAGTATGAGTAATATTGATAATGTGAATGGAAAGTGGGTTATTTGGAAGTGTTTTTAATAGATTTTGTTTTGGTATGAATGAAAATCTCAATCTAAAGAGTCGAAGACTTGTTTTTATTGTATATTTGGTAGTTATGTGTGAGCACATAAATCACATTAAAGAAAATCTGATTTTCAACACTCAGTCAACTAATTTTCACTATAGTTAACCTAAAAATACTAGGGTTTCGGGTTTTCTTTAGCAGCAATCTGAAATTTTTAAACCACGTGTTCGGGTGCCATACGATAGTCGGCAAAATATACTTAAAAAATGTCATATAAAATTGTTAATTTGTCGATAACGGTAATACTTTGTACAAGGATTAAGCTTGTTAAATTGTTTCTAAATTATCTCTTTTATCGCCACTTGAAGGTTTTACATCAAACAACCAAATACCTTATTCACAGCAATTTAAAATTTTCAATTGATTTACGTTTTCGTTAAATTGCAAATATCACAAAAAATAGTAACTGTTGGTGTATGACATGCTAGATGTAAATTGGAGCGAAATAAAGGGTTATTACAGACAACACATATTATACAGGCTGCTCCATTTAAAAAACTTGAGAAAAAGCCATTTGAAAAACATCAAAATTTCCTAAGATCAATGAACTCTCATATCTCTGGATACTGTCATCCAGCTACTGGCTATTGTCTCAGATAGTTTAAAGGTAAAATCGGCAAAAATGTCGTTTTTACATAGTTTTAAAAACATCCTGCAACAGGTATATTTTGGAAGAACAGTTGAATATCTCTCGAACTATTAACGCTGTGAGACGTTGGATAAATAAATTTAGTAGTTATCACGATATAATAAAATATACAGGTCGTTCCATTTAAAAAATGTACATACTTTCCGTCACACCTAAATGCAACACCCTGTATATATGAAAATAATTTTGCGGCGAGCCAAACAACTTTTGTATAAAATATTTTTCTCTTTCTCAAACAATTTATTAACTATCGAATGCCGGGATATTAATAACTCATCCTGTGTACAAGCTGTCCGCTCTGAAAAAATGTGGAGCTCGTTCATATGGAAAAGTTGCAAATTTGTATACAGACCAGTTTAATGATGATACCATTAAACTAGACTATTCTTAATATAATAGCTTGAAGCTGTATAAACATATTTTATAGACTTTCTACGTTCGTAAAGTCTTATATTGCATACATTAGACAACGGATTTCCTCACTTTCTGTGAAATTTTATAAAGCACCGCTCGGCTACATGTTGATCCTAACACTGAAGAACAGTTTTATGCTTGATCTCGGAAGTATATTTAAACCGCAATACAGTCTTTGTTTTTTTGTTAAGAAAGAAAATCTTAGATATTTTAGTATTTTATAATATAGGTACTATCGTGGCCATATATTATGTCCCCTCTTTTGACGTCGATTTTCTCGCAAACCTAGGGACGAAAAAATTTTAAATAACTCTGATGCTGTCCTAGATTAATATCCTACAACTCATAAAAATTAAAAAACTGTATATGTTGGCGTTTTCCCGATTTTTCCAAATTAAGAAGAAGTAATTAATTACTCCGGAAATAATCCATACATTTTAATGAGTTAAAAACTAAAATCACCTTCAGAATGCTAGCTTTCAATACGCATTTTTGTAAAATGATTGGATTAGTGGACCCACAAGTAGCTATATTATACAATGCCAGCAACTCCGTTATTGAGTAGAGCTATGATAATGAAATATAGACTATAGGCTACCCAATAATTCATAGGTTTAAAGATTATTACATAATCATTTTTTATATTGCATTTTCCATACAAAAGATCGTGCTGAAACGCCGCGTTAACTCCGACGCTCTACGGTCTTTGGTGTGATGCGGGGAAGGGAGTCGTTAGCGGTGCTGTCGATAGTAAGAGAACCGCGGACAGTTGATTATTATCAATACACAAAAAGAACGATAACTTATCAAGGTAATAATTTTAACAAACAGAATTAAATTCTTAATTTTTGCAGAATTTTTATAATAATATGCCACCCGGTACGAGAAAAATTCCCTAACTACTGAACAGAAAAAATTGAAATAAATTGTGTCAGACTCGTGAATCATTTCTACATAAGTTGTATGACTATCATAATTTTTTGCCTCTCGGCGTAAACATGAGCGCGAAGGAAGTGAAAAAGTTTACCTGATTTTTGCATTTCTAAACGAAACGGTCGTCTTTCCGATTTTTCTCCAAAGCCGCTTACCAAAAATATTCAGTGTTTATTCAGGTTTCATTCAGAGTCTCTTCTGTAGATTGGCGTTTTTGTTTTCTTCAGTTTTTATACAATAACGTTGTAAACAATATTTTGATGGAAGCGGATAGATCAGTAACGAATGTTAACAGAACAACACAGTTAGCATGCATATAGGTAATCCTTATTTACTGCGTTGTATGTTTCTTGAATTTAATAGCATTCCGACTATTTATTAATTTTTAAGACCGAAATGAGCATGAAGAAAATTTTGCGCAGACCGGTGAAGGAGTCCGTTTTTGTGGACTTGTAGAATATGGAGTTAGCAGTTTTTCCGATTAGTTGTGAATACTAAATTAAATTTGCTTGATAAACTGAAAAAATACTTAAGAAGTAAGCCCGATTTTGTTATATAAATATTCAAACTATTATAACAATATCACCAGCTTATTTATTAGTAATGTTTAAATACAGGCACAAATATAATCGTCGTCTCGTTATATTGGGTCCTAAACATTGTTCTTCTAGTAACTAACGCTTCATGCGATCCCCCACTACCGGCAGCGTCGCTGTCGATCCCTTCCCCCGCACCACACCAAAGACCGAAGAGCGCAGCATTAATTGCGGCGATCATGAGATGATTCAACACGATCTTTTGTAGGGAAAATGCAAGATAAACAATGATTCTGTAATAAACTTTAAACATATGACTTATTAGGTAGCTTATAGTCTATATTTTGTTACTCTAGCTCTTCTAATAACGGAATTGCCAGCATTGCATAATATTGATTTTTGTGGGTTGAAATCTATGGATTATTTCCCGAGTAATTAATTGCTAAAATTAAACAAATGAAATGTACGGGGCTAATTCTTCTTAGTTTGGAAAAATCGGGTAATCGCCAACGTATACAGCTTTCTACTTTTTTTGAGTTGTAGCACATTAATCAAGAACAGCATCAGCATTTTTACAAATTTTTTCGCCCCTATATTTGCTAGAAAATCGATATCAAAAAGGGGCCATCATATATGGCCACGATAGTACATTCTATATCTGTTTTTTGAATTTAAACACAGCAAGTTACTATAATATATAAATGATAATTAGACTGCTCTCGATCTTTCTAGGTGGAAACTTCCGAGGGCAACCAACAATAAACAAGAAAAAGATCAGTAAGTAGCGTAGTGACATTGGCGACACAACACACTCACTTCATACTATTAGTACTGCAGTACGCTGCATGCACGCTGTACATAAAAAATTGAACCATTTTTAGCACATGCCGGTAGAATGCCTAGCTTAACTCATAGCATAATTGAATCAATTTAACTTTATCACTTCGCTAAAATCCCGCTTCACGCGAGATACATTAATCTCTAAAAAAATCCGATACCCGTCAGTTTTGCACCAGGGGAATTACCAATTTTTATTCGATAAAAATAGGATCGCTTTTTGATTTTATTTGGGATTGTTCTTTTTTATATCCCTAAGGAAAATTGTGTTATACGTGATAGGTGAATATTGTCATTGTTTGTTCGTTTGAATTGAAATAATCCATCGGAAAACAATCTTAATTATTTAAACTCTGCTGCAATATTGAGCTGCTAAAAATGCACATTGACAATTGAATGAAATAGTTGTACAAAATGGAATTTGTTCATAATGAAATGCTGTGTCCCTTGCAGTGGCTACTTCAGAAGCTCCAAATAGATTAATCAACTCCGCTGGTTTATTTGAGTCAAACGCTCTGGAATTTTCAATAAAATTAGTGTAAGTGGGGCTCTGCTGCAGTAATTTCTAACACCAGCACCTTTTTAATTTGGTATGAAGTATAACTGACGCATGAAGACGGTTTTACATTAGAACGCTCTCACGTTTTTAGTTTACCTTCTCAATTCTTTCCAATGCGGCACAAAAAAAAAACTGTAATTGAGTCCTTCCTGCGTTTTAGCATTGTATGATATGTATATAGATTGTATTTATTTTTTTGTTGATATATCAAACTGCTGTAAAATTTTAGGATGTTGATCAAGCAATACCTATATGACTCCTTTTACAGAGAATGATATTTATTGTCTATAAATAATAGGGTATTTGATTGTATTAAAAATATGGCTTGTATTATAGTAATCCTAATAGATTACAGTTTAAGGAAACTATTTGTTATTACTTTTAAACAAAAAATATGCTTTATTTGTATTAAAAAAAAAAAAATTATTTTATTCACATCCCAGCACGTGATTGAAAACGCTCTGTATTTGTCTCAGTCTCCAGTGACGTCATTCGTTCGCTTCTCCCGTTTGAATTTACTACGTTCATTTACAAATAATAGAAAACAACTTTGTTAAAGCGGTTAGTGGTAATCTACCGAAGGTTAACGCTTTGATGGTGGGATTCTTCTTTAAACATAATCCCTATTTTTACGCTTCGGAACTAAGCAACGTGCAAAAACTGCAAAAAGTGCTATGTAAGCATAACTTTGTAGGTTAGGTTAGTCCTAACCTTAAACTGTCAGATCATACCAGGATTGAAAACACGATAGATAACTCATTCTAGTCAGTTTTACTTATGTGCAAGTAATCTTCACAACAAAAACATTTGTATTGGTCGCTATTTATTTCATTTGGATTTCTACGAGCCAGTCTCAACCACTTTCCTTGCAGTTTCAAATCTTGCGGAAAATCTACAAATAGTTTTTCAGAAGTTTTCATGGACGTATTTCTGGATTGTGGATTTATACACCATTTATAACCCATTTTTATATAGAAATTGTGACAACAACACGTCTAGTATTGTGTGACGTCACAAGAATCACGTTATATACGTACAACAGAGGTATCGTTTTGGCGGATTTTTTTGTGATTCATTTTTTAACGCTGATTTTTACGAAATATTGAGGAAATGATTACGAAAAATAATGCATTTACAAAGTAGAGTGAAGGAATAAAGACAATAACATGGTTTGTCAATAATAGTCAAATACCCTATTCATGAAAAGAAGTGGAGAATGTAAAAATGTGTTTAGCTGTTCTTGTAGGGTATCATTAGAGTCATAACTCATAATTGTCATAATGTTATGTTTTCCTCTAAACCTATTTTAATCTCTACTTTACCTGTTTGCCTGACTAGAACACACGGAGGGATAAATTAATAACTAAGCTCCTAAGCTAGATTTATAGAATACAATCTTGAAGGGCACAAAGGTTGCACTATGTTGGGTAGTCGGTTATTCATACGGTGACCTTTTGGCAAGCAAAAACTTTAACTGGACGCCCTTTTGTCTGAAGGTCTAGCCCGAAATAATTATACCGATTACAAAAAGCTTAGTTCCGTTTGCTGGTAGACATTGCCGCATCTGGTCATTTTGTAGTAGATACGTTAGAGAGACGCGTATCTTTAAATTTTATTTTTTATGCAGTGACCGCTCAGTCTGTTCATTTACTTAATTCCGGTGAAATTTGAAATTGATCAATGAATATTAACCCGTACTACAAGGCACTCAAAATAAAAAGAAAAAAAGTTTAAATTAATATGAAAAAAAAACTAGTAAATAAATTTTTTTTACTACAATAAATTTAGATACCACAGTTATTTCACATATTTTCAAGTACTTTAGCGAAAACACAATAATTAATTGTCTTTTTCTTGAAAAAGTAAAACCAAATTTACAAAATGTACGATAATAATTTCAGTAACGTTTCAGTACGTCATAATTAAAAATCAATTAGAACCGATGGATGGTCGCAAGTTTAGCTTACAATTATTTGCCTACACCATACTTTTACCGTTCACTATATAATTGACAGATAGACAGAGAGAGAGAGACTCTCTTGACAGAGAGAACCCTAATCGATACGATTCAAACATTCTAATTCAAATACCTACGTCATTACCTGAAGACCGGAAGTGGCAGTCAATTAAGTGTACTAAGTGAATTTTTTGTTGTAAATAGAACAATTTTTATTACATTTTTAGTTGCTATGAAATACTAATAAAATAAGTGTAATATATTGATTGTAAGAAGTAATTAAAAGTTACAAAAAAATTGACGACCGTTGTATAACTTATATGACCTCTTAGTTTTTCAATTGCCCATTCGATTCAAGAAATGTATTTACTAACTAATTACCCTGGAAAGAAAACAAATTAATTTATTATAATTTAGGATTATTATCTAATGTATTAATTAGAATCAACATTTGTAAACGACTGAAAAATAAATTACCCCATTTCCATTTGTTAATTTATGACTTTAATTATCTCAGTAGGTGAAATATTAATTTCCCAATTAATAGTAGCAATCGTATCAATATCGCAAATCTCATTAAAATCTCAAACAAAATTTAATCGCAATGGTATCTTTAGAAGCAACTTGTTTTCCTAGAGAAAGTGTATTAACCAGGTTTACAGTATGCACTGTGCAACAAATTTCACAGTGCATACTGTAATAGTATATTATTTGACGAGCACATAATTAAGGATATAAATAGCGAGCATGAAGTTTATACGCGAGCCGAAGGCGAGCGCGTAATCATGCTAGCGATTTATATCCGTTATGTGCGAGTCAAATTCGACGTTTTATCTACGACTCATAAATTCCATTTTATGCAAAATATTTTAAATATATTTGTCAATGATGGCGAAGCGAACTGTCAAATAACTGTCATCCACGTAGGTTTTGACAGAATTTGACACTTGCGTTGTATAATGATGACAGTTCGTTCAAATAATTAGGTCATTATTTGAACGAACTGTCATTATTACACAACGCTAGTGTCATTATAAACATTGGCGCGTATAATGTTTGGGATTAGGTACGTAAGCAATGAACCTATTATATGTGAGTCGTAGATAAAATAATATTTCTTTTCTTACTTGTGATGGTTTAAAAACTGAAACTGACCACCCCGAAGCAAATCATTTGTTTCTATCAATTCTGGTTTAAAATAAATAAAATAAATAGTTTTACTTTATATATATTATAATAAACTGTTGTTAAAAAAAAGAACCTTGCTAATCTGAATTTTATTTGATTGAATTATACATTTTTACATCAAACTGAATTTGTGAACTTCAATTTTGGTTGACATATGACATCATCATTATTTTTTCTATATATCAAGCTCATATTTTTCTTACTAACTTTGAAAGATACTTTATTTGTCTTAATGGCAAAAGTGGTATATAGAAGCAGAATAAAAGTGTATGGCTTTACTTAATATTTGAATTAAACTTGAAAATTAGAAAAACAATGATAGCTTGATACATTATTTTGCTAAAAGTTGAGGTCAAATAAAACAACCTCGTCATCCATACTTCCATGTTCTTCCTGTAGTGTTGCAGTCAACTTTGGATCTGGAAAACTACCGTGGCAGAGCAACGTCAATCTCGCAGTTTATGAAAAAAAGTGTGCAATTAATTTTATTTTTATATTTTATTTTCATGCAAGCATGAAACTGTGCAAATAGTTTTCCTGAACCAAATACAACAGCAAACGTTGCATGACCTGGGTGTTGTTGCCAACTCATTGGAATATTCAGTGGCTTTCTGCTGTTCTTCATATTAAGCTTTTTGTTGAGGCCACATTAAACAACATAGTGAGAACACATTTAGTAAAAAAAGAAACAGACAAAGTTTGTGGATTTATTTGTTCCTTTTATATTTTTTGACTCAAAATATTTATATTTATTGTAATGAATATTATAGGTTTACACCATTCGTTTACGCAGTGTCTTCTTTTATTTCCATTGGTAAGTTTTCACTCGGCTGTAACTCTTAATGAACTGAAAAACAAATAAGTCTATGTGAAACTTTTTACTCAGAATGACTTTTATATAATCCTAAAACAAATGCGGGGGGAAATAGTGGGTCACGCTTATATACGAGGCCTACAATTTGTCCCTGGTATGCAATGTAAAAATCAAAATAAGGAATGTGTATCACCGTTTTGTTTATCAATTTTGAGGATCTCGGATAAATACATTTTTTAGGGGTTATTTTAAGGCTATTTTGCAGTTTCTATGGTTCAGTATGCTATAACAAAATCAGGTTTTTACAAATTAACCTCATTTTTCTCCAAAAGCTTTGTGAGAGCTACGAAGTCGGATTCATAAATATTCATAATAAATCTATCGAGAATAGTTACTTACTTTCCATGCATAAAATCCATGCTCCCCAGAGGAATAAATGATGTCCGGTTTTTAAATTACCTTATTCTAGTTTTCTTTTTACTATTTGCCATACTATTTGCATGCTACTATTAAGACAACTAAAAAGCCTATTTAAAACAATACAAAATAAGGGATTGTCTTGCCGGAAGGATACACATTTGTATATTTATTTAAGAAGTAGTTCTCGCCAATTTGATTTTTTGTTGAATATCGAATATTACGTATTAGTTTCAAATTGCGCGTTCAGTTCGGTAGCGTTTTAGGTCGTTTCAGATGATTATAATGCCGAGTGAAATTCGACGCCCTTCCTTTCCGTGTTATGTAAAATTTTCGAACCGTGCGCTCCCATCCGTTTTTTCTTTGTTCACGCGCCAACACAATGAAAAAATCCGTTCTGGCGCATCTGGCACATAGGCGATATTGCACCAATTGGATGATATCCGGCCTGCATAAAAATATCCCACGTGAATGCCTCGTAACACAGTCGCCTCTCCACCTATTATTGATGAGATTCATATTCAGCGACTAATCGACTATAAAATTACGCCGCTGAACGTTAGCTGAGTTTTCATAGAGTCTACAATTAAAGGGTAGTGAAAAGTATAAATGGGTATGCATATTTTTCGCGTAAGGTTTAAGATTGTCGCTTAGAATTATCGAATTACAAAAGAATCTTCCGGCGCATCCACCATAATGTCCGATGGTGATTAGTATGTATATAATTAATTGTACACCTCTATATTGGGGCGTCCGGAGTTCGAGATTCACTGTGCTAAAAGCTGAACATAGAATTTTATAAAGATTCATCTTGTACAGATGCTAAAATTTCAAATGCGTTTTGCGAAAGTCAGCGAATGCGTACCTTTTAGTGGTTTGTGTGTTTTGCGTGTAGTTTGCACAGATACATAGTGTACTTGTCAAAAAATTTAAGAAGTATAAAATACCGGCTAGCTCTTGGTCTATAACTAATGTTTTTTCATTGTTTTTAGTAAAAAGAAGAGAAACGTAACAGCGTACTAGAGTTATCTTTAAACATCGTGGAGAAACCATTGGTGTTGTTATGGGTTTCTATGTATTTATCATTTAGGTGGTCTTTTCGTCAGTTTTAATTATGATGTATAACAATTGTTGTTTATCTGTAAATTTTAGACGTATGTTCCTTGTTCTTGTTAAATTGTTTGTGTTTGCGAAGATTGAATCGGAGGTGGAATCCACGTTTTTTTAGTATGTCACATCACTGAAAACAAGTCTTCTTTTTTATTTTTGTCATGTTTAAATAAAGAGCACTTCCAACATCAGCCTGAAGCCAGCCTGAATACATTGTGTTATTTGTTGATTTTAGTTCCAAATCACTGCAAAACCAAAATTTTATGTTACCTATTGTTGCAAGAACATAATAAGAAGATCTGTTACAGCCAAATAATTGTAGTACAATATGGAAAACAGGTAAGAAAAATCCTTAAAAAATTTCAATATCAAACATGGCGCCCATAAGAAAACTAAACGAGGCCATAGTTTCTCCACCATCTTTAAAGATAACTCAAGTTCGCAATTGGACTTTTCGTGCCTATGCAACGGAATCGTTTTTTATCTATGCAAACGTCCAATTCAACTGGTTTTTATGAGCAACAACAGCAAAAAAGCGATGTTTCAAAATTTCACCCTAAATACTAAAAAAGTCACCCTGTATACCATCCTATAAAAACTCTACTATTCCTTTTCACCAAAAGAGAACAGATGTCATTACCTACTAATTTCATTACACCTTTTATCTCACATTAAATTGACCCGTTATTATCAGAAATGTTGCATAGCTATACATAAACCAACATTATATTGGATTAAAACGTTCAATTATTGCAAAAGCAAAATATTATGTATTATGTATATTATGTATTGTTGAAAAAACATAAAAATTTGAAAAAAATCTGCAGCCTAATAATTGTAGTACAATATGGAAACCAGGTAAAATAATCCTTCAAAAATTTCAAAATAAAGGGCCTCCAGTAGGCCTCCATAATAAAACTAAACGTTGGGCATAGTTTCTCCGCCATCTTTAAAGATAACTCAAGTTCGCAATTGGACGTTTGGTGCCTATGCAATGGAATCGTTTTTTTTTTTCATCTATGCAAACGTCAATGTTCCAAAATTTCACCCGGTATACTAAAAAAATCACTCTGCATACGATGCTATAAAATCTCTCCTGTTCCTTTTGACCAAAAGAAAACAGATGTCATTACCTACTAATTTCATTACACCTTTCATGTCACATTAAATGGATCCGATATTATCAGAAATGTTGCAAGGCAATACATAAAGCAACATTACATTGGATTAAAACGTTCAATTATTGCAAATATGGTATGTTTTCAATCTTCATAATGTAAGTAATTAGTTTACCAAAGAAATGCTTGAATTCAATTAATATCTTTGGAAATATGAGCAATTGAAAATTTGTACCGCTTTTTTCGCCCACAGTGTATATGTTACAGTAAAAGCGCAAACTGGAGTAAATGTAGTCGCTGACTAGTCAGTGAGTACATTTACTGGCCATTTTAGTAAAAGTGCCAACTCAGCGTAAATATGTATACTATTTCTAGTAGATGTATACACTTTCTAGACACTGCATACACTTGCTATCACAGAGTAGTCAAAGTATCAACTAAATGTACTAATACTAATACAAATAGAGAAACTTGTTGAAGAATATATTACGATATTATCATTATACCTTGAATCTGTATGCAAAATCAACTTTGATCTTTTGAAGCTAACATTATGTGCATTTTTGATTCCATTCATGCATGCTTAAACAATTTATTTTTGAAATCAATAATTGTCCATACTATTGTAATTAACTGATTGCGAGAACAGTATGTAAATGTACTGATAAAACCCGGATGACAAAATGATTTTAATTCAGAACGACTTAGCTATTTCGTTTCATTTAGTAGTTTTGATAGTTTTCGTTTCATTAGCAATGTATTAATTAGGAAATGAAAGAGTAAGGAATGTTATAAAATATATGTTGAAAGCTTTTTTCTAATAAAACTAAAAATTAATATGTCGCGGACACTTTTGAATTACAAAAAATGCATTGTGGTTAAAATTATTTCCTCTCTTATCGGATATTTAAGAGGAATCCGTGCCCCCAACTTTCTACTGGCAAAACACGGAAAATTTTTGAGGGGTTTTCTTAGCTATTAGTTGACAGAATCGTAAATACAATACACCAAATTAAAGATAAAAAGTGTATAATTGTGCTTCTAGTGGGTGATTTTTGATATTTTGGTTTCGTTTTGATAAATCTGTTACTGAATCTGACATAAAATTGACCGATTTTACGATTTTTTAACGGAGAACTCAAGTTAAAATTGAAATAAGTACCACTAGATTTGTTTAAGTTACGCCTTTTTCTATAAGTGTACAAAGTTTCAATTAAAAATATCAATACTCGATATGCTTTTTTCACTCAAAACTTTACCCTTACATGTGGTGCTCTGGCGTAAAAGTTGTTATTGTCGTGTTACGCACTCTAGCGGCATTCTTGGCGGCAGAGTTGGATAAACCAATGACGTTCAAGCGCGGCAATCGGGTACAGTCACTGAAAACAGAAACCGAAAAAGAAAGCGCATGATATCCGTCATCCCTCTTTTGCGAGGATTTTAGCGACTGGCTATTCGACGCCTGGCATTGGACTGCCTATTATATCAGGGTCGCATAGGAGCGCGTTTTAACTCGCTAAATTTTATTATGAATTGACATTACATTTATGTTGATCTTACATTTATAATCAGTATCTCCAATATGTACCTATTTGGACAGTATTTTTGTGGCTCTACAAATTTATTTAAATTAAGAGAGTTATTTCGTTTTTATACATAATTTCAATTTTTTTAAATTTTTTAAATTCAAAAATATGCCAAACGTCTTACAAAATTGGTAAACTTTTTTAACATTGTCATTGATACACGATGCAAAAGGTTTCATAAAAATACGGGTTTATTGCCTAGGGACCGGACATTTACCACTTTATATCTATTGCATCCACTAAAGTAGATTATTTATTAAACAAAAGGTAAGTACATATTTATATGTATTTATATTATACTGTAAATATTTTATATTGTTAAAAATATCTTTCTATAATATCCTATAACAAGATGTAGACAATTTTGTAAATATACAGTGTATGTGTGTATGAGTATATTGTATATTTATTATTTTTGTGTACTTTTTGTTGATTTATTGTCATACAAAGGCCAGTAGTTTTCATGAATTACTAATTCAATTTACAACAGCAATAACAGTCAGTTTGACATATATTTGAATTTGTATTATGCATATAGGAAATATTACAATATTTAATCATAAAAATGGTCAATGTCACCGCGTTTATTGTAAGGTAAAATATTGTAATAGCGAGCGAGCTCTGTCCAAAGTTATATTTTGTCAACCGCCCGGCAGGCGACAGCCCGCTCCGTCAGCAGTATCTTTTGTCTCTCCCCGACGTCCGCGATGAGTGAGAACACTGATATCGCAACTTGTGGTGGAAACGGGGCACGGGCGACCTGATGGCTAAGCGTGGCTAAGCTCTACTTCTTGCTTCGAATGTACACCCGCCGACTAGGCTCCGCCTTTGCCCGCTTCCTCTAAACACCCCCCAGTGCCTAGAAACTGAGGCCCGATGAGTACGCATTGCTCTTAAACAAATTTTCAAACTACCAGTCGTCCTGCATCATAAACAATTGATCCTGTAGTAACAAAGAATGTTTATAAACAAATTTAGTCCATTGTGCATTCATTTGTGACTGATATAACGTGAATTTGGCTCTGCCTGTATAATCAGGGGTAATCGTTTGTTCAACATTATTACAGGTTGTGGCAATTCATTCATGGGCTGCAGAAAAAATATCAGAAACTACTACATGGCCGGATTTTCTTGTCCACGAGTTTATTATAATACATGATTGACAATACTACATCGTGGATACTTTGAATTCCATAAACACATTATGTTCACTGGCTGTTCTGGGGACAACTCTTGAACTAGAGTGTTTGTATTGAAATTCAGCACTGCATGGGAACTCGACTATACTTTTAAGAATGCTGATCAACATACATATTTATTTCAATGGTTCCTTCGTAATACGTCTCCTTCCGATCATAATTGTTTTGTTCTGGTAAGAATTATATTAGCTTATGTTGACCACTGAGGGAGCCAATAGAATTGGCGGTAATTTTGTTGTGCACTCCTACTAGTAAATTTAGATTACCGCGTGTTCTATGTATGAATACTTCTACGAAATTTGGTTAGAAAATGTATGCATCTACTAGTAAAAGTGTACATTTTATTGGTTGTGAATACTCATACTATACATATCAGGAAATGGATGCATTTACGTGTATACATTTACGAAGTTGATGCTTTTACAGTAACATATACACGGACCTAAAATATCTGAACCTTTTCATTCGACGTCAGAAAAGTTATAAAAATGCCTTTCTTTTGAATTATTGAGTCTATAGAAGCATGATTAAGGTTGCTAAGTTTATAATCCGCCTGCAAAGAATGATTTTGAATTTCATTAAAAATAAAGAGCGGATTTATGGATTAGTTCGGATAAGTGTATTTAATGTAACTCTTATAAAAAGAAATTGTAATATAGAGGATAATTTTAATTTTAAATGATGATTTTTACCAATCCGTTTTATGACATATAATTATAGTAAGAAAAACAGAACCCATTCCAGTCTAAATCTGCACTTTCTCTATCAGCTTGGCTTGCAATCTTGTAATTTTCTGGGCAATAATGGAACAAATTTTCTTTTTCAAAGTATTATTAGAATGTAGATGAATATTATTATAAATATGCAGTGTGAATGGCCAGATTTGAAACCATTTAAAAAAAAAAAGTTTTAAAATCATTATAACATGTTTAAATATAACATAAATAAAAAATCAGTTACAAATACTTATTTCCATTTGAAACCAATCTTCAACGGCTACAAGGGACAAAAAATGATAAAATGTTACATAAATCATTGATTAAAATTGGAATAGTTTAATACAACAAGCTTTATACAATTAAAACTTCTGTAATTTTATTAAATCCTCGGAGACGACAATTGTGTATCTGATTGTTCTCGACTAAGTACGCCTTGACATTTTTTCTTGACATTTTCGAGGAAAGGGCACAATATTAATAACTTTGGTTGTCCAATGGAAACTGAATGGACGTTGTAAATTTCTTTGCGCCAAACCAGGTTGTTTAGTCTAAAATCTATTAATTTTAATAAAAAAAACATAATAAACAAAAACCGACAGTTTCTGAGTTAATCGCAAAAAAAGGACTAATCATTTTCTGTTTTGCCCTCTGATATTATTTAAGACATCAGAATACAGCTGGCACAAGATACCTTATTTCGAAATGAGTATGGACATTTTTGACCTAATTCTACTATTCAGCTGGCTCTATTTGTCCTTGAATTTTACCATGTTTGCTGTTTGACTGTTTATACCACTGTCCTGAAAATTTAATTTCTGAACGTGACATCCTTTGACTAATGTAGGTAATGTTTGTTTTTTACCTCGACACTTTTTATGAAATTTTGTAATATATTTGTAAAATATATGGCAAAAATTTTAAATTTTGCCGTCATGTCATCCGTTATGTAACTCTATCGTGAGTATTATTTCAATTTTATTGAATGTTTTATTCAATATACCGGGTGATCCAAGGCATAGGTACTCCCGTTTATTTTTTTGTTTATTAATCTGGACGAATGAAACGTGGGAATGTGTTAATAGAAAAAAATGCCATTCTTTGGGATACTCTTGACGTTAATATGACTTCCGGTTTTTTCAGAAATAACGTCACCATTGAAATTTTGAATAGCATCCTATATTCTTTGTGTAATATTTTCAATCAATATGACACTCCGAACACAAAACATATCGATCATCAATTTGTATCACTAAGGTAACGCAGAAATAACTGTTTTGTTAATTAATCTAGGTGGCTAGGAATTGGTGAAAATAGTCGAAAATTGTCAAATAAACACTTAACTAAATCGCTTTTGGCCGACATTGCATTACTGGCGACCTCTAGCATGATTCAATTGGTTTTTGGCCAGTGAGTCATTTTTTTCACCGGTACCGAATGGCCACACCCTGATTATTCGATAGAAAATATCTTTCCGATTACGATGATACCAAATACTTGATAAAATTTATTTGAAATTCTTAGTATACACATGGTGTTAGAAGCAAGGAAATCGAAAAAAAAAAATATTGACCTAATAATCTAAGTCAGCGCCCAAGTCAACGTCACTCAATGGACTACTGGAAGGAAGTGCCCTGATTATGCGAGAAAAAACATTTTTCCGACACAATGATACCAAATGCTTGATATTTTTCTTATAATCGTAGCGTGAAAATGACGTTTAAGGGTTGTTCCTTCGAGTAGTCCATTGAGTGACTGACTTGTACGCTGACTGATCACGTCAATACTTTTTTTGATTTCCTTGCTTCTAACGGCATTTTTATGCTAAGAATTACAATAAAATATCAAGTATTTGGTATCATTGTAATCGGCGTGACAATCGGGTACCCGTGAAAAAATTACTCACTGGCCAAAACCCAATTAAATCACGCTGGAAGGCGCCAGTAATGCAATGTCGGAACATCGATTTAGTTAGTGTTTATTTGACAATTTTTGACTATTTTCACCAATTCCTAGTCACCGTGATTATTACACAAAAAGAAGTAATTTTTGCGTTGCATTGATGATAAAAATTGATGAACAATATGTTTTTGTGTTCAGAATGTTATCCTGATTGAAAATATCACACAATAAATATAGGGTGCCATTTAAAATTTCAATGATGACGTCATTTCCGGAACAACCGGAAGTCATATTAACCTCAAGACTATCCAAATAAAAGCATTTTTTGTCTATTAACACTTTCTGAAATTTAATTCGTCCAGCTTTATAAACCACAAATATAAACGGGAGTACCTATGACGTGGGTCACCCGGTATAGAATTGACAAAAAACAGTTAGATTATTCGTCATATACAAATAACGACCGCGTAAAATCAAAGCTAATTTTCGCTTGCATTTTCAACAGTCCACCACATCACACGCCGCACATTCCCTCTTAACAGACATTCGGAAGAGATAACAACATTTCTGTGGTTACTAGCCATAGCGGAACTCTCTGTTTCGAAACTAATAGTACCTAATACGCACACGTTGTAGTGAAGTACCGCAATAACCTACCCACTCGGTGGTGTACCATCGAAAATGTACTGTTGCATATATAACTGCATATATAACGTATGGAGAAAAGTATTCCACTCATGTACTATCTAGTGTTACATTGCTCGAGTCAAATGGAAACAGTGAATTGCTCTCTGATATTACCTGATGCAAAAGTAGTATGTTTATCCCATGGGATTCTAAGCTGAGTATTATTTATCGTGGAGTTGGGGATAGGCAACTGTAACCTTACAAGCATTGTCTTTCGGTATTTATGTAGAAGTGACAATTTATGTGACTATTTGTTTCCCCGCGTTATATAGTAATGGACTATTCAAACTTAATAAATTATCCTACGCCTCAAATTTCTTCACACTAATAATAATAATCCTTGAAATATAAACCGTATATACTTATCCGAATGTATTTTAAAAATTGTCCCTATAAAAACAAATTGTAATCAATCTGAAGTTACAAGTTGCCACAATATGAGACACTATGGTGGAAAATAGCAATCTAGCACGAAATAATTGAAAAATTTTATTTGATTTTAAACCAAAGGGGCACAAATGAAAGCTAGATAACAGATTTGATGATTGTCACGTAAAAAACCGACCAGGGATGAGGCATTCTCTGTACTGAGTTCACCAAGAGGTGTTACCTAGTTTCGTAAAAGTATATTCAAATCACACACAGAAAAGTGATATCGTCAATGAAGAAAGAATCACGTGAATGGCTATTTTTATTTAGAAAGCAACGATCCCCCCAAATCGTTACCAAATCCAAAAAAATGGACACGTATTTTTTTTTTCGAAATTTTGAGTCTTAATGGTGCCTGTCGAGGCCTCAAATTTACATAAGAAACTGTATGGGGAAAAAGAAATTTTTTTTATATTTTTCGAATAATTGTTGGGGGTTTGGGAAAACTTAAGACTAAAATTATAGGACTTGTAGAGGACTTTCCAAGGAAGAATTTGACCTATCATACATATGGATTTGATGCCCCCAACCCACCCCCACAATACCCTGAAAATTACCTTTAAATAAAAAATGTAGATTGGTCAGAAAATTGACGCTTCTAATTATTTCATTCTCTTCTTTTCTCATAGAAATCATTATTATAAGTCTAGTGGGATGTTTATATACATTTGTCACTTAATTTACATTTGTTTAAACAAATTTTATTTGTTGAACTAATTCGCTTTTCTCGAAAATTCGTCTGAATTCTGTTTTCTGAGTTCGAAATGGCAGTTTATTAACTTAGAGTGACAATATTTATTAGAAAATTCCTCCTATTGTTTAAACAATAAATAATTATTCATTTTCAACTTTTCTCTAAATCTGGTAAGAAGTCAACATTTTTGTTAAAAGTACTTATCAATTTTATGTTCGAGATATCCCAAGTGATATCAGTTATATTTTGGCATGATTTCCATTGTTTAAATAATAAAATATTATTCGTTTTCATTATCATTTGTTCGAAAAAAATTTATTGATTAAAATACTTTTTAGGGAATTTGGGGAGTTACATTTTTTATATATTAATTTTCATAGAGTCAACCAATTTTGTTAATCATATTTCTTTCTGATTTCCTTTTCTTATTCTAATTTCCTACCACTATATGTCAAGATAATGTTAATTTGTTGCTGTCTGGAAACTGGAAACTGTATACCCTGTACTCTAATTTGATGAAATATTGAAAACCATCCCAAATATAAATGATGTAATTTGAGAATAACAGTTAGCTTTAAAAAATAAATTTAGGCGAATTGCAAAAAAAAAAAATCTGATGTGGCCAGGCACATGACTTTACCATACAATATATAAAATTAATAGTTTAGCTGCAGAGAATCTATTCTATTAATATAAATCGTAGGTATTGTCAAAGCATCAGCATTTGACACTACCTACACTACGTCATTAGAATAATAGTTATTTATGTCACAAATGCCGAAAGTACGGAATAGCGCGACGATCGGTGATGCGGCGCGTCACCGAAGGCGGAGTGTCGCCGTCGCATGTGAGCGAGTCGCGCTATCTAGTTTTTGGCAGGAGCGACATCAACGTTTATTGTGTTGCTTTTTAAGAAATACGTATTTAAAAAAATAAATAAATGATTTCTGTATAGTAAATGCTAGGCTGGTACCACTTTGACGAAATCTCAAAAAAAATTTTTCGGCACGATTACAATACTTCATCATACTGCGTATGATAAAGTAACAAATGGAATACTGGTTTATCAACGGTGAGATATTGAAAAAAAAAAAACAAATGGCATTTGTTTAAGCAAATGTGGATTTATTTGATAATATAGGCAAGGTATCTCGAACATGAAATTTATAAGTTAATTTCACAAAAAAAACGCTCTTTCGTATCATAATTAGGAAAAAGTGAAAATGAATAATAATTGACTGTTTAAACAATAGGAAGAAATTGTTTAATGAATAATGTCACTCTAAGATAATAAACAGCCCTTTCGACCTCAGAATTCAGACGGATTTTCGCGAAATGCGAACAATTTAAACAAATAGAATTTGTTTGAACAAATGGTAATTAACTGGCAAATGTTTATACCCATTCCACTAGACTTATACGAATTATTTTTATGAGAATAAAGACAATAAAATGATTAGAACGGTCAATTTTCTGAAGAATGTATATTTTTTTCATTTTAGGGTAGTTTTCATGGCATTGTGGGAACGGGTGGGGGTCGTCAAAACCATATTTATAATAGATCAAATTTTTCCTTGAAAAGTCCTATACCAGTCGTATCACTTTAATCTTGAGTTTTCCAAAACCCCGCACAATTATTCGAAAAATACCAAAAAATGTCTCTTTCCCATACATTTTCTTATGTAAATTTGATGCATCAATGCATTAAAGAAAAAATTCCGAAAAAAAAAAATACGTGTCCACTTTTTTTGGATTTGGAAACGATTTGGGGGGGTCGTTGCTTTCTATCGTCACAATAATTTTTGATATCCATTTTTGAACCACCCTAGACTGTATATACCTACGCGAGCGATTATTGAATTCAAATAAGAAATTTGATTTCTTGGCATAGATACTGGATTTAAGGAAGTTGTTACTCCGTTGAACTAAGTAAATAGTCTTCAATGAAGTGTGTATTTTTATTTGCAGTAAATATTTTTAGCAGGAAGTTGCTTTTATTAAGAAGTTATCTAACTTGATAATATTATGTTATTATACAAATTTTATAAGACATCAAATTGGCGCATAAGTTATTTGGGTGTGCCCCAAATGAACGAATTCGCCAGAATGTCTTATAAATGGAGTGTAATATACTTTTTTTTCTACTTTGCGTCATTCGTTTTCTATAAATTTATAAATTGTGGTTACTATATTTAGAATCTAGGGTATTTTGCGGGTACCGGTTGTCGTACTGTTGGTACTGTACTAAACTGTCAACTTCGTTACGTTGGAATAAAATTATGACAAAATCTTATTGTGGATAATTTTACTCTATGTTAGCCTACAAGTTTTAATAAATATTTTTTTATTAAAACTTGGGGTGCAAGTGGAAACCACATATCTTTCTTGTTTGTTACGATAGACCTGTTAATTTTCCTCACGGTAGCAAACAAATTTTATGTCCTTACATCAGAAAACATTGGATAAAAGCAAAGATGGAAGTTGGGGAATATTATTAACTTTTGCTTGTGAATGAAAATTGAATAGGTGTTTTCGGTAGATTTCTTTAAACTAAACACAAAGCCGGGCTTGAAAGGTTCATATCACGTAACGTTTTCTTACTACTCAAAGAATCGCTTTGAATTATTCAAAAAAATGTCTGTATCAATTTCAGTATTTCCGGTAATGGTAGAAAGTTAAGGTTTGCTATGTAAACCGTTTTAGACGATGTCATAAGCGAGAAACTGAACATCGAAAATTGAATTTTGTATAAAAACGTGTATTTTGATGTTTAAAATTAATGTGTAATTTTATAAAATAACAAATCACAGATTTTTTTTTCATTTTTCATCACGTTGACGTTGTTTACTAACAAGATGTAACTTATTGTACAAGATGTTCTACTGAACATCTTGTACAATAAGTTTCCGTTCTACACGATTAGGTGGAAATGTTTAAGGATCTGGTGTACAAACTCCCACCACCTTTAATGTAGATAGTACTGCTCGATCCCACGTTTACGTCCTTCTGAATCTCATTGAAAGCGCCTTTGCCTCACACATCTTCGTAACTGCTCACTCTCCATTCATTCTGGCAAGGTGCAAGAAACATGTCAGCTGTTGTAGTTTTATTTGTTACTTAATGTTTTTTTCCCAAAGGCACCTCAAAACTACTTAAAATGTATTCGATGTAATATAATTTCACTCACTGAGAAATTAGGGGTGGTTTTTGTTTTTCAATTAATCAAATTAAAAGCAATTACTGAATAAAAACCCGTTTTTACTTTGTTATATTTTTTTAAATTTCTTATGTACGGTTTTGTTTTTCAACATCATATTACCTAAATAGTCAGATAATTAAAACACAATGTGTGCCATGTGTGAATGACAAGGTGACATCTTGTGAAATCTCGGGTCTTACTTCTTAAGCAGTCAATATCAAACTTTGTAATAAAGCTCAGAAGTATGAATGAGCTTCATAATATAATCAGGAAACGTTACAATAACACAGAACATATACCTTAAGGTGTAAATTGGTAGCGACGTCTGCGTCCGCGGCCACGTCCGGTTGCCTAGCACTGCCATAATAAGTATTATGGTAAGTATTAATACTGCGGACGCAGACGTCGCTACCAATTTACACCTTTAGGGTGGCCCTTAGCGAGAGGGTATTTTCCGAAAGTTAAAATTTTGTTGCTCCCACCCCCTAATCTTATTCTAATTAACAAAAAGACGGGCTGTACATAATTATACTTGAATCGGACAAGTACTTGGCGACCCTCAAACGCTTTGAAGTTGAAACAATCCTTAAATACAATGACAAATTTAAACATATGTTTCTTTTTTAATAACTCAGGAATTTCTATAAGGGAATAGTATATTATTCTAGGAGCAAGTAATGCAAGCAATTTCTCACGAGAACTAAGTTTGCAGTACGAGCCGTAGGCGAGAGCTGCAAAACGTTCGAGTGAGAAATTGCCATTACTTGCGAATGGAATACTATACTTTTTCTACGACCATGCAACGAAATTTTATAAATTAATTTTTGTGTATATAGGGACGGCTGTATGTCACTATGACGGTTTACAGGATTTTGACACATTAAAATTGTTTGGTGCGCTTGTCACTTACCGACGTTATCAATGCCTTGACAATGTCGCTAAGCAGTGTATCAAAACAATATGGAAATGAAAAATCCAGAGCTGTGATTGGCTCTAAAGCCGTGAGAAATGAAATATTTCTCACTACTCCCGGGGTATGACGAGCCACAAATGAAATATTTGCCATATGTGTGGGGAATGGTTAGTATTACTTATCATAAATTGCCACTATAATTAATGAATTCCTCAATAGGAGTAGAAAATAGTATATTATTCTATGAGCAAGTAATGTAAGCAATTTCTCACGAGAACGAAGTTTGCAGCACGAGCCGTAGGCGAGTGCTGCAAAGCGTTCGAGTGAGAAATTGCCATTACTTGCGAATGAAATACTATACTTTTTCTACGACCATGCAACGAAATTTTATAAATTAATTTTTGTGCATATAGGGACAGCTGTATGTCACTATGACGGTTTACAGGATTTTGACAGATTAAAATTGTTTGGTGCGCCTTGTCACTTAGCGACGTTGTCAATGCCTTGACAATGTCGCTAAGCAGTGTATCAACAATTTGGAAATGAAAAATCCAGAGCTGTGATTGGTTCTAAAGCCGTGAGGAATGAAATATTTCTCACTACTGGCGGGGTATGAGGAGCCAGGAATGAAATATTTGTCATGTGTGTGGGGAATGGTTAGTATTACTTATCATAAATTGCCATGATAATGAATGCATTCCTCAATAGGAGTAGAAAAAATATATTTTTGTTTAGACGATTAATTTCTATCAATACAATACATATACATAATGTAATCAAACGAACATTGTATATTATTTTTTCCTATGAGAGGATTTCGTAGCAGTAGGGTATCTTTTTCGGTCTTCGACAACGATCCCTAGAATAAATTGCTTCTCATCTTTTGTTTTCCTGGATTAGTTTAACACCTTTTTCTGCAGTATCATTCACAACAACTATTTTATCAAGATTTTCTATTGCTCTTTTGCCACCAGGATCATCCTGCCACCTTGAAGGGTCTTTGTCGACAAAATCGGTGCTAATCGAAAATCTCGTGAAGGAAGTTTTTAAGTTACAAAAGACCAAAAGTCGTCGTTTGTAAAGAAAGAAAAATCATTTTGGTGCACAATGTACCTCTTTGGTTGAATTTTTCTTCTTCCTGATCTTCAGCTTTGTCTTCTTCCAGCATAACTTGAGCAATATTTGTCTTAACCGTGGCTGGAACTTGGTCATCAAATAAGCATAGTGTTTTGGGAGCTAATTACCAGAGAGTTTGAAATTTTTTTAACAGCAACCTAACGAGTTCTGGATCAATATCCTGATAATTTATCTGTTGACGCAAGAATAGGAAATCATGGTAAGGTACTTTTATTGCTTCTGGTGACAGAAACCAGGCTCGAACGTACAGGCAAGCAAGAAAATTTCATATTCTTTTTAAAGAATTCTTCTCCCTATCAGATAACTGAAGTTGATTTTGAAATAGGTAAAGCTTCAGTGCATAAATTGCCTTTGCCATCCACCTAGCGTGACTTACAGCTCCTGGTATACGAAATGATATCCCAACCATGGAGCTTATTTTCTTATTTTCTTTATTTTTCATCAGTGCCAAAGCATTTGCATGACCTATGTCAGAGAGATCGTCCATAGTTTCCACAAAAATGTGTCGTTTTCTTTGCCAGATGTTCTAGACAAATTTTTCTGTCAATGTTTCCATTCATTATAGAGTTTGACTAGCTTATCAATGCAGTGGTCATTTCTTCTAGTAGGAACTCGTGCTTTTTGCCAATAAATAGAAACTTCCTCAATCGCCAATGTTGCACTTTCTTCCTTTGTCATATTTACAACTCTTAGATTGTAGAAAAAAGGCGCAAAACTTGCCTAAATGACAATTAAATAAACACTATTAAATTAATATTAAAAAAATTATGACCTAAGCTTTAAAGTAGAGCTTTATAAATTTTATTTAGAAAGGATATATTGGACTACATGTAATTATTGGTACAACCTTCTTAGCTGTCTGCCTTTACGGTTAGAATTTCAAGTTAATTTGTTGGGTACAAATTATCACGAATGGTAATACCTTATTTACGAAGGTATGTTAGGCCTAGGAAAACCTATGCCATGGGATAGGCCGCACACCACCTAGTTATATATGCTCTAAGTACAAAAAATAAGTACCCTATATGCTTATCTGAACTGGGCAAAAATTCCAAAACTTCATGGTCGATGAGGGTCGTCTTGCAGTTGTCCGATTAAGCTGAAATTTTGCATATATCGTTTTTTTTTGTTTATTGAAACAAGATAGGGGGGTGGGAGCTAAATTTTTAGAAAGTTGCAAAATAAGGGCCACCCTAATATACATACACAGATAGAAAGGATTATTTGATTGCAAGAAATATATTTTTTATATTCTTTCAAAGCACGCTTCTTTGTCACAAAAAATATTTAGCTACTTCATTGAATACTCAAGTTTGCTTGTAGATATGAATTTATTTGGAATTGTTATTTAAGTGAAATAAATATATTTGGATACAAAGCAAAATTACTTTCCTTTAAAGTAATATTTTTGTGTTTATTTAAAAAATGTTTTTGCTGAAGAAATTTTATCACAGAAGTCATGTTTTGATTCAAATAATTATATTGTTAGTATGCATACCTCATCCAATTGTATTGTTAGACGTCGCTGTAAACTATCTCCTCGCAGTTTGGCCATATCTTAAAGATACATGGTAAGCGCGTGCATCTGGCGAAATTGCTAAAAAGGCCGTGCGTTTGGCAGTATAGAACACACTACATGCAGGTTCAAGTTTCGATTCCGAATCAACGTACCACTTTGGTACCCAACATAATTGAAAAATCGTTAGAGGAATGAAGGTTTGTTCTGCAGTCTTCCTAGATGTTGCACAGGCTTTTGATAAAGTCTGGCATGAAGGACTGAACAATAAATTAGGAAGTATTCTCCCAAAGCAGTTTGCACAACTATTAAAATCTTACCTGACTGAGAGATACTTTAGAGTCAAACAAGGTGATGCATGCTCTGTCCTTAAGGAAATAAATGCAGGAGTGCCGCAAGGTAGTGTTTTAGGCCCGGTCCTTTACCTACTCTACACCAGCGACCTCCCAGCACTAGAAAATAATACTGTCGCAACTTTTGCAGACGACACGGCTATCCTAGTTGTTGGGAACAGCAATGAAGAAACGACGAGAAAACTCCAAACAGCTCTTGGTCATTTTAAGGTCTGGACAAAGAAAAAGAGAGTCAAACTGAACGAACACATGTTGACTTCACGAACAAGAAAATACAACACATCCAGGTTACTATTAATAACCAAATAGTACCGTACGCAAACACAGCCAAATATTTCGGCATGGCATTAGACACCAGGCTCCGCTGGAAAGCCCATGTCAAAAAGAAAAGAGATGAACTAGGTATCCGTTACAGAGAGATGTACTGGCTGCTAGGAAGAAACTCCACGCTGTCTGTACATAATAAGCTTGTTTTGTACCAGCAAATTCTAAAGCCCGTGTGGACGTATGGTGCTCAACTCTGGGGTTGCACAAAAAAGTAACATTAGATTTAATTCTGGCACTATTCACATCCGCCTACGTTTCGCCGATTGGTCTTTGGCTTCATCAGGGCTGGGGTGTGGGCAAGATTTGTCAAATATTGTGGGTGGAGACCTTTGCGGAGGTGGACATGGTCGTAACATACATAAGGGTAACATTAAGCAATTGTAATTTCAATTTCAACGATATAACTTTTAAAAATCATTAAATTAGACAACGGAACACAAGGTACGCTAACAGTAATGGGGCGTGTCAGCCATTCAGTTGCAATCCAATGGAGCTGCAATCAAATGCAAATTTTCTTCCTCAAACCGATAAAGTGATTTAAAGTCTCGGCTATCAGCTCCTCTTCGTATTTTGTTATGTTTTACTGCCCGTAAATTAATAAACTCTGCCATTATTGCCGGCTACAGGAAGGCTGCTTCTAGTATAGACTAGATACACAATTTATCGACTATATGCTCACCATGTGAAGCAAAACCTCCGTTTTATGCATATCAATCGGACGATGTGTTTAAAAGTAAGATCTTACTTACATTTTTATTCATAAAATATGTAGCAAATGCTCGAGATTTTGCGAGTATACGGTTTTGTTCTCTTTTATTCATACCACTCATTACTTTCAGGAAAAAAATAATTTCGGAAATTGCCGACACTCTGCTGTCATGCACGCTTCCTGGCCACGATGCATCCACACACGTGAAAATTCCTTTAAAATTGCATGCAGCCTGCACATTAATGATACAAAAATATTTACAGTTGAAATATTCTTCCCCATGAACTTTTGGTTTCATTATTCTATCATGGGTACAATCTATCGCTCCTATTGCTCCAGGTATCATCCAACCGTCTTTAACTAATTCAATTTCCCGGGCATTTTGAGAAAAGAAATCCGAAAATTTTTCTTCAACACTATTTTTTGTTAAACTTGTCTAATTATTTTTGAAGCGCTGGTTTGATATACCCCAACGTCTACATCAACACCTTGTTGGAACCTAGGATCACCTAGACTTCTTAAAAATATCTCCATATGACAAAGCTGCTCCTTTCCTCTCAATATGATTTCCTAAGAACTCGTCAGATATCCTTTCACAATTTTTTGCATTTGGGCTTGGCGAACATGCATTCTACGTTCTCCTTTTCCAACGAAAATTCATAAAAACAGCTTTTAACAGTTTATCATTTGAAGTAATAGATGCGGTGTTGGTCCTATGAGTTGCTTCTTAAAAACTACACAAACCACTCCCAGATGGATTAGTAATTACTCTAGTGTTGACTTCTACCGTACGTTTCCCCGAACGCTAGGCATAGCAGTTACGGAAGAACGGCAACATCGCTCGCCCCATCCGGCGTATTTGTCAGCGGCTAAGCGGTTCCCCGGTGCGTGCTTCGTGTGCTAGTAGCTAGTAGTTTGTTGTTCGCAGGACTGTGTGCGCTCGCTTTTCTGCTTCTTTTAAAAATTCACGTACATGGTGCAGACATAATTTCTAAATTCTCCTTTATTGTCAGAACATAAGAAGCAAAAATAAAAACACTATTTTCAAAAAAATATATATAAATTAACTAATATTCTACTAGGAATAAACAATTCCATAAACATTATTTTAATTCGGGCTCAAAGATTCCGCCTTGCGCTGCAAGACAGTATCCGAACCGTTTGTAGAAGTTGTTTCTCACGCTGAGAGCGTTTCGGTTGTTACAGTGTTGGCAGCTTCTGTAATTTTTGCTCTCAACTCCTGTAAATTATGTGCCCTATGAACTTCATCAACATAAATGGTATTTTGACGATAACCCCACAAGAAAAAATCGATCGGAGACAGATCAGGTGATCTTGGGGCCCAACGAATGTCGCCTGTCCCACTAATAAGACGGTGAGGAAATGCGGTTGTTAAAAACTCTCGCACCCTGGCGGCGTTATGAGCAGGACAGCCGTCTTGCTGAAACCAAACATCATCCTGATCTACCCCGGGAAGGTTATAAATGGCGAGAAGTACTTGCTCTTGCAGCAAAGTAAGGTACTTCTGGGCGTTAAGAGATCCATCGATAAAAAATGGCCCAACTAAATGATTGCTTAGAATACCAGCCCGAACATTTAGTTTTTCGGGATATTGAGTACGGTACAGCATAATTTCGGTGCTGATTTTGTTGGTCCCAATATCGAAGAATGGAAGGATTATGTTTACCATGTAATGGAAAAGTCGATTCATCAGTAAAAATAATATTTTGTCTAAAATGTTCATCTGCGTTCGCCTTTTCCATTACAGTTTCACAAAACTCCATTCTACGAATACTGACCTCTGCGAAGGTTTCCTGAGTCTTTGAGTACGTATAACTCCGGGAATCACCCTTCTTCAGTGCCAATTGCCAATCCTTGGAGTGGATTTCTTATCGTCCAGTACTACAGAACCGCATATTAGTACATCCCGTCGTTCTTTTGCTTTTCTTATGGACTTATCTCCCTTGGATGACAAGTACTGCAGCTCTTTAGACAAAGATCTTTTTCTCTTATCTGCACGGGATAGGTCTGCATTCAAAAGTGACTGCAAACAAATCCACGCACTGTTGCGCCGAATTGCCACCGTAATACCACTTGATGATCTGAAGCTGTTCTAGCGGAGGCTATATCGCGATTGCAAAGATATGAATGTTATGAAGCGTTGCTAGATCTGCGATAGTTCTGCCGTTGCGTGCATGTGCTCCGAAACGCGAAACTAGACTGGCCTGACCAGACCTGCTCTCCCACCAGTCGGCAGTCCCACTATAATTGGCTGCCCCACTCAACCGACGTTGGCAGTATTGTCGCGCGATACGCTAGTTTCTATAGACCTATGCCTAATTTTTGCGGACACAATCTGTATATACCGAAGTATATAAAGCAAAGTATGAAGTAATTGCTCCTAGTACTTACTTCACTCTTACTTCAAGAATAATGTAGAGTAAATGCTATAATTTTTAGTATTTACTTAAAATAAAAGCTGCAATATTATGTATTTACTTGAAGTAAAAGTAAATACTTTTTTGATCATACCACTCTATAAATCTGGTGACATGGTTACTTTTATCCCAACATGAAACTTTTCACTCAGAATGTTTCTTTTTCTTGTTTACTCAATTCATTTTGATTATTTCAATATTTTTTACTCATATTTATATAGGTACTTTTTATTATTGCAATGTGTTCTTTTTACATTGTGTGATGTGTATTTTATTTTTATTTTATTTTGATTTAAGCTTTTTTTTATTTGAAAAAGCAACTTGGCATACATGAAAAGTTGTAGTTAGAATGGAATTTACTTTCCAAAATGAATTTTTGGACCGGGAAATATTCCATAATAGACACATTCAGTGTTAGTATATATTGACATTCGCATTTCAATTTTTAATGTTATCGCGGGCGTTGTAGCAACAAAAATGATCAATTTTATCAATTGGCTGATACAACAGCCCATATTTTAGTGACACCCTGTATAATAGACACATAAATTGCATCTAGTATTAGTGGATAATAACGTTCACAATTTAATTTTTACTTTATCATACGCAGTATGTAAAGTATTTTAATCGTGCCGAAAAAAATTTTTGAGATTTTAGCGGAAATAGGTCTTTATGGGTCCCCTGAACATTTTTGACCAAGGTACAAAAAAATGTCTGTGTGTGTGTGTATGTGCGTGTGTGTGTGTGTGTGTGTGTGTGTGTGTGTGTGTGTGTGTGTGTGTGTGTGTGTGTGTGTGTGTGTGTGTGTGTGTGTGTGTGTACCCAATTTTTGTTAATTCATTTCCGGAGAAACTACTAAAGGTATCGGCACGGAACTTCATATTTAGAAGTTTCATGACCAAACTTAGAGTTGAAAAGTTTTTGGTTCAAAAGGGTCCAAAGGAACTGGGTGTTTACTCCAAGCCTTTTTCAAGGATTTTAGAAATCAGCCGCCATTTCTGTAATTTCGTCAAAATAGTTAAATAATAAATTAAAGCAGAGGAAATTTTGAATAATTTATGCCTATGACATTTTTTGGTAAAATTAATAGTTTAGCTTTTTAGTTTATCCTAAGCCTTTTTCAAGGATTTTGGAAATGAGCCGCCATTTCTGTAATTTCGACAAAATAGTTAATTAATAAATTAAAGTAGAGGAAATTTTGAATATTTTATGCTTATAACTGTTTTTGGTAAAATTAATAGTTTACCTTCAAGAGCAAATTCTATTTGATCGAGATCGGTCGCATCTGCATTGATATGAAATTACATAGTAGCCAGGATTTTGACAAATATTTTTTTGTGTTGTCACATTCGAAAACAGCTGATCTCATCAGAGGTTGGAGAACCACTATGGAACGTGCCGCTGTAGTGCGCAAAATTATAAAATACAAATTTCAAATAAAATAAGATCACCAATTTGATTGTTTGTTGATAACAAATATCAACCAGTCTTTATATCTAATTCTAAAAATGATACATTGAGAAAATTGTAAATAAAGTATAGCGATGAGTGTAGTTTTATTTTAGTATGTTGGTAGGGATGTGTCATGAACAAATATAAATCTGTCAGAATTTGAATTACCTTTTTAAGGTGCGTTTTCATTAGTGATAATGGCAGTGGTAGCAGACGCCGTTGTAGCAAATCCAATAGAAAATTGCTAGTGACTCATGTTTATGTACATGCAAACTAATATGTGTCATTATCACGATATGTAAGAAATACTATAATTTCGTTTTCTACCACCGCCATTAGCTACCATTACCTACCAATCGGAACGCACCTTTCGTCAAAGTGGTACCAACCTAGCATTTACTATACAGAAATCATTTATTTTTACTTTATCATACTGTGACGATCTTAACAGTCGCGAAGGCGCCAGAAGTTCGAGGTTATTCTCGGGGCAGCTCTTTCCAGAGAGATCTATCCGGACGGCGAGCACAAGTCGCGACCGTTCTAGTAAACGACCGTAGAACGTAGAACGGATCGATACGGGTATATAAGAGCGAGCCGTCGCTCTCTGGCCAATATAGTTCAGAGTGCAGTCGGAGCGCGGGCGCGATTATTGATCGACATAAATAGTTCGAAATAAATACAGTGAAGATAAATTTATAGTAGCTTTAAGTGACAGTTAGTTTTTAGTGTTCGTGTTTAATAATTAGGTAATAAGACTGTAATAGTGTTAAATAAATTAAGTGACTATTTTAATATACCGAGTGTTTTAATTCACACCTTAACGAACGAAAAACGCTACATTGGTGTCAGGTGTCGGGTGTGAATTGGACATTAGTGAAAATAAAATTGAAGTGAAATAAATCGGACTAATTAGTGTGCGTGAAAATGTCGAAACTAGCGGACTTAAAGGTTAGTGAGCTGAAGAAGGAGCTGGAGGAAAGGGACTGCGATACGACGGGGAAGAAAGCGGACTTGCAGGAGCGGCTTCGTAAAGCATTAATTGAAGAAGGCAATGACCCGGACAACTTTGTTTTTGCTAGTGCAAGTGATATCGGCCAAATGCTGCAATGTTTGGAGGCCAATCAGGCCAAGTTGCTAGAAAATTCCGCCGACCTGGAGGCCAAGTTGCTAGAAAATTCCGCCGACCTGGAAGCTAAATTGCTAGAAAATTCCGCCAACCTAGAAGCTAAATTGCTAGAAAATTCCGCCGACCTGGAGGCTAAATTGCTAGAAAATTCCGAACTTATTATCAGTTTAAAAAGCGAGCTTGGGGAAAAGCTAGAAGAGAATTCTGCCAAGTTGGAAGAAAAAATATCAAACGTAAAAAGGGAATTACACGAAGAAATTTTAACAAAATCTTCTACACTGGAAGAGCGAATTCTTTTGATTTTGGAAGGCAAGATCCAGGAAGTTCAGAACAAAATCACAACGTTGGACGTCAACACCTTCCAGGAATTGCCCCATCAACCTTCAGCAACGGACAACAAGAGCAAAGTTAGTGGCAATCAGGATTCCGTTGGGCTGATGTGCCTCAAACCACCGCAATTTGATGGTTCAACGTCGTGGAATGTTTATCAGCGTCAGTTTGAAGCGGCTGCAAAAGCGAACGGTTGGTCATCCAGGGAGAAGGCGACCGCCCTTACGTTGGCTTTGAGAGGAGATGCTGCTGCTATCTTGCAAAGAATCTCCCCGGAAGAGCAAGAAGTCTACGACCACCTGGTGAGACACCTGGAGACGCGTTATGGCCAGTCACACCTGGAACATGTCTACCACACTCAGCTAAGAAATCGGTGCCAGAAGTCAGGGGAGCCCTTACAGGAATTTGAGGCAGATATTGCACGTCTGGTTCGACTGGCATATCCAGATGCCCAGGAAAAGATCATGGAACGTTTGGCGATTCAAGCATTCTTGGACGGACTCCGTGATGGTGAAATGAAGCAAGCCTTACTACTAGCACATCCACCTAAGCTAGTTGATGCACTAACACGGGCCCTTGAGTTCGAAGCTGCCAAGAACACAAGTCAAGCTCGTGTCCCACAAGTGATTCCAGGAGAGGACGACTTCGAAGAATCAGTCAAGCGGATCGTCAGGGAGATCGATAAAGAATGTAGCCGCCAGGACCGGAAGTTGGAGTGCTGGAAATGTGGCAAGGCAGGCCACATAAGAAGACGCTGTCCAGAAGGCGTCAGTCCCACTTCCGCCAATCCGGAAAACAAAAAAAGGTCGATGCGAGGGGGCAAACGTCGACCTGTATTCAGCAAGCCCCAGCAAATACCGCCCAGGTCTCCTCACTGCAACACCATGCCAACAGTGTTTTCGTCGACGCGTGCGTGGATGGAACCCTCCGCACTGTGCTGCTGGATACAGGTGCGACGAAGACAATCATAAGGCCGGACATAATAAAATCTGCAGCTAAGGTTCGGCAATCAAAATGGCGTCTACGCACAGCAACGGGAGATCAAGCAAAAGTGCATGGTGAAACAAATGTCATGTTTACCATCGGGAAAGCCACGTTTGACCATCCTGTGATAGTGGCTGAGATTGAGGATGAGGTGATCATCGGGACAGACATAATGGACACCAAGGGCTTCGAGTTAAGCTTTAGGCGGGGAGTTCTGCGGGTAGATGACGAGGAAGTTGTTTTACATCGAGAAAAGAATTTAAGTGTTCAGGTCCTACTCCCGGAGGAGACACTGATACCAGAACGGAGCGAGATAGTCTTGGACGGCTGCATTGATGGCAAGACCACAGATGGTGAGATAGTCATGTTCGAACCCGTAATGCATGACGAGGCTGTTGGCCGAGGAATAGCGGTCGGAAAGGCCCTTGTGCGGGCTGGCAGGAGTATTCCTGTGAGGATAATGAACGTCAATCATTATCCTGTGTTATTAAAGGAGGGCACGGAGTTAGGACACTGCTCTGGAGTTTCAGCGATACTGCGGCAGGTTGCTCCCGTGGAAACCAGCCGGGAAGCCATTCCAAAAGAATTAGAAGTGCTGGTATCGTCGTCAGGCACCGGTCTAAGACCAGACCAAAGAAAGAGGCTGAGACATTTGGTCCATAAGTATCGAGATATTTTTGATACTGGGAAGAAAGGGAGGACAAATATAATCCAGCATAAAATCAATACGGAAAATGCTCGTCCCATTCGGCAGACAGCTAGAAGGCTACCGCTGGCTAAGAGAGAGGAGGCTGACAAAATTATTGAGAGTATGGTCGAGGAAGGAATCATAGAACCATCCAGCAGTCCATGGTCTTCGCCGGTGGTACTGGTAAAGAAGAAAGACGGCTCGACCAGATTCTGCGTTGACTACCGGCTGCTTAATAATGTGACCAAAAAGGACAGCTATCCTCTTCCTCGCATCGATGACACTTTGGACACCCTGGCCGGATCGAAGATCTTTTCCACGCTGGATTTGAAGAGCGGGTACTGGCAAGTTGAATTGGCCCCCGAAGATAGAGAAAAGACAGCTTTCACGGTGGGTGCTGGATTATGGCAATTTAACGTGATGCCATTTGGATTGTGCAATGCTCCTGCTACTTTCGAACGACTGATGGAAACGATTTTAAGAGGACTGTCCTGGAAGACATGTCTGGTCTATCTTGACGACATTATTGTAGTAGGAAAATCGTTTGAAGACCACATGCGAAACCTAGAAGAAGTGTTCCTGAGGCTACGAGGTTCAGCACTGAAATTGAGCCCAAAGAAATGTCACCTATTTCAAAGAGCTGTGCAGTACCTGGGTCACGTTGTTTCCAGGCAAGGAGTGGCGGTTGACACGGCAAAGATCCAGACTGTCAAAGATTGGCCAGTTCCCAATGACAAACATGAGCTGCGCAGCTTCTTGGGATTATGCACATACTACCGACGCTATGTGAATGGATTTGCCAACATCGCAAAACCATTAACCAGGCTCACCGAAGGAGAACGAAAATTCCAGTGGTCCCAGGAATGTCAAGAAGCTTTCGATCACCTAAAAGGGGCTCTGATAAGCGCACCTATCTTGAGCTATCCCCTACCTGAAGGAAAATTTGTACTGGACACCGACGCTAGCAATGTGGGCATAGGAGCCGTGCTGTCCCAAATTCAGGATGGGCAAGAAGAAAAAGTCATAGGCTATTTTAGTAAAACGTTGTCCAAGCCAGAGCGTAACTACTGCGTCACCCGCCGAGAGTTGCTAGCTGTTGTGAAAGCGATGGAGCACTTTTACAAGTACCTCTACGGAAGGAAGTTCCTGCTACGAACAGACCATGCAGCTTTAAAATGGCTCCTTCAGTTTAAAAGTCCAGAGGGACAAGTGGCAAGATGGATAGAGAGGCTACAGGAGTTTGACTTCGACACCGAGCACCGAGCAGGGAGAATCCATGGAAATGCAGATGCCCTATCAAGAAGACCCTGTCCACGGGACTGCAAGCCTTGCCAGCGGGCAGAGGAAAAAGACGCTGACTTGTTACGAACCACCATAGTCGACGATACTTGGCAAAATAGAGATCTTATAAAAGACCAAGAGGAAGATCCCGATATCCAGATAGTCCTAAACTGGATGAAAGAGGAGAAGAAGCCAACCTGGGGAGAAGTTGCCAAGTATCCTCCTAACATCAAGTCGTATTGGGCACAATGGGACTCCCTAATTCTGGAAGATGGACTCCTGCGGCGGAAAATAATTGACCACGACGGCCAAGAGGAAAGAAGGCAAATTGTTGTGCCCAAATGTCGGATTGCGGAATTGCTAGAAGAACTCCATGCTGGTGTGTCAGGAGGACATCTCGGAGTGACAAAGACGCTGGGAAGGGTGAGGGAAAGATTTTACTGGGTCAATAGCAAGGAAGACGTAAGGGACTGGTGCAGAAAATGCGTTGTATGTGCGGCAAGTAATGGGCCGCAGAGAAAGCAGAAGGCTTTGATGCGCCAGTACAACGTGGGAAGTCCCTTTGAAAGGATTGCTATTGACGTAGCCGGCCCGTTTCCCGAATCCGAAGCAGGAAATAAGTACATCGTGGTCGTGATGGACTACTTCAGCAAATGGGTTGAGGCATACGCTCTACCAAACCAGGAAGCCTCAACAATTGCCGACGCCTTGGTGAAAGAATGGATTTGCCGATTTGGCGTACCTTTGGAGCTACATTCGGACCAAGGGCGAAATTTTGAATCCAGTTTGTTCCAGAACATCTGTAAGACGCTCGGAATCAAGAAAACAAGAACTACTGCGTTACACCCGCAGTCAGATGGAATGGTGGAGCGCATGAATAGAACCATTAATCGGTATTTGGCCAAAGTGGTCTCCGACCATCAAAGAGACTGGGATGGCTTTCTTCATTTGTTCCTTCTGGCTTATCGATCGGCCGTCCACGAAAGCACGGGAGAGTCTCCGGCTCGGATAATTATGGGAAGAGAACTCCGTCTCCCATGCGATCTGAAGTTTGGTTGCCCGCCAGGAACTGATGTCGCCGGGGAGGGCTACGTCAGTGAACTGCGAAGAAGAATGGATGCCATTCATAGCCAAGTTCGCATTTCCATTCAAGATGCCAGTAATCGGATGAAGGACGCATACGATGTGAATGCCAAGGACCACAGGTACAATGCCGGTGATATGGTTTGGCTTTACGACCCTAAGAGGCGAAAGGGACTGTCACCAAAACTTCAAACATCCTGGGATGGACCATACAAAGTTCTGGAAGCTATCAACGACGTCCTTTACCGGATACAAAAGCCACCGCGGGGTAAAGCTCGAGTCATTCACTTCAACCGACTGGCTCCTTACTACGGAGACCACGAAGACGCGGAGCTGCGGCGAATCCAACCAGAGCCGGATTTGACATTCGACTAATTCATGGCCCGTCATACTAATGGTCAAAAGAGTCGGTTCGGTGTGACCTGTGAAGTGCAGCGGGACCTGTTTACTGCTCCAGCTGGCTACGCACTGGCACATTGTGTGGCTAAGGACTTGCAAATGTCTAGAGGGATAGCCAAGGTTTTCCGCGGGAAGTTTGGAAATATTCCAGAGCTGCGTCGGTCTAATCCCAGAATCGGACAAGCACTCAAGGCAACCGACGAAAAGACCGGCAGGAAGATCTTCCACTTGGTTACCAAAGAGACGTCCGATGAGAAGCCAACCTATAGAGATGTTTGGGACACTTTGTGTTCTCTAAAGGAAGAATTACTAGCCGAGGACCTGAGAAGCCTGGCGATTCCCAAGCTGGCATGCGGACTCGATGGCTTGGACTGGAGGATGATTCGCAGCATGTTGGAAGCACTCTTCAGGTTGACGGGCGTACAAATTCTGGTGTGCTGTTATAGCCCTCAACGTCGTCCCCTGGAGAGAACCGTGGACTGTTACTTCCACAAGAGGTCTTGCTGCAACAAGGGATCTTTCTGCCGATATCGACATCCACCATCTTTGGGATCATTTCGGGACGAAACGAGCTTAGGAGGGGGGCAGTGTGACGATCTTAACAGCCGCGAAGGCGCCAGAAGTTCGAGGTTATTCTCGGGGCAGCTCTTTCCAGAGAGATCTATCCGGACGGCGAGCACAAGTCGCGACCGTTCTAGTAAACGACCGTAGAACGTAGAACGGATCGATACGGGTATATAAGAGCGAGCCGTCGCTCTCTGGCCAATATAGTTCAGAGTGCAGTCGGAGCGCGGGCGCGATTATTGATCGACATAAATAGTTCGAAATAAATACAGTGAAGATAAATTTATAGTAGCTTTAAGTGACAGTTAGTTTTTAGTGTTCGTGTTTAATAATTAGGTAATAAGACTGTAATAGTGTTAAATAAATTAAGTGACTATTTTAATATACCGAGTGTTTTAATTCACACCTTAACGAACGAAAAACGCTACAATACGCAGTATGTAAAGTATTGTAATCGTGTCGAACAAATTTTTTGAGATTTTATCGGAAATAGGTCTTTATGGGTCCCCTGAACATTTTTGACCAAGGTCCAAAAAAATGGCTGTGTGTGTGTGTGTGTGTGTGTGTGTGTGTGTGTGTGTGTGTGTATGTATGTCTGTGTGTGTGTAAACGATTTTTGTGGCGACGATTCCGGAGAAACTACTAAAGGTATCGGGACGAAAGTTCATATTTAGAAGTTTTATGAGCTAACTTAGAGCTGAAAAGCTTTTGGTTCAAAAGGGTCCACAGGAACCGGCTATTTATTCTTAGCATTTTTCAACGATTTTGCAAATGAGCCGTCATTTCTGTAATTTCATCAAACCAGATAAATAATAAATTAAAGTAGAGGAAATTTTGTATAATTTATGTCTATAACATTTAATGGTAAAATTGATAGTTTAGCTGCAGGAGCAAATTCTATTTGATCGAAATCGTGTCTGCATTAATACTAGGTACCCAGGATATTTTGAAGTTTTTGACAGTATTTGGAACGTCAGCGTTTGCGAAACGTCAATTCAACACGCAAATGCATGGAGAATTGCCATGAGGAGCTAGGTGAAACAATATTGAAAAACAATATTTCGAGTGCGGATAGCAATGTTATGTTTTCGCGAATAAATACAAGAAATATTGTAAGACGGTATGTTAACCTTAAAACTTATTTGGAATATTGAGCATAATTCTTTATGAACTTTTGTAGTTAGCACTGAAGACGGCGTAAAGCTCGAAAATATAGTATGCTAGAAGCCAATATAATTTATTAATCATCAGAACCAGAACCTTTTTACTTTATCATCCGTAGTATGACAACACTCCATATTTAGAAGCTTTCTGTTGAACCAAGGGTCCAAAGGAACTGGAGTTTTAGTCTTAGCATTTTTGAAAGATATTGCAAATAAGCCGCTATATCTGGAATTTCCTCGAAATAGTTAGATAATAAATTAAAGTAGAGGAAATCGGAATAATTTATGACTGACATTTTTTGGTAAAATTAATAGTTTAGCTACATGAGCAAATTCTATTTCATCGAGATCGCTCGTACTGCATATAAACTAGTTAGCCAGGATTTGTCAGATTTTGTGATTCTAATGACAGTAGGTAGTGTCAAATGCTGATGTTTTGACATTACCTACTGTAAATATAATCAAAATGCCTCCAGTCTAGTTCTAGTAGTTTTATTTTAATGTAGACATGGCCGCTCTCGATCAAATAGAATCTCATGCAGCTACACTATTAATTTTATATATGGTATGATAAAGTCATGTGCCTGGCCACATCAGATTTTTATTGTTATCGCGGGTGTTGTAGCAATACAAATAATAAATTTTACCAATTGGATGACATTTTTAATAACATTTTCGCACGGTAAAAGTTGAAGTTTTACTTCCGGACAATCGGTCATCGTTTATTAACGCACATACTATATTTATATATCTACACTACAATTAAAATAATGGATTTAAACAATTGACCTTTTACCAACTGAATCGTTGCAGTATATTACATTATTATTTCAAAGTGCGTTTCAATTAAATAATGTTCGCTCATATTCGTTCATTTTTCATGTTTTAAGCGATCTTGTTATTGTGATAACATAGAACTATAGTCGTATATTTACTGTGTTACAGGAGTAAATATACTGTGAGAAAATATACGAGTACCCTTAGTTAATATCTCACCCCTTAAAATTAAATTTTCAGGACTTTGTTCTAACCTTATTAAACCTTTATTAAATCTTATCCTCGGTTCGACAAGACAACCTATAATTTAGTAAAATCAAATTTAAATACTATGCATGTAAAGTATTCCCGACAATTACTTATTTGTATGCATTTATACACACATTATACATAGTAGGTACGGCACAAGTGGATTGACATCCCAATCACTAGTTAATTATGTAATTCAATAGATTTACCCCTGCCTGCATAATGTTATCTGTATGAAATGTCGACGTGGAAAATGGTGCCCAAATTATAACTGAATGCTTTGTCATGCAATATACGAGCCTATGACATTAGCTAACAGGAAATATGAACACACCAAAGCAAATGTTTTGTGTGCAATCGATAAGTGTCTATGAGATCTGGAGGACGTTGTCAGCACTTAGTATAGTAAGAGAAATTATTTCGTGGGTGATATATAAATTACTTTTTCCGTAGCAAATTAATTAGAGTTAGTGGTGCAAATATAATTTCGTAACTAGAGCACTAGAGAAGTTAAAAAGATAAGTACTCACCTACTCAAGAAATGTCACGCATTTACAAAGATTGTCACTACAATAGTGCAGGCAAATAAAGTTGAGAGTGAGTATATTCACCTAAAATGCCATGTGACTGGCCGCACCTATTATTTTGTTACGTCAAATTTTAATTATTCGGTTTTTACTACAAATGACTGTCGCTAGAATGTGCTTAAGAGACAACTGACCGTTAATGTTCTCCCTTAATAGTTTCCAAAAACACTGTAAGTAATTATAGTTACTTTTAGTCACTAGACAAGTTTTGTTGTCTTTGTGTGTTTTGCTAGTTTCATTATATTGATTATTGTCGTTGACATTATAGAATTAACCCGTTCTGATGAAGCTTTACAAATAAAAAGCGAAACGTTAACTGATGAACCAAGTGTTTCATTGATTTTACTCAGACCGTTCCCGACATATCCATTGTTTTGAATGACAAGACTTTTATCATTAGAAATGGGGAAGGGGCTCATAGTGAACGTAAAAAAATTAATGCAGGTCATGTGGTGGTATAGTGTTTATTTGGGGGGGGGGCTTGAAAACCGAGTGCAAAATATATTATTGCGTTTTCGGGCAAAACTTGATGTTTTATCCAAAAATGTGCTATACTACTAAGTTGTAGGTCGTATAAAAAATCTACAACATTCACTTTTTACTACGACCTCAACATTTCGGAGAAAATGCGAATGCCATTGCCAAAACAATTTTTCTGTTTTTTTGCATTGGGACAACAATAATTCCATTTTAATCAATTTTATTATACAAAAACAAGACGTTTTTGATTTGAGCTATTTAGTTTTTAAATCAAAGTAATTCTGTGGTGAAAAATCATCGCACATTTTGGAATAAAACGTCAAGTTTCGCCGGAAAACGCTAAAATATATATTGCACCTGCTTCAAACGCCCCCCCCCCCCCCCAAATAAACACAATACCACCCCATGCATTTCCTTTTTTTACGTTCTCTTTAAGACGCTTTAACATTTCCAATGATAAGAGCCCTGCCTGCAATTAATACCTGTTTTGGCTTCTAATCAGTTAATTTGCCTGCACTACATCGCAACGAACATTGTTCTTGGGATTATGGTTCTTCAATATAAGCAATTATTATGGAGATAGAGACAGTTATTTTAGTGTGTATTAACCAGATATGCTTTATTATAAAAAAATAAGCTACTTATAGCAAATCGCGAAGAAAAAGAACTGTTGCTAAACTTATTTTTCTTTTCAGGTTCCTGTTTAAGTTATGGACATTCTTGTTGGGGAGGTATGTATCAACAATAAACTATACTCAATTTAAAAATAATTGCGTTACCTATAAATTCGTCGTCGCTCCAAGAGAAAACGTGTTTTTCCCTCGATTAAACATCGAAAGCTTCAGCCCAGTCAAGTTTGACGAAAAAACCGACAAACTTCTGTAGAATCCCAACTCAGCTAGAATTTTCTATGACAGGAAATCTCTAAATCTTAATTTTCTACAGAAGAAATCCATATAGTTCCACCACGAGTCTGCGCTTTCACTCGTAGTGGAACTATGACATCTTTTTTGTAACAAACGAATCAGCAACCAGACGTTAATCTCTTCATATACATGGATCAGTGGTTCTTAACCTTAAGTCAGGGAGCACTTTTGATCATACGAAAAATTCGCGGAGCACCAAAAACATTGACATAACTTTTATTCAAAATTAAAACGATTATTAAATAACAGTTACAAAATAACATTAATTAGAAAATATATAAATATATTAATAGTTTACCTTTTTTTTATATATGGTCTTATATGTTTTTTCTATTCCTTAAGAAGTTACAGCCGTTTGAAATATTAACAAACAAAGAAAAATAAATGATAAAATACATATCAAACAATGCGAAAACGAAAAAATAACATAATCATACCCATTACAACAATAAAAAGTAAATAAATTTAAAACTTTCAAAACTTTCTTAGTTTGTCAAATATTTAGGTAAATTGGCTAGATTCTTTATATTAGCAGTTACGTACCATCTACTCACGTAGTTTTGATAAGCTCATTTTTAATACAACTTTATACTAATCTAAGGCTTAATAAATCCGCACATAACATGTGGATGATATGTAGATGAGGGCAAAAATATATATTTTTTCTACTTTGCGTTCGTTATAAACTCATAACGAAACCGCTTTCGGTGTCATTATGAAAATACTAGATCACAAACTTTTAGTAACTTTTGGTTTTCCAAGGTTTATGATATTGACGTCAAGTGTCAAATACGGCTGACATCTCAATCGCTATTGGTTCGCGTCAGTCGTAGTTGGGAATTTTACACTAACTACCAACTGTTGAATATAAAATTACTTCAAATTGTAAGATAACAACAGCATTTTTCGAAAATTATGTAAAATTAATGTCGCAAGGTAGAAAAAATAGTATATAACTATAACAAAACAACTCGTGCGCCAATTTTGTCTTCTAGTAGTAGTAATAATCGTTATTCCAACATCCAGCTTTGTATAGGTTAATTACACAATTAGTTTCATTTAATAAATTTCATTTGGTGTTCGAACGGGCTATTGACCTAGGTCTTTCTGCCCTGCTTCATCTCTTATTTTGGGTTTCTTGTATTATAATTTATAATATACTATAATTGTTAGTTTTGTTGAAGTTAGAATGTTTTGTACGTTAATAATATACAAATACAAATATTATTGTTTCAATCACATACAGTAAATGAGTCAACAATTTCGGCTTTCATAATTTTGCGGAGCACTTGCAACAAGCTCGCGGAGCACCAGTGTTCCGCGAAGCACCGGTTAAGAACCACTGACATAGATTATAGGGTCTAAAACTTAGACCACCAAGTTGTGTAATCTTGACAAATGTGTTTATAAAAAGTTGAAAATCATTATTAATTACTAAACTTATTAGACATTGTTTGGCAAAATTTAGCAAAATATTAGATGTACGTTATTTTTATAAAACCACCTGTAAAGTACTTCATTCGTTAACACACATTTTAATTTCTATTATTAGGTATTTAGGGACAAATTGCACACGATGTGGGATGTAAATATAGTTCAAGCTCGTGAAATGCCCAATTACCACAGATTGGAGTACCTCAAATTGATTCAATATAAACATGCGACTCATTTATCAAACTTTGGTAATATCATTGCAATCCCATATTGACTATATCAGTTCATATTATCAACATAATTATTTATTCGTTTGTTTATAGTATTATATCTCGATGTAAATTAGTATTTCTATTACCGAATTATGTAAATACGCATGGAATACACATTTACCACGTAACATACTATTTAAATGGTTGAACCGTTTAGATGCGTCAGTTTATTAGTTATAATTTTCATTTTTTCGATGTGCTAAATTTATATCGAAAATAATTTGATAATTTTTTGCGGGATAGATCGTTTTAATGCAGCCATGCTTATGCATTGGGATGTGCTGAGTTCAACGGTGAGGTCGGTTTTCCCGTAACACGTACGGTTTGGCCAGAAAGTGGGAAACTATAGTATCCGTGGTTTCTGGCGGTTTTCTCGCGAACCGTTCCCCTTAGAGAAACGCGGGTTTCAGAAATAAATTCTGCGGCCAATTTCCAATACGGTACCGTTTGAAACGTGAAAATTGTTCGATTAGATCAGACACAGCTTGCGTTAAAAGTTGCTAACATACTAAATTGGCTGTTTTTGCAGAATTTTTGGTATATTGGGAACGTCATAACTTCCGAACCGTTCCAAGTAGGAAAAATCTAATGATACCGGCGTAATCAGCGCCAAAGATTGTAACAAAGATTGTCCAAAGATTGGGAACCGCAATTTTAATTTGTTTGAAGGCAGTTGAATTTTGTAAGAAATCACAATTTGAGACTCTAATTTTGAAGTGGCACATATATCTCAAAAACTAGGACGCAGATCAACATGAATCCTATGCTATCCTACTAAAATGGGTGCGCTGATTCCAAATTCACATAGAAAAAGTCTCTGTCTCTACTGGGTACCGAGTTGTGCTGAAATTACGTTATTCCAAATAACACAAAAATAAGGGAAATGGGCCACAAAACTTCAAAATGGTATATGTTAGGCCCATAAAAGTATATATATATATATTTTTGATGTACTCACCGAGAGCAATCATTAGGCAATCATTAGGCACCTTTCCATCGCGAACGGTTGGAAAGTTCATTTTTTTCTATCTGAATGTGCTAAATTTATATCGAAAATAATTTGATAACTTTTTTAGGGATAGATCGTTTTAATGCAGTCATGCATTGGGATGTGCTGAATTTAACGGTGAAATCGGTTTTCCCGTAACTTGTACAGTTTGGACAGAAGGTGACCACAAGTACAATACGTTGCAGAAATTACCGATAAGTTTGTATTGTTAACAAATGCCGCTCGTCGATAAAGCTAACTAAAGTTGTTCCTAATTAATGGCAAATGTTTTACTGTTGAACATGAATTACAGTTTTACCTTTATACCTAGTGAAATAAACCATATTTGGCAGGTCAGTGTGGATCGGAATGAACAGATCTAGGTATATAGGAATAGGAAACCCACCTCACACCCCTGATCATGGGATGTGATGGATCATACCATTTTAAATGGCTTCATACTGATTTAGTAACAAAAAGTCTCAATATCAACCCAACCAACAAAACCGATTGGGTATTTGACTGTATTAAAAATATGGCTTGTATTATAGTCATCCTAATAGATTACAGTTTAAGGACACTACTTGTTATTACTTTAAAACAAAATGCTTTATTTCTATTAAAAACCAAATCTAAAATTCAAATTATTCACGTCCTATCACGTGATTGAAAACGCTACGTAATTTACAAACAATGGAAAACAACTTTGTTAAAGCGGTTAGTGGTAATCTACCGAAGGTTAACGCTTTGATGGTGGGATTCTTTTTAAACACAATCCTTAGTTTTACGCTCTGGAACTAAGCAACGTGTAAAAAGTGCTATGTAAGCATAACTTTGTAGGTTAGGTTAGTCCTAACCTTAAACTGTCACATTATACTTGGTCCGAAAATACGATAGATAACTTATTCTAGTCAGTTTTACTTATGTCGAAGTAATCTTCACAACAAAAAACACTTGTATTGGCCGCTATTTATTTCATTTGGATTTCTTCGAGCCAGTCTCAACCACTTTCTTCGCAGTTTAAAATCTTGCGGGACAGCAACAAATAGTTTATCCGGAGTTTTTATAGACGTATTTTTTAATTGTGGATTTATACACCATTTATAACCCATTTTTAAGTAGAAATTGTGAAAACAACACATCATACAACACAATTACCAAACGGCGACGAAGCCGATGCTTACAGACCATATAGGCCGATTGGACATCTAGTATCGTATGACAAGAATCACGTGATCTACGTACAACAGAAACTATCGTGTCGGCAGGACTTTTTGTGATTCAATATTTAACGCTGAGATTTATGAAATATTCAGGAAATAATTACGAAAAACAATGTATTTACAAAGTAGTGTGGACGAATAAACACACAAAAGATGGTTTTCCAATAAACATCAAATACCCTATTATGTCATATTATTATATATGACAATTTTCCCTAACAAATGTTATAGGACTCAATAGCTCAGTTGGCAGAGTATTGTGCTAGCCACACAAAGGTCCCTGGTTCAAATCCATGTTGTGGCTGTAATTTTTGATTTATTTAAAATTTGCATCCGTATGTCCGTATGATACGGTATTTCTGTATATTCATTTCTAGTTATATAAAGTAATATTTCATCATTCACTGGACTTGTCAAAGGTATTCCAAAGGAAACCAGGAAGCGCAATAACATACTTAAGATTTTGTTGACGTTTCCTTCACGAGAAATTACATTTTTAAACTCATCCGTTAATGTGTTGCTAAGCAATAAACTACTTTAAATTAAAAAAATTGTAAAGTTGGCAATTATACCTGTAACATAGTGTAGTATAATACAAGTTTTATAACACGACAATTGGTGCCAATACGTCTTATAAAACCACTATTATATACTATATACTATTTTGTCAACTTTGCGAGATCGATTTTACATAAATTTCGAAAATTGCGGTGGTCATCTTACAGTCTAGACTAGTCTTATCTTCAATAGTTGGTATTTGTGGTAAAACTGCGATAGAGGCGAGCCAATAGCCAAAAATACGATACAGGCGAGCCAATAGCGACTGAGATGTGAGCATTATTTGACACTTGGCATTAGTATCACCAATCTTGGAAAACTAACAGTTTCTAAAAGCTAGTGCTCTAGTATTTTCATAAGTACACCGACAGCGGTTTCGTTATGAGTTTATAACGAACGCAAAGTGCACAAAGTTATTAGAGTAACGTAACATTAATGTCAGTAAGTCAATAACTGCGAAGTATAATTTTTGTAGTGTATATAATTCAATAGAAGAATATTATATTGGCCCGAAAAATTAGGTATTCTCAACGACAAATTGTGCACGACAAAATATGTACTCAACACGACAAACTTGCTATTCCCCACGACAACTGTTAGCACGACAAAATAAGTACTCAGCACCACAAAGTAGGGATTGTTTTACGACAGACTAGCACGACAGAGTATGTAATTTTACTTTTTTTAATCTGTTTCGCGACATTAACGATTTAAATTTGGTTTTATAAAACTTAATTATTCGCTGTAGTGTGGGGTATGCAAAAATTTTAATAATGAACTCAAATAAAATTTATTATATTGTGTTTAAATAAAGAAAAAAATAAACAATAAATAGAAAAATAAATATTCAAGTACAAATATATATCCGTACATTCTATAAAAATATTGTATTTTATTATAGTATTATTATAACAAATATTTGAATTATTATCTTGAATTATTGTGTATTTAAATCTTTTTATCTTTTGATTTAGTAGAACATGTGTAATATTTAGTGCCCACTTCAAGAACTTTTCTGTTTAATTGTAGCCATTGATATACTTCAGTCCAATCCTTTAACGAAGTTGTTTGTTCTGAGTAAAATTGTTCATAGTTAGGTGACAATGCATTTCCATATCAAAGCATTTCACATATTTTCAAGTATTTAGTTTGTCAAAAATATAATGGTCGAAGCTAAGTGACTATCCTGGCCAACAATGAACAAAATTGAGCAAGTGATAACAATTTTTTGTAGCGTTTTCTCCATAGAATGAACGTTTGTGTTTATTGATGGCACTTACCTTACACTATGTATTGTATTTTTGACAAATTAAGTATCTACTTGGAAATATGTGAAGTGCTCTAGTTCATTGATTATTTTTCTTATGTAAGTTAATTACTGTGGTATGTAAATTTATTGTAGTAAACAAACCAAAAATATTTCGTTTTTAATATGAAAATTAAAATAAAATTAAATAAACGTATAAATTAAAATTTTAAATTAAATTAAACGTATACTATAATTGACAATAAGAAATGGTACAGGGTAAAGAGCCTGTTATTATTATACGGTCGAACTTGAACTGTAAAAAAAGTACTAAAAGTTCGACTGTTGCAACTGACAAATATTTTAGTTAAAAAGATCATATCAATCAAACAAACAAAAATTGCCTACAAATATTCGACTTCTAGTTGTACGTTGTTGTCCATATTATCTCTAACTCAAAACATATATAATTTATAATTATAACTTACCTGAAGACTGACTGAACTACAATTATACACAGAATAATTTTCAATTATTCCCGACGTTATTCTGCGAATTTAAAAACAAATTACACATTAAAACACTTTTAACGGTAGCACACTGTATGAGTATGGAAGCAGTTTTGTACGACTAGCCTAGCGGCGCTACTGTATAGTTATTGAGGTTAAATCACATAGTTTGCTGATTTTATCGTTTAAATACAAACATTGTCGTTCATTGACGATTTTTGTCGAACACCTAATTTGTGGGGCCGAAAAATACCATTCAAATCAATATGGAGGCAATCGTAAACCTTCCTTTCAGCTTACTTTAGATGTTGTTATTACTATATCCACAAAAACTGATACAGGCTTTATTTGAAACACCAACAAACAATAATAATGAATCCGACTAAAATTAATTAAAAACTGTAGCCAAAATTTAGTAGCGGATTTCATTGCCTAAATTCAATGATGTTCGTACTACACTTAAACCTAGTAATTATGTAATAAAATACAGCGCAACACAATAAAAAATATTGACAATAAGTTTAAATTAGGAAACAAATTAATATCACCTACTAATCGTTCGATAGTTCACTCAAATAGATCGATGAATAACAACGTTATTGCTTGTTCCGATTATTTGTTAGTGTTGTACTTAGTATGTGGGAATAACCATATTGCAAGTTAATTGTCAATTATTCTTAGTCTACTTGCATAATAACATCCATAGCATATGCAGTCCAAAGTTTTAAAATTAACGAGGCAAATGAATGAAAAATTTACAAAATATATGTATTGACATTTAAATGAAAAAGTTAAAATTGTTATTACAGGTTCTTTTTCCCGACTATTCTTGAAACATTTCATGAAAAAAAAGATGAGCAAATTTAAGATGCAAAAGTAATCAACTTAAAATGTCAATGCGCACATTTTTTGACACCTCTTACGTTTTAAGTCGACAATGTTGGTTTTGAAGGTACTTTTAACGGTTAGTTTTTACTTTAAAGGTAAAATATGAAAACGTTGAGCAAGTTTTGGCGGCAAAAGGCATTTTTCAACGAAGTTTACAATTTAGGCATTTCTTACTGATGGATTTGGTAACTGTTAGCATTTCTGCTACGATGGATATACACATAGTGATGTAAAATTACCGGTAATTTAAAAAATAGTAATATTACCGTGACGATAAATTACCCGTAATTTAATAGTTTGCAATACTACTAATGTTACCGGTAATATTACCGACAGGTCATATCCACTGGCGCGTTATGCCATCATGGGGCCCCAATATACAATGTTGAATTAAGCAGAATTACTTTTTTATACAAAAATAATAAATACCAATAATACTGATATTCGGAACAAGTAACAAAAATCATAAATAATACATAATTATTTAAAGTAACAACAAATTATTCTTAAGAATTCGGAAATAACTAATAAATAGGTTAACAATTCAAAAATCAAAATTTGTAGCAAGTAAACCATATTATCTAAATAAATAAAGAGTATTCTTAACAAATCAATGATTTTAATATTTTAAATATTTTAAAAACTGCGATAGTTCATTTTTAATTACGCCATCATCAATATATACACATGTCCTCAGAACATGTACTTATTAAATTTGTGGTGCAGTTTTCATAGTTTTTTGGGATGTTACTTTTAATAAAATTTAATTTCCTACTTGTTTTTCTAAAGTTACCTGAGATTCCGATTCCATATCATTAAAAAAATTATTCCGAATGCCTTCTGCTATATCAGTTTTAACAAGATGAAACGTAACGTGTCAATATCTGGTCCTCAAAGTTTAGAAGAAAGTAACCAAATAAAAGGTTTAGGAAATGACTTAAGCTAGAAACTTGAATGACTTTTGAATATACAGAGTTATGTATTTGTAAGAAGCAGACGAAATTACATTTTTTAAATATAGCGTCCTGTATATTTTTCCTGTCTTTTTTTGGATTACAAATTGAAATGTAAAAACAGCATGTCCCTAAGGTCAATGGTGTAAATGTAATAAGACGATTAAATGTTAAAAGGAAGCAATTAAACAAATTTAAAAGAATTTCTACCGTGTCAATAGCTCGTTTTTTTCGAAAATGACATACGTTATAAATACGAAATACATTTTAATATAGAGTGTGTTTCATTTCTAAGCATGTCAAATTTGTAGCTTAAGGGTGCCGAAACGGAGAAACGCGTGCGAAACGCACCCGCGAATTTTACACGTAAATTGTAAAAACGTACTACGTACCGATCTTTTAATTTTGCTTTTAAATTTGAGATCTTTTGCACTCAAAGGGTATTAATTGAATGTAGCTCCAGCATACGAACAGGACAACGATAACTAAAAAGGAAATACATACCGAAAATTGGTCAGAATTGAACAATAGACAATAACTTACAATTTTGTTTTTGGATTTGTAAATCCTTGCTTCATCCACTGCATAGTAGAATCACCTATCAATACATGCAGTAAAATATCCAAGAAATGGCTTTAATTAGAAAATCGGTACGAAGCAGCAAAAACGACGATTTTTGTGCGTTTGAACGGAGAGGTATGTATTTTCTTTTTAGTTATCGTTGTCCTGTTCGTATGCTGTAGCTACATTCAATTAATACCCTTTGACTGCAAAATATCTCAAATTTAAAAGCAAAATTAAAAGATCTGTACGATTTACGAAGTTCGTTGCTGAACTTTCTTGGTGCGGAACGCATCCGTTTCGGCACCCATAAGCAATTTCCTAAAACTTTTATTGGAATCTATTTCTTCTCAACTTTTTAGACAGAACTTTATTGAGTGGGTACATTTCTTTTTATACACTGTGTAATAATAAGGAGTTTGAAAGATTTACTACATTTTGCAGATCGGGATTTTTATTTTACAGACTCTTTTGAAGCATCCATCTTAACAGAATAGAATTCAAGAACAAAAGGAAAAGTGTCGACAGAAAATCTTCAAAGAATTCATACAGTTTTCTCTTTAACTTAGCCAAGGGGTTCTCTTTAGTGTCATACAGTATGAGATATAGTTTCCTTGATTGCAAAAAACTATGAGCGTAACTGCTAAACTGCTAAACTGCCTCCACTCTCTTTGGGGCCTCATAGGCAAGACTACTCTAAAGTTTAATTTGATATTCTTTCTATGGTAATTTACTAATTATCTAATTGATTTATAGTTTATAAAAGATTGATATTGGTTCCCAACCGGCAGGAGCGCAAAAATAGAATTCACTATTATTGAGACGGTAATAAATTAGTTAAAGATTAGTTGGTGTCTCGCTGAGAGGAGCCTAAATCTGCTTGCAACGTTAATGAGGACTAGCATGGTGTGGTAGTCTATTATAGAAATGCGTTTCCAAAATACTGTTATTGGGGTCCCGCAAATGCCTATTTTGCCCATGGAAAAGCGCCACTCGTCATATCCAATATCCATACAAACCTAATGACGTGGCGTGTGATAGATAGTAATATAAAATCTTGTAACTATTTTATTAATATCAAAGTCAGAAACATAAAATTCCATTTTAAAAATAAATTTTTGTATGGTTGACGGCAATAAATTAAAATATCGGTAATATTACCTAAATTACCGATTATATTACCATGGTAATATTGCCAACACAAAAATCTGTGTTCGGTAACTTTACGTAATATTATAAAAATTACCGGTAATATTACCACGGTAATATTACCATTTTACGTCACTAATACATGTATCAGGCCAGAGTGGTGATATTTCATATCTACAATCATCCATAAAGAAGTCTCTATAGTATTGTTTATTAACTGCAATCCATATTCTTAGCGCATGGTAAACGAGACGGCAGCGACATACCAAAAACCGATGGCAGAGAAGAGATGCCTATCGGCGATGTTCCAATAGACACCAGGTGGTTCCTGTCGCGCCTGTATCAAGGACCCCCGAACTACAGGACGCTTAACCCCCGGGAAGGAGTCGCACCTGAACAAAGGTACCCGGATAGGCAATTGTTGAGGGACAATTCAGATCTCGCTGAGGTGCTTAGAAGGTAATGCGTAACAAGATAGCGTTTAATCTTTCATAATCCGTCTTCGTTTTTTTTTATATCTTCCGTTAGCATATCCGACGATGATGTTCCTTCCCAGGATGTCGTGTTTCAGGACGAACCGAATTATTTAAAGAATTGGAAGGAGAATCAGCTTATAAGGTTTTTGGTAAGATTTATTCGTATGTACCTACATGTTTATTAAAATCTCTGACGCATAGAGTATATTCAATTTTTAATTGTTCAACACATGCAATACTAAACCATTTCATCGCCCTTTTTATTTTTCTTATGTTTTCAATAGCTAAAAACTAGAAACGGGGCAGACCTAATAGGTCTGCGCGTCGCTTAAGGCTCGTACGCACACGTCCAGTAGTTTAGTACAGTAGCTGGTAATTTAGTGATTTTCCGTGTGCGGACATGAAAATTTAGTCGAGTGGATCGTAAAACGATTTAGGCAAGAAGATAGAAATAATTCTATTTTACGGGCAACTAGGTCTCCCCACTACGTACCACTAAACAACTACGCAGCAGCAGAGGTGCGGACACGTTTGTTTTTGTCGAGTTTATTAGTACAGTACTAATAAACTCGACAAAAACAAACGTGTCAGCACCTCTGCAGCTGCGTAGTTGCCAACTTTAGGGAAATTTCCCTATTTTAGGGAATTATCACTTGTTATAGGGAAATAGGGAAATATCTTATAAATTTAAGGAAAAACGCGATTTTAATTCATATTAACCTTATCTTTATTTGGTCTCAAGAATATTTAATTACGGTTCAACGATTAATACACCAATAGTAATATTTTGTTCTGTTGTTGTTGTGCCTTAAATAAGTAGGGACTTTACCGGTGAGTTATGCGCTCTAAACTTCAAAATTGTCAAGTTTTATAAATACGGATTTGGTTACTCGATATTGTACGTAGTGGTTGTTCGTGCGTTTGTTTTAGGTTGATTGATATTAAATAAAACAATAAATGTAGACATTATACAGTAAATTTCAATCTATGATGACTATTAAACATAACCTAGCTAAAATCATAAAATACAGTATAATATGATTGTCATTTTTTGTCATTATATCTATTGATTTTTTAGTTACAATAATGTACAACCACAGACGCAGGTTGTTTAAGAAGCCGGCCCTGCGAAAGTTGATACAACAATAGAATTTAGTCATCACAATCATGATGCAAAATCGTCCTTGTATAAAACATTATTATATTTCTGCGTTTTTAATAAAACCTTTTTTTACTTAATCTTATGGAGTATCACAAAGTCTTGTAATCGTGTCGAAAAGAAGTATTTGTGGCGACGATTCCGGAGAAACTACTAATGGTATCGGGACGAACGTCATTTAGAAGTTTCATACACCAAACTTAGAACTGATAAACTTTTTGTTCAAAAAGGTTCAAAGGAACTGGATGGTTGTCTTCAACAATTTAGCAAATGAGCCGCTATTTCTGTAATTGTCAAAATAGTTAAATAATAAGTTAACGTAGACGAAATTTTGAATAATTTGTCTGTTATTTTTAGGTATAATTGTTTCGCTGCATGAGCAAAGTCTATTTGATCGAGATCGCACAGACTCCATTTGACAGATATTTTGATTCTATTGACAGTATTGTCAGCACATCAGCGTTTGACACTGGCTGTATAGTATAATAAAGTCATGTATGTGCCTGGCCACAGCGCTTTTATTTAAATTTTGGATAGTTCGTTGGTTGAGGTGGGTAAAATTGAATTTAGGGAATTATTTGTGAATCTAGGGAAATTTTGAATAAAGTTTGGGGAATTCGGAAGGAAAAAGGTTGGCAACACTGTAATAGTACTGTAGGAGCTATTGTGGCGTATAGCGCGGCCCACGGTGGTCCTAATTGCACATTTAACACGAATAAATTCATAATTTGGAAAATCCTTGACCGATTATTCCCAAATTTGGACACAGTACGCATTTTTAAGAGTGAATTATCTGTGGCTATACTTTATTTTGATATCTCAACCACTTCCGGAGATATGGTCCCGGAAGTCCAAAAAGTTTCAATTACCGTCAAAGTATTAAATGATATAACAAAATCGGTATCAAACGAAAGCTGTTTGCGAAGGTTTTCATCGGATTATATTATATCGTTGTCACCTGTCCAAAATTAAACTTAAATATAATACCGTTTTTAAAATTTTGGTCAAAAGAATGCAGATATTTAATTTATTAAGAGAATACATTCGAATGTGAAATAAACAGAGTTATTCAAAATATCATCACACACTTTTATTTAATTGAATATCTGGCGCTTCGAGAAAATTACTCGAATCCGCCTCCAGTTTTACTTTTTGCTACATTTTCTTTGCAAACTTAATTCCGATATGATCGGATCTGATCGGTCGAAACGTGTTAGGCATTAACTACTTTATCCTAGGCCAAACTAGTTTAACCTGTTATGTAAACGCATACTTCAGCGCAAACTGGTATGGCCTAGGCCAAACTGATTTCGATTAACGGTTTAGAAATGTACTATAATATGCGCGTTTTCTCCAGAGGATGTTTTCTGATGCGCGTGTTTTTGGAAGGCTTGTCTTATATCGCGCGAGTTTTCTGAAGAACGTGTTCTGAAGCGCGTTTTCTGACAAGCGTGTGTTGTTGGATACAAAGGATAAAATCACTTCCAAAAACACCCGCACCAGAAAACGCGCTTTATTATACTTCAGAAAAACATGAGCGTCAGAAAACACCCGCATCAGAAAACGCGCACAAAAAAACATGGCCGTCAAAAAACGCGCGTAAAAAACACGCGCGTCGGAAAGCGAACGTTTAATAAAACACGCTTGTCAGAAAATACGCAACGCAGAAAACGCGCGTAAAAACACGCGCTTTATTATACTTCAGAAAAACACGAGCGTCAGAAAACACCCGCACCAGAAAACGCGCTTAAAAAACACGGCTGTCAAAAAACGCGCGTAAAAAACGCGCGTCGGAAAGCGAACGTTTCATAAAACACGCTCGTCAGAAAATACGCGACATGTTGCCATTTCGACATTCGTCGCGACTTTGCAAATGGTGTAAATCACCGAACTTAGTAGGAGTCAACCGATCTGTCGTACTGGGCAATATCGCGCAAGCATGTTTAAAAAATAAGAAAATAAAACCAAGCAAACAACCAACAAACCAATATATATTCTGAGTAAGAAGTTTCATATGGCGTTCTTCCATTTTTAATTCAAAGAGGAAAACAAATATCTGTGCCATATTTTGTCAGGGGAAAGCCATCAAAAGACCCCGGCTCAGACTTGTGTAGATTGCCGATTCACGCAGAACGCCGAGATATAAATCGCATGCATAATTAAACAATTGTACTGCTCGCCTATAAAATTATAAGTTCTTCAAACAATATACTATTGTTATGCTAACTATGTTAACGTAAAATTACGTTAATGGTGGCTAAAACAAATAAAAATTTCTGTTCACAGTGATTATTCTTATGCACTTCTCCGTCACACACAGAGTGCAAAAACATAATCACTTGTATACAGGGTCCTGCAACACAGCTCCCGTCTTCTGTAGATCAGTTACCAATTAAGCTAATAGTTTGACATTTTGCAGGCTTCCCTGTACTTCGAGGTCCATTTCAAGAAATTATTTTGATTATCTGTCCCAAAAATGTGCAACGCCATGGAAATATATTTTTTAATTTGCATGCTATATATTTTTTGACACATTTGGAAGCCTTTTATGGTTGCATATATACCACCAAAATTTTATTGAAGTCGGTTGAGTGACTGCAGCGCAAGAAAATAAAAACCGAAAAAAATTGGCTTTGCTTCGTTGGCTTTAAAAATCAATAGAAACCACAAAATGCACCTTGTTAAGAAAATTTATCGACGTGCTTATTAGGCTAGATTTTTTTGGGTTGGGCCCACTTGAGAAAACCCACTGGGTTTTTTCAGAGCGCAACATTTTGAAATATTTGGAGTTTTTTTAGTTGGACTGGCTTGAAATAAAGAAAGGTGTTTATTGAAAACTCGTAATGGGCAAAATTAAATTTCAAAGGGTAATACAGTTTTTATTTTACTTTTAAAACGTAACACAAAATATAGACACTTTCAGTTAACAATTCAGAACAAAACTTAAGTTGTATTCTTATTAACTCGGTCTTGTGAATAGGTGTGTTAAGAAAAGAACAAAATACGAACCACCACAAACTCATTGAGTTCACCAGTCAACACGGTTAGTGGTGTCCATATTAAGTAAATATCTTTATCTACGACTCAAATATAATAAGTTCATTGCATACGTATCTATGATTATTTAATCCCCATCATTATACGCGCCAATGATTATAATGACACTAGCGTTGTATTATAATGACAGTTCGTTCAAATAATGACCTCATTATTTGAGCGAACTGTCATCATTATACAACGCTAGTGTCAAAGTCTGCCAAAACCTACGTGGATGACAGTTATTTGACAGTTCGCCTCGCCATCATTGACAAATACATTTAAAATATTTTGCATAAAACGGAATGTATGAGTCATAGATAAAATGTCGTATTTGACTTGCACATAACGGATATAAATCGCTCGCATGATTACACGCTCGCCTACGGCTCGCGTGTAAACTTCATGCTCGCGATTTATATCCTTAATTATGTGCTCGTCAAATAATATACTAATACACTTGCACCAATTTAACTGCTTTTACGACCTGCAAACGGTTTAGGTTGTTGTTGTTGGTTTTTTGTCCAACAGACATTTTGGTTATCTTGGTTATTTCAGTTTCGGTTTTGACTTTGATCTCGAACACATTAATTTTTCCCATTTACGTATAATATAAAATAAGTACCTACCTACTCTCGATTTTTCAATAGAACCATTTCGATTTTACCAAGGTTTTGAATATTTTAGCAAAGGTTGCGATTTAAGTTTTTCAGTATTTTGTACATGTTTTGGTTCGGTTACGTTTACGGGTTTTACATCATAAAAAGATCGGTTACAGTATGGCTAGTTAATATTTACTATTGCCCACTATTACCCGAAAAAGCCCGAAAAAAACCGAAAAAGCCCGAAAAAAACGAAAAACCCACCTGGGCCAAGTGGGTTGCGTTTTTCGAAAAAGCCCGGGGTTTTTCAAACCCTGATACAGGGTGACCGAAATCTAGTGTCAAACTATTGCAAACTATTGTTACCAAATAGCAGTTATAAAATAACAGCTAATTAAAACAGACACATATAATTTGCTTACTTGTAACACTGGAGTGATAGCATAACTTATTGACAATGAAATGTTAATATTCGTGACGAAGCACACTAAAAAATCGGTTGCTACCACTTGTAGCCATCTATGGAGCACCTTGCAAAACACCGAACAAATAACCTCACTTGGAATGTATTTGAGTTAAATGTATGTTTTGTAGGTAGAAGAGCATTGTCAAGCTAGATATCGATTGACTTAACCATAACCAACGTTCTTGTGATTGCAGAATATAGCTTATTATGAAAAGGCTGTCAACTTATTATTTGGTTCCTGCAACATGAAACTTAAAGCATCTGCACAAGAACCGAATAATAAGTTGTGTTCTCAACTTACTCAACCAGTTACTCCGCAAGAAGATCTTTGGATGGCAGTTATTCACAAGTGGAATAATTTGTACCTTTATATCAATAAAACAAAGGTGTTGGTTAAATTGTATACTGTATTTTAATTTATTCGATTAAAGACATTATTATTCTACACAACTACAAAAACAAATATAAAAACTCTCGGACCGCTTTCCCGCATGGAATACTAGCATCGTTTCTTAAGATCGTCATATCGCGATGAGATATACCTTGCCAAAATTTTAAAATCGCCAAACGCATCGCTTGTTTAACCTTCTAAACACCGGATACAGCCTGTAACGCTGCAATACATCGTAATCCGCACTCCGAGTCCAAATAGACGGGGTATGCATGAATAGATTCAAATCTCATTCCGAGAGCACACGTTTACAATCCGATTGCTTCCGGAAGGATTGATCAACACGATGTACAGCTAATTTGACCATTATATCGATAGCACATATTCTTTATAACACTCTCGCTGTGGTGGCGGTTGTCAAGTTTAACCAAACCTACGTGCTGGTAGGTTAGCGAGCACTGATTTCTTAACGTAAATGTTTCCTCATTTGGTTATCGATAAAAGATCGTACGAATCAACTTCATTTGTCAATCATCTTCCGTTTTTAGTAGGTATCGCAGTGGCAATGGGGACTTGTAACCGGGAACGTTTCCACACACTAATTCAACCATGTTTCCAGCATAAGGTATAAAATATACCCGAACTTCTAGGCCATTTAAGTTAGGTGTTAGGTTTGTTTTGACAGGTCGGTCGAACGGTACCAGTACCAACCGCTTTATCTGGGGTCCCAGACGCAACCAACACAACAAAAACGTAATACATTCGAATTACGGACTATTTGTATAAACATTCCCACCAGTTTCGCCTACATACAAATTCATTTTTTTTCATAGATGGGTGAAGCCTTCGTATACCTATAGTAGAATTCGACGCAATGTCACTCAACAAGAGCTTTGTCAACTCTATGTACCGTTCAGGCATTTAGCAGCACAATGACGTCTACATATCGTACGCGATATTTAGTCCTGGACTGAGCGCTCGGAATTCGTACTTTTTTTAATGGCGAAAGAGACGGTGATTGTGTCCGGCGCATATCTATTATTTTCCGTTGGAAATTCTTTAAACTAAAACTAATTATAGTCGCGTAGTTACCAGAGAACGTCTGCGACAGCATTTTATCACATATTCTAGGCGCAATTTAAGCCATTTCGAGCAAAACCATAGCACAGAGGCGAACAGCGTTGTCATTTTGAGAATGTCAAACACGGAACTGTCATGTTATTGATCCGTCGTTATGGAGACTCGAGTAGAAGTACACTCCCAAACCGATATCCATAAATTTACTTAAATTGAAGGAAAAAAATACGAAAACTGGGCAAAACATCGAGCAATAAGTATACCTATACACTGAAGATTTGGAATTCGAGCCATAAATGCCGTGGTAGAGCGCCCATTGTTACTCCTCCACATATCCTTTGAGGACTTAAGGTTTCCAATTTTCGGGAAAGTGCTGAACCATCTACCAACAAAAATTAATTTGTATGTAGGCGAAACTGGTGGGAATGTTTCTACAAATTGTCCGTAATTCGAATGTATTACGTTTTTGTTGTGTTGGTTGCGTCTGGGACCCCAGATAAAACGGTTGGTACTGGTACCGGTCGACCGAGCTGTCAAAACAAATCTAACTTAAATGACCTAGAATATCCTGGTGAATTATTCGTTTCGGAGTGTACCAGCTACAAAAATTTTTGCGATGGAATTCAAGCTGCGCAATCGTCACGCGTCTATTTTTAGCGAAAAATTAAGTCGGCCATACAGCCTAGGGCCGCAGCAAGGCCGCAACCGTCTGCTACCGCTGCACTACGTATCGACGTCTGCACTATAGCCCTCGAGCAAGCGAATTTCGCCGCGTCGATTGGTTTGTGTACTCTGAAATGGTTGCAAGTATCCATTGCACTAAAACTACTTGACGACGCCCCCAGTGGTGTCTAGACGCAAAGCGACGTCATGCTCACGCGACTGCCGACGTGCATTATTACACTGCCGGTTGTAGACAGTTGACATACGCTATGGCGTTTGGTTGCCCGTGAAGCGCTAATTACACGAAATTAAAAACGAACAATGAATTCAGTGCAGAGTTTATTCGCTCAACCATTTAGCGGTCTAAATTGCATCGATAAGGGGACGTAGCAGCCAAAGATAATTAAGATTAGAGTATTTAAGAATAAGAATGAGCCATTTATAGTGCACAAATAAGGATATTTTTCTATAAAACATATATGTCATATAAAACAGGTAGGTACTTGAATGCTGCAACCCCCATTTTTCTAGATCACGAGCCGCCACTGCTGTCTCGTAATAATGTTATCTACTATCGGCTGTAAATGTGACATGCTCCAAAGAAAGGGACCTTAAGGCCTTATATGATCATTGGACGGTTTCGAAACCTCCAAACCACAATATTAAAAAATAAAACAAAATCGTTAAGTAAATTAGAAAGAAACTGCTTAATTCTATTCCAGAAACTGTTCAAAAACGTTGCCGGTTGCCCCTAAACATGCTTTAATTCTTTTTGTTGGTGGTATTGAAAGCAACTCGAACTCTATCCTTCATGTTCTCCTTATCAGTAATTGGGTCCTCAATAAGTGGGTGGTTTCAAATGGATAATTTCGATAATCTTACCTGTCAAATACATACGTTGTCGCATACCGACACGCACTTCATTCCTAACCATTAATGAGTTTAAATACAACTCAGCTTTTCATCTTATCGAAAGATCGAATCGTCCGGGAAGAAAAGTCAGTCGGTTAGTAAATTAGACATCGCGCGCGGTGCACTGTGGGAACTGGAGTCACATGATCGCGTAAGGATGTTTCAAGTTAAGAGAGGAGTGCCCAAATAAGGCAATCCATAGGATTGTGCATGATAGAAAAATAACAAAAATCGATTTATATTGGACATTTTAAAGTGTAACCTTTTGGAAATTGCAAAATCTTATGTTAAAACGCTTCTATTAAAGTTAAATTGAATTTTTTAAAGTAAGGTTAGAATTACTTGACCAACATATTTGTCCACGCTATGTCTTCTTATTTGACGATAGATCTAATAACTATGATAAAATCAAATGTTTATATAAATGGATTAAAACGGACTAAATTAAATGAAGGCGCTCCAAGCTGTAATCGTATCAAATTTAAACGGTAAATAAAAAACACCAGAAATCAGTTAAAATCAAGATTAAATCACAAGTATCCAGTATATTCTAATCGGTTTTCGATTATCGAATAAATTTATTGAGCACAAAATAATAATAAATAGTGCTAAAATATTATGTAGTTGTAATAAATAATAGAAAAGGTAACGGAAGAAATAAAAAAATCTGATGTGGCCAGGCACATGACTTTATCATACAATATATAAAATTAATAGTTTAGCTGCATGTGAATCATTTTGATTAAAATAAATCGAGTCTGCATTAAAATTAATCTAGTTAGCCAGGATTTGACAGATATTTTGATACTAGTTATTAGAATAATAGTTATTTATGTCACAAGTGCCGAAAGTACGGAATCGCGCGACGAGCGGTGATGCGGCGCGTCACCGAAGGCGGAGCGTCGCCGTCACATGTGAGCGAGTCGCGCTATGTAGTTTTTGGCAGGAGTGACATTAACGTTTTTTGTGTTGCTTTTTGAGAAAAGTGTATTTAAAAAAAATAATTAAAAAATGGTTATATTTCTGTATTGGAAATGTTAGGTTGATACCACTTCTACAAAACGTCAAGTTTAATAAGCTAGTTCAAATTCTGACCGATTTATATTTGTTCATGACACTGTAGATGTCACATCCGTACCAACATACTAAAATAAAACTATCGCTATACTTTATTTACAATTTCTCAATTTATCGTTTTTAGAATTATATATATATATAACAGCGGGTTGATATTTCTTATCAACAAACAATCAAATTAATGATCTTATTTTATTTGAAATTTGTATATTGTACTTTCCTGTACAAGAGCGGCAACGTTCCATAGCGGTTCTCCGACCTCTGATGGAATCAGCTGCTTTTCAGTGTGACAGTAGAAACAAATATTTTTCAAATCCTGGCGACTATGTAGTTTCATATCAATGCAGATGCGACCGATCTCGATCAAATAGAATTTGCTCGTGCAGCTAAACTATTAATTTTATCAAAAAATGTCATAGGCATAAATTATTCAAAATTTCCTCTACTTTAATTTATTATTTAACAATTTTTACGAAATTACAGAAATGGCGCCTCAATTGCAAAATCCTTGAAGAGGGCTTAGAATAAACTACCAGTTCATTTGCACCCTGCTGAACCAAAAGCTTTTCAGCTCTAAGTTAGGTCATGAAACTTCTAAATATGAACTTTCGTTCCGATACCTTTAGTAGTTTCTCCGGAATCGTCGCCACAAAAATCGTTTACACACACACACACAGACATTTTTTTGTACCTTGGTCAAAAATGTTCAGGGGACCCATAAAGACCTATTTCCGCTAAAATCTCAAAAAAGAAATTCGGCACGATTACAATACTTTACATACTGCGTATGATAAAGTAAAAAATCTGATGTGGCCAGGCACATGACTTTATCATACAATATATAAAATTAATAGTTTAGCTGCATGAGAATCTATTCTATTGAGATAAATCGTAGGTATTGTCAAAGCATCAGCATTTGACACTACCTACACTACGTCATCAGAATAATAGTTATTTATGTCACAAATGCCGAAAGTACGGAATAGCGCGACGAGCGGTGATGCGGCGCGTCACCGAAGGCGGAGTGTCGCCGTCGCATATGAGCGAGTCGGCTATCTAGTTTTTGGCAGGAGCGACATCAACGTCTATAGTGTTGCTTTTTAAGAAATACGTATTTAAAAAAAATAAATGATGTCTGTATAGTAAATGCTAGGTTGGTACCACTTAGACGAAACGTCAAGTTTAAAGGTGCGTTCCGATTGGTAGGTAATGGTAGCTAATGGCGGTGGTAGAATACGAAATTATAGTATTTCTTACATATCGTGATAATGACACACATTAGTTTGCATGTACATAAACATGAGTCACTATCAATTTTCTATTGGAAATACTATAACGGCGTCGGCTACCACTGCCATCGTCACTAATGAAAACGCACCTTAAAAAGGTAATTCAAATTGTGACAGATTTATATTTGTTCATGACACATCCCTACCAACATACTAAAATAAAACTACACTCATCGCTATACTTTATTTATAATTTTCTCAATGTATCGTTTTTAGAATTAGATATAAAGACGGGTTGATATTTCTTATCAACAAACAGTCAAATTGCTGATCTTACTTTATTTGAAATTTGTATTTTATAATTTGCTGTACTACAGCGGCAACGTTCCATAGTGGTTTTCCAACCTCTGATGAGATCAGCTGTTTTCGAATGTGACAACACAAAAAAATATTTGTCAAAATCCTGGCTACTATGTAATTTCATATCAATGCAGATGCGACCGATCTCGATCAAATAGAATTTGCTCTTGAAGCTAAACTATTAATTTTACCAAAAAATTTCATAGGCATAAATTATTCAAAATTTCCTGTGCTTTAATTTATTAATTAACTAATTTGTCGAAATTACAGAAATGGCGGCTCATTTCCAAAATCCTTCAAATAGGCTTAGAATAAACTGAAAGGCTAAACTATTAATTTTACCAAAAAATGTGATAGGCATAAATTATTCAAAATTTACTCTACTTTAATTTATTTATTAACTATTTTGTCGAAATTACAGAAATGGCGGCTCATTTGCAAAATCCTTCAAAAAGGCTTAGAATAAACTACCAGTTCCTTTGGACCCTTTTCAACCAAAAGCTTTTCAGCTCTAAGTTAGGTCATGAAACTTCTAAATATGAACTTTCGTCCCGATACCTTTAGTAGTTTCTCCGGAATCGTCGTCACAAAAATCGTTTACACACGCACACACACACACACACACACACACACACACACACACACACACACACACACACACACACACACACACACACACACACACACACACACACACACACAGACATTTTTTTGTACCTTGGTCAAAAATGTTCAGGGGACCCATAAAGACGTATTTCCACTAAAATCTCAATTTTTTTTTTCGGCATGATTACAATACTTTAGCATACTGCGTATGATAAAGTAAAAATCTGATGTGGCCAGGCACATGACTTTATCTTACAAGATATAAATATAATAGTTTAGCTGCATGAGAATCTATTTGATTGAGATCAGTCGTGTCTGCATTAAAATAAAACTAGTTAGCCAGGATTTAACTGATAAATAAATAATTAAATAAATAAATAATTCCTTTATTAAAATAAGACAAAACCTTTCCCCCAAAACTGTTTAACGATCAATTTTTCATATCTTCCCTGAGACCATTGTATATGTGACTGACCTGGTAAGAGAAGGACAGTTTATATATTGCTGTTTATACAGCTCAGTGTGGTGGGCAGGTGGAGCAAACAAACCCCCGAATCTTAAATTAAGGTTATGGACATCCGTTCTACAGCATCTCTTCCGCATGAGGTATTGTGGGATCCTAGTGGATAGCAACTTATGATACAATATTGCTGCATGCAACACCCTAGTGTTATCCATGTTCAACCACCCTAAGTCGCCCAGCCCATTCGATACATGATCTACTTCGTCAAACCAAAACAAACAGAACACATGCATTTTGGACACGCTGAACACGCTGCCTATCCGACGCCATCAGGCAAGGACGGTACACGGTATCACAATATGAGATCTTTTGATAGTATAAACTACTGTCAATATTAATTGTGAGATGTCAAAACATCAACATTTGACACTTATCAAAACTGGTACTGTCATTAGACTGAAAAATTTGCAAATCCTGGGTCACTATATAGTATTAAATCAATGCAGATGCTACCGATATCGATCAAATAGAATTTGCTCTTGCAGCTAAACTATTAATTTTACCAAAAAATGTCGTAGGCATAAATTATTCAAAATTTCCTCTGCTTTAATTTATTATTTAACTATTTTGACGAAATTACAGAAATGGCGGCTCATTTCTAAAATCCTTGAAAAACGCTTAGAGTAAACACCCAGTTCCTTTGGACCATTTTGAACCAAAAGCTTTTCAACTCTAAGTTTGGTCATGAAACTTCTAAATATGAAGATCCGTGCCGATACCTTTAGTAGTTTCTCCGGAATCGGATTCACAAAAATTGAGTACACACACACACACACACAGACATTTTTTGTACCTTGGTCAAATATGTTCAGGGGACCCAAAACGACATATTTCCGCTAAAATCTCAAAAATTTTTATCGGCACGATTACAATACTTTACATAGTGCGTATGATAAAGTAAAAACAAAATTTAAATTTGTTTCCTGAATCTGTATCAATTCCTTCCTCGCTTTCAAGAGAATCAACTGATGGGTCTGTATTTACAGCAAATAGCAACTGCTCTTCTGTTACGCCTTGTAACTGTTTTTCATCAATTCGATCTTTGTCATATTTCACAATATGCCTGGTATATATTCTTTCACTTATTACAACTTGCTTCCGATATCATATTAACCTTTTCCAGTTTTTCTACATATGAAAACTTGCAAACTTTTTCTTCTGTCTGGTACAATTCTACTTTCAGTAAACCTCCATTATAACGTATGTTATTTTCCATCAGACAATACTTCAAATTCAGTATTAAAGAAGTTGAGCTAATTGTGACATTCCGCAACGTTATGATAACGAGCCTTATCTAATACTAGTTGACATTTAGACCGAATAGATAGGAATGAAAGAGAAATCGGTAGACCAGCAAGTTCCGTAGATATTGGAAAAACTGGTAGAAAACGGCAAAAGTGTACTCCACTTTTTCCCGAAAAACATTTTCTTCAGGTAGGAAATATCGTACTGAGTAAATGGTAAAAACTGAGTACTGTCGTATTGACTTATTTGTTCAAAATTGACCGCTGAAAATGCCGGGAAAAAAGTAGGAGACTTGTATATTTGTTGAAACCTGTTAGTATACAAGAAGTGCCTTTTCCATCAAATACTACATCATTTTATATTAATTGTAATTGTAAACTGATATCTAAAACAATTTTTTGTAGTCCAAAAAAAGGATGGTTTCATTATTTCGCGCCTTTTTGGCAGTGTTGACCCCTTTATCTCAAATATGCAGGGCAGTAAAGAAAAATTATAAATTATTGGAAGATATTCAGAATGATCATAGTACACCAACTTTTGTTAATGAAGTCGTGCCCGAAAACGTACCGTTTAAAACTGCAGAAAGTAGGAAGATAAAGAGCTGAAATATGGTACCAACATTAGAAACTGCGTTAGCAAGGCAGAGCATATGAAGTACAATAGAATAGCTCTTTTAAAACCAAATTATATTTTTTTATTAAACGTTACTGTAGATAACTAAAGATAAAACTGGCTGAAACTGGTTTTAAAATTACAAAGCTTCGGTGTTCTTCAAAGAGTTAATAAGTTTAATAAGTTACAGACGATTACCCATGTGCATTGTTTCACATATATGGCTTACACTAAGAGCTTATTTAATTATTGTTTCTTAAGTTCTGTTATTCTATTTTAAAGTGCTTTCACATTTACAGTTTCACAACATTCACATTTAAATTTTGAAAATACTAATAACGCAAAGATCTTTCTTTGGCGCCGAATTTGAATAAACACACTGTATTATAAATTCTTTCACTTATTATTTTGTACTAATTACTGTTATTTATTTTCAGAAGAGCCAAAGGTTCGGCCAAGTCAATCGTAACTAGAGATCATCATCAGCCCTCAACTTCCTCCTCAATAGTATTTTGTAAATTACGGACATCTCCTCTTGCTAATTGAGGCTGGAAATAGGCAAGACGAGGTGTTCCCATTTCGTAGGGTGAATTTGAAAACGTCTACTACTTCTTCGTGTATTATAATAAATATATCTAATAATATAACATATGAATGTATTATGTTAAGGAAGACTGTGCCAATCAAATTGATGTGCTTGATTTGACGAAATAAATATTTATGTAAAACAAAACAGAGTTTTATTCTTTTTACAAAAAGTATAGCGAGATAAATATATTTTACAATAAAATATGACAAATGTTTAACAAATACACGTTAAAATTCCTTCCAGTACATGAAATTGATGGACGGGATCTCTCCTGAATCGCAATGTTTGTATTCATTCCTGAAAATAATAGTATTTATTATAACACTACGTACTTTCTATTTCTTAAAATTAACACATTTGTAGACAGAAAAAACCTATATTTTCAAATATGTGTTTAGATTCTGTATGAACCAAATGGAATTCGTTAATAACGAATCCATCTTTGGTTCTCTGCTAATTAAATTCTGAAACACGGTTATGTTCGTTTTATTATGGTGATCAATATATGTTAATAATTATTTCTATGGACAAGTCAGTTGACATCATCAACTAGCTAGCTAGCTAATCTATGATTCCGCACATGATCTGCTGTTTTTCAAATGGTAATTTATATCAGCCCGATAAATTAGGTATTCACAACTGCAAGTTTTGTACTACACAATATGTACACTAGGGTGGTTCAAATTGGCTATTTTTATTTAGAAAGCAACGATCGCCCCAAATCATTTCCAAATCCAAAAAAGTGGACACGTATTTTTTTCGAAATTTTGATTCTTAATTCTGCCTGTCGATGCCTCAATTTTACATAAGAAAATGCAAGGGAAAAGACATTATCGGTATTTTTCGAATAATTGTTCGGGGTTTGGGAAAACTTAAGACTACAGTTATAGGACTTGTAGAGGACTTTCCAAGGAAGAATTTGACCTATCATACATATGGATTTGATATTTGGATTTGTAATTGTTTAGTGTTTGTTTAGAACGGAGATCATTATTTTCCTTGTCCTAACTTTCTCTTTGGCTTCTGATTTCTGAATTTACGTTGAAATTTGTAAGTGATAACTAATAAACATTTACAAGTTATGTTTTTTTCGAGGAGTACCAATATAAATATTTTTGCAATTTTAATTATTGCATTACTTTAAATGATCCTTTGATATTTGTGATATTCGTTAACGAATTTATTTCAAATTTCCCATTAAAATGTTTCTGAGAATCCTATAATAAAGGCGTTTCTTCTTTATTAGAACTATTTGGATTACGTATGTAACCAAACAAGTAACAATGAGATATATGGACACATTAGCTTTCGTCCTTTTTTCGAATTTCAAAAACACGGTTATTATTGATTTACACATATTATTGATAACTGTGATGATGTTGTGAACTGTTTAACATACATGAATGAACGAATAAAAAGTTCACTTTATTTTTATCTGACTTTATTTCCATTGACAAACACCCGCCGCCCCTGCATGGGCGACCGCAGAAAGATTTCCAGGGGGTGCAAAACGAAAGACGTGGGTGAAAAGTTGACAACTCCAAAAAAGTACGGTTAACGGAATCCAGAGTTACCGTTCCGCTTTTGATTTAAAACGCCAGTCCTACAGCAAAGTGTTTATAACTTTTGCAATAATTGTTGCATAAATTTCTATTATACCCCAAATTCTAGGTAATTAAAAGACGTAGAGCGGAGTTTTGCCCCATGGAAAACTAGCCCTAAATGGCAATAATGTCCGCTCGAATGGCAAACGTATTTCAAACATTTGCAGGGGACAAATGTTTATTTATAACTTTAGCAAAAATCTATAGCAAAAATTTATATCATACCCCAAATTGTAGGTAATTAAAAGACCTTGTAGCCCTTCGCCGATCGGAGTGTTGCCCCATGAACAACTAGCCGTAAATGGCGTTAATGTCCGTTGGAATAGCAAACGTATTTCAAACATTTTCTGCAGAAAAATGATTATAACTTTTGCAAAAATTGTTGCATACATTTCTATCATACCTCAAGTTGTAGGTAAATAAAAGTCCTAGCAGCCCTTCGACGTTTCGAGTTTTGCCCCATGGACAACAACCTTTAAATTGCGATAATGTCCGTCCGAATAGCAAACGTATTTCAATCAGTTGTTACAGAAAAACGTTTATAACTTTTGCAAAAATTGTTCATACATTTGTTCAATTGTTCATAAATTTCTATCATACCCCAAATTGTAGGTATTTAAAGGACATAGTCGCCCTTGGACGGTCGGAGTTTTGCTAAATGGCGATAATCTCCTTTAGAATAACAAACGAATTTCATCTTGTCAAGTTTTGTAAAAATTCACAACATAATCAGTTGTCATTTGTTTGTTTCTGTCTTTTTTTTGGAATTGAACATCTATGAATTTTTATGTGTAGATTTCGAAGTTTGTTAATTATTTTAATGTTAAGTTCTACTATTTTTCTTTTTTGAATTAAATGTTTTAACAGTAGTTATCAATCAGATCTTTCTCAGGGTTATATCAAAAGCCAGAGGGGTGCAAGTGCACCCTCTTGCCGCTCTCTGCGGGCCCCCATGCCCCAAACTTGCTTCCCAAACGTTCGGTGTCCTCGTTTTTACTCGAAGAAATATGGTAACCCTAAAAAGGGCACTGTGGGAGTGGGTTGGCGTCGTCAGAGGCATATGTATAATAGCTCAAATTCTTCATTGGAAACCCCGAACAATTCGAAAAATACCAAAAAATGTCGTTTTCCCATGCATATGTAATAATGCTTATGTAAATTTGATGCATCGATAGGCACCACTAAAAATCAAAATTTCAAATAAAAGAAAAATCTTGTGTTGTCTAGTATAGTGGGTTGTTTAATTGTAACCGTCAATAATTCAAGTAAATCGACTGTAAATTCACGGTATACAAATACACATTGCAAAATAAACAAAGGATGCATAATATAAATAAAATACGAAAAATGGCAATACTACTATTAATCAAAAACATTAATTTTAAACCTCTTGAGACAGTGTGGCTTTTGTAACTCTTCGTCCCTTAAATATAGACTAAACAATGTAACAGCAATAAAAAGGTATTTGTCAATTTTATGATTGTATTTGCCAGTATTAATTAGGATATAAAACAACTGCATGTTTCAATATTATTTATTTTTTAAATTTGCTGGGCAAGAACACGTTTTTATTCTCAATAATCCAAGTAATATCATATGCTGAATTATGACGTAACTTTCAAGTTTTCTGTTTTTGTAGTAAACGTCTCTGGAAATTTACTGATTTTGTGTTTCGTGTATAGAAAATGTATGTTCTCCCGGTAACCGTTATTGTATGCTTATTGTATGTTATATTTTGTATTATTGCATGTGTACTGGGTAGTAATAATAATTATAGTTCTTTATGGTCATTAGGATCTTGAGAAGATAGAGACATTGTTATATAAAATAAATATACAGATTCATCTTAGATGTCTGATAAATTTAGTAATATGAAAATAACAAATAAGAAAATGCATCACATATCTTGCTGTTCATTTGTTGCTTTTCTCAATTTTACAGTTCACGTCTTATTTTTGTCGTTGGTTATAGTTAACTACTAATTAGTAGTTAGAGAAACAGAAGAGGGGGAAAATAGCTTGTTTAAGTCAAAATAAGTTTTGTCTATTATATTTTCCTACATTTTCCGAGTGTTGGAACAGACTGTAGTCTGTAAAATTAAGTCAAAAAGTTGCTAAACTGAAAATAAGATAAAATATGTATTTTTCTGTATGGCTTTCCTAGACCTTTCCCACTGATACGACTGCTGCTAAAAAATGTTCTAGGTGGTGAAAGGAGTTAAACGCTATACAGTAAATCCAACTTTTACCTAACTTTGCGTCAAAACGTAATTTTACTGGACTAAAAATACTTTCCTTCAAACAATTTTGTTGAACACCAAATAAATTTACAGAGATTATTAGTTACATATGAAAATAAATAATTACCCTGCAACTCCTGGCTTCTTGAATGCGTTCAACGCTTGACGGGCTATCAGAATTCTATCGCTGTTGTCGCAAATCATCCTCGACATAGTAATTTTCTTCAATTCACTCAATTGCTCTACAAAATTAAAAGTTTACACGTGCCATTCAAAACTCGAATTGATCATGTGATACCTAAAGTAAACCATCCAGGATTCGTTTTAGGATCATTCTGGAAGAAGTATAGATCGCCGCGCTTTAATCTCGAGAATTGATCAGCAATAATATCCCTGAAGGTAGGCCCTAAAATGCTCCCAGAAGCTTTCGATTCTAGAAGACCTCCGACCCACAGATCCATATCATCAACTGTGTCGTATACTTCACTTAATTTGTAACCAATCTGTAAAAATATCGTAGAAATTTGGTCAGAACATCATTGAAGATTATTACCTCTGGTCCAAATTCATGAAAACTCCTCATTGGTGGTAGGCCTACCAATACCCTGTAGTCATTATAGGGCCTCAATCCGTGGTCTCTACCGCGCTGGATGTTAATAGCAGCCAGGTCTACACCAAATGGATTTCCAGCTCTGAACATGTACTTGGTCAACTGAAAATTTAAATTAATAGGTTATTTCATAGGTATACATTTACTGGAAAGATTTGTGGAATATAACGAAAGTTTAAATCACCGGCTCCTACATTCTTTTAGTAATTTATCTTGAATTTAAGTCTTCGCTTTTCGAAACTAAGCAAAATTTATTGCTCTTAATTTGATCCGTTAATGTGTCATTACGATTAAGTGCAAGTTATCTAGGAGTTACGAACTTATAAGCCACAAGTGTTACACAGCGTTAATATATTTTTAATTCATTTTAGGTTACGAAAGGATGGTTGTTTTGGCACTGACTGAATGTAACTATTTAATTAACATTAACCTATTTCTTTCTCTATAGCTAAAAAAATGGAACCTAGGTCGACAGTTTTGTGCACTTTGCTTGGACGTTTCCAACGTGCCAACATGTAACATGCAAGTCCCCATCGATATCTTATCTATGTCACGAGTTATACACGGCCAATGACGCCAATTTCACTTTCTGGCAATATTTTGGTCCTATTGGTTGGAAGAAATAATGAAATTTGTAGAATTGTGTTATTAAAGCTATGACAACGTTTCTATAAAGAGTCACCGCTACAAACTGGTGTGTGCACACTGCACACTGCACACTAGGCTGGTCCAAAAACGCTAGAGGGCACAGATCCCCTCCAATCTATTCCTTTTCCAGAAAAAGGTTCCCCCAAATTTGAAAAGAATCGGTTAACATTAATACGTGCCACCGAGCACCTCAAACTTCCCATTTCAGTCCCGAATGCAATGAGTGTCCCGAATGCAATAAACAATATATCGGACAGACAGGACGTAGAGTGAGCATTCGTTTGAACGAACACCAAAAAAAACAAAATTCTTATGTCTTCAAACACACGCAAGAAACGCAACACAAAATAAACATCGATAACCTTAAACTACTCCATCGTATGAAAAGTCACAAAAAATTAATTTATATGAAGAGTTTGAAATATTTAGGCATTCCTCAAAAGCACCAGACCTGTTGCTGAATCAAATTATAGAGATCAACCCCCACAGAATGTTCCTAAGTTTATTTAAAAACCCCGCCACTTCGGCGATCGTGGTACCGCCCCGTTCTAACCAATAGAACGTCGACCATCCGATGAGCGTCCGTCAGACGTGATTGTTGATGATCGACATTTATGCGAGATTGATTCGTGCAATATTCGAATTTCAAGCTGTTCGGCTCGTCATCAGTTGCATACGTCAATCTCTATAAAACAACAATACAAAACGCTGCATTCGTGATATATTCGTTCTATCATAATTGCGGGAGCGTGCAATGACAGGTCATTGCACGCTCCCGCAATTATGATAGATTATAAGTTTCTGAAGATGTCTGTAAGGCAAGTAATTATGCTGGTTATCACGAATGCAGCCTTTTGTATTGTTGTTTTATAGAGATTGACGTATGCAACTGATGACGAGCCAAACAGCTTGAAATTCGAATATTGCACGAATCCAACAGAAATAAAGATTTCATCAAAGCCTAGCGCATTATTTCTTATGTATTATTAAATTATTGTTTTATTGTCATTTATTAACTAATTAGCAATAGTTTAAACAAATGCCATTTGTTTAAGCAAATATATACAATTATTGAAAACGGAAAGAAAATACCCAATTTTGCAGTTATTTTATTTATTTTTGGTACTAGTTTCGGCAATGCTGCCTTCTTCAGCCAAAACTAGTGTGAATTAAAAACTTGGATAGCTGCAGTATAACATCATCCTTGTGTCAGGAATACAAATGAGAAATGGTGTGACGGAAGACCACATGAATTGCGAAGTCAACAAATACATAAATGACACTAACAAGCGAAAGGCTTAAAATGTAAAAATAGATGTAGACCAGGTGGTGCGTCAGTACGTGGTAACGAGTCTGCGAAGAGAAGACAATGTTTACATTTGTTTACATATACAATGTTACGGACATATTTTTATGAGAAATTATTATTAGATTGTTGGCATTGTTTGTCATTGATTAACTAGTTTGCAATTGTTTAAACAAATATCATTTGTTTAAACGAAAATATACAATGGTACTGACATTCGTTTTTGACAAAAATAATTTTTGTATTCCTTGTCTTTGTTAACTAATTTTCAATTATAACCTATGAACATAATTAGTGTTGCAACCACATTACTGGTTTGATCGATATCGTAAAACATCTAAATTTACAAAAAAAGACCAGAAATACTATAATAATTTTTGCCAAGAAATACGTGTTGACATTGTATATTATTGTTTAGACAAATTTATTTGTTCAAACAATATTAAGTAACAATTTACAAAAAAAAATCTGATGTGGCCAGACACATGACTTTATCATACAATATATAAAATTAATAGTTTAGCTGCATGAGAATCTATTCTATTGAGATAAATCGTAGGTATTGTCAAAGCATCAGCATTTGACACTACCTACACTACGTCATTAGAATAATAGTTATTTATGTCACAAATGCCGAAAGTACGGAATAGCGCAACAAGCGGTGATGCGGCGCGTCACGGACGGCGGAGTGTCGCCGTCGCATGTGAGCGAGTCGCGCTATCTAGTTTTTGGCAGGAGCGACATCAACGTTTATTGTGGTGCTTTTTAAGAAATACGTATTTAAAAAAATAAATACAAAATTTCTGTATAGTAAATGCTAGGTTGGTACCACTTTGACGAAACGTCAAGTTTAAAGTTGCGTTCCGATTGGTAGGTAATGGTAGCTAATGGCGGTGGTAGAATACGAAATTATAGTATTTCTTACATATCGTGATAATGACACATATTAGTTTGCATGTACATAAACATGAGTCACTAGCAATTTTCTATTGGAAATACTATAATGGCGTCTGCTACCACTGCCATTATCACTAATGAAGACGCACCTTAAAAAGGTAATTCAAATTCTGACAGATTTATATTTGTTCATGACACATCCCTACCAACATACTAAAATAAAACTACACTCATCGCTATACTTTCTTTATAATTTTCTCAATTTATCGTTTTTAGAATTAGATATAAAGACGGGTTGTTATTTCTTATCAACAAACAATCAAATTGGTCATCTTATTTTATTTGAAATTTGTATCTTATAATTTGCCGCACTAGAGCGGCAACGTTCCATAGTGGTTCTCCAACCTCTGATGAGATCAGCGGTTTTCGAATGTGACAACACCAAAAATATTTGTCAAAATCCTGGCTACTATGTAGTTTCATATTAATGCAGATGCGACCGATGTCGATCAAATAGAATTTGCTCTTGCAGCTAAACTATGAATTTTACCAAAAAATGTCATAAACATAAATTATTCAAAATTTCCTCTACTTTGATTTATTATTTAACTATTTTGACGAAATTACAGAAATGGCGGCTCATTTGCAAAATCCTTGAAAAAGGCTTAGAATAAACTAGCAGTTCCTTTGGACCCTTGTGAACCAAAAGCTTTTCAGCTCTAAGTTAAGTCATGAAACTTCTAAATATGAACTTTCGTTCCGATACCTTCAGTAGTTTCTCCGGAATCGTCTCCACAAAAATCGTTTACACACACACACACACACACACACACACACACACACACACACACACACACACAGACACACACACAGACATTTTTTTGTACCTTGGTCAAAAATGTTCAGGGGACCCAAAAAGACCTATTTCCGCTAAAATCTCAATTTTTTTTTTCGGCACGATTACAATACTTTACATACTGCGTATGATAAAGTAAAAACATGCCAACAATGTAACAATAATAATTTCTACAAAAGGAAAAAGACATTGTAATTTTTTGTTTTAAAGAAATGTATTTGTTTATAGAATTGCAAATTCGTTATTAAATGATAAAAAATGCCAATAATTTAATAATAGTTTCTGCAATAAGACGAGCAACAAAATATGTAGGGCCATTTTGTAGACTAAGCCCGTATATATTCGTACAAGAGTAAATACTAGTTAGAAGGGTTATCCAAAATATAAAAAAATAACTTCCCGAGCGTCATATCTCAGAAATGGTAAAAATTCGCCAACAGCCAAAACTTTTGCAAATTTATAAGGTTTGTTGTAATATTTAGATTGTATGCAACGCGATAGTAATATTTTAAACTATGATAAAATAAGTTACCGGCTTTTCAGAAAAGTGTAAAGGCTTCATGAAGGTTGACTTAAAAAAAGTTACTAATAAGAAGCATAAAAGTGGGTACAAATGAAACAGCAAAAGCGCTGCTAACTTTTCAGTCCAATTTGTCATAAACCCAAAGGAATCTATTGAAAACAAGTCAGTCAATTTAAAAATTCCCCACATTCACCGGTAACGCTCAATAATATTTGGATTAATTTTCGGTATTTGTCCACCGGATGGGTAATTATTTTTGCCAATCAGTAAACAGATGTGTGTAAATGTTATATTTTAATATTTTAAATTAATTTGAGTTTTACATCCCATCTGTTTGTCACCATAATAGTATACTTAATACTATCTTTTCGTTTGTTTTAACATATCAACACAAAATCAACATTAAAGGAAACTGTAACATTTTTTTCACTTGTGGTTTATCTGCCAAAACTTCATTAAGGTCGCATGGTATGGGAACGTGACAAAATCTCTAAAACGGTATGACATTTCGAAAAATACTCAAACACGTCGATTTTTAATCTAAATACACATGCGTATATCAAATTAAATTTCCGACTTTCAGTTGTTTTTAGGCTTATGACGTCATCAATATTTTTTTTTCGGCAACCCGATATTTTGCATGCTGATTTTGATAGATCTCTTAATTGTCTTTATGCTAACATACAGATTGTAAGGCCGTATACATATAAGAACATTTTAGAGAAAAAATAATTGAAAATGAGGATAACATTAATACTTTTAATTGTTATTTTTAGTAATAATGGTGTTTGTTAATGAACAGAGACTAGGCGTTTTCGATTGATTTCTTTGCGCTGAATACGAATTCGGCCTTAAACGTTGCAAATTACAGATGACAATCAGGTTATTGCGTTTTCTTATGGATGCGTTCGCACTCCACTTATAGAATTGCTGTAAATGCTTCAGAAACAAACTTCAAATATTTCAGGTAAACATACAAAGATTTAGATACACTAAGAGAGTCTTTTGAGGTTGAAGACAATAGGTTTCCGAAATGTTTGCGATGTCATTAAGATGTAGGAGATGTACCAAAATCAGTAAGAAACATATGGGATTGAAATTAAAAGTATCGTTGATCTCATAAGTCAGTAACAAATGACAGTACACAATTAAATAAAAAAAAAACAAATGTATTCATAACAATTAAATAAAAACGATGTGGAAAGTGACTTAGATAAAATCTTACTGCTTCCGATATTGATCCATCTACTTCTTGAATGGGTTCAGTGGTCAGTGTCGACAATAACTCATCGTAAAATTCAGTCTTCCTCATCCGAGAAGGATAAAACATCACTTCCGGTATGTTAATCATTTCTTCCATCTTATGTTTACCATAAATGCTAAAAACAACAATAATTACATGTTGCAAACTAACAACATCACAGACAACGGCGGGGAGTACCATGATTGCCAACTCACTGAGAAACAAGTGAAGAGAAATTAAGAGATTAGTAGAAGAACAAAAACAACAGATATTATAGAAGAAATAGCAAAGATAGGCCAGAAAATATGCAGTAAGGACCCAGAAGATCTCTATCATGATTGACATAAGAGCTGTAGCAGGATTACAATGGACTAGGAGAATACATCACAGCCAACCCTAGCAAAACTAGTAACTTTGTTTGCAACTTACGTCAACATTCCATTTACAATGGAATGACCAAATCTAAAAGCTGCACTTGAAAATTCATTTGTTATGGATGGTTCAACAGTGCTATCATAATCGTAAGAATAAGTTCCATCTGGTGTTAGATTTAAATCAAATTCCTCCATAGTTGACTCCCCTAAAATAAATAATTGTTGGTAGACAACCTTACCAACAAACACCGGCATGGTTTCCTCAATAAACTACTCACCTAATAAACAAGGTAAAAACTCCGTATAGATGATAACCTGCATCTCAGCGGTTAATATTTTCCTTGCCTCCAAGAATAATTTCTCATCCGGCCAATGGGGATTCAGCTCTTGTAAAATTCCAGCAAGCCTATTGTGTTCCCTAAGGAACACCGTGTGCATAGCAACTAACGTTATCATTTGATTTGTTCTACCATCACCTGAATCAAAGCACGCTGAACCTTGTTCCATCGTCAAGCATGCTTCCTTGTCGTGAGCTAAAGGTAGTAACGTCCGTCCGAAGTCGTTGAAGATCTTCAAAAGACCACCTTCAAAACTTCTCAGTTGACCAACTTGCTCTTCTGTTGAACCATAAACTTGGGAACTATCTATGAAATGGGTGACTTTGTTCATCTATAATACAAGAAATTTAATAATACAAGGTAGCTGTGTATAGAATAATTTGATGAGGGTACTTGTTGTGTGAAGCCTAAAGTACAGTCGTATCTAGGTGCCAAAAGCGACCTGACAAAATTCATGCATTTGACGTCATAACCAGCGAAGAAGTTATCGTGCGATGGAACAGCTATCGGCATACAAGCATGATGTTGCTTCTCTTCAGGTAAGATATAGGTATCCCTCTCACCACAACAAGAAATTGCAGAACCGTTAGCTGAAAGTTAACATTCCTATATTTGACCATGTAAAGATAGAAATTGCAACTTACGGAAGGTAAAATCGATCGAGTGTGTCAGATCGTGGGAGATGAATTGCCCAAACTGCATCAGCATCATCGTATACTCGTGATTTGGATAGTCTTTATCTTGGAAGATTGCTGTGCTGATATGCCTTGGGCTTGGTAGCGGAGCACCATCAAGTACTGAGACTCTGGGTGACCATATTCCTGAAAAATGTAATTTTTTTGGCAAATCTTAAGAAAGTGAAGATAAAGGTGTTACCGTCTTGGTATTTGGGTGGGAGAAGTCGTGAAAATGGTGACGCACCCATGCCCCAACGCTTGTAGTGCTGGTTGTTGCATGAACCGTCCATGGATCGGTAAGGTGGCAACACTGGTGGGCACATTGGTTCTTCTAGACAAGATCGACGGAATGGACTTTCGCGTAGGTTTTCTAGAATTGGGTTCCATTCGAAGTGATCCGATGGAATTTCTTGTCTGAAATTACAATTATTCTTTATAATAGTAAAAGAATGAGAATAAGAAACAAAAAATTAAAATCAAATAAGGCGAATACGTGAAAGTTCTGAGGGCGGTTCTCAGCTATTAATTCACTGAATCGTAAAAGCAATGCACCAAAAATTAAGATAAAAGGTCTATAATTCTCCGTCTAGTGGTAAAATTTTGATATTTTTGTACGGTTTTGATAAATCGGTAACTGAATATGACATAAAATTGACGGATTTTACGATTCTTTACGGTGAACACATGTTAATACTGAAAAGGTTAAACAATAACCAACAATTAAGAACGAATGATAATTATATTAAATACGATTTTTCTATTTTTCTATTTCCCTGTTGTAAACGACATTTTCAAGCTACGAATTTCAAAAAAAATGATGTGGCCAGGACTTTATCATACAAAATTAATAGTTTAACTGCATGAGAATCTATTTGATTGAGATCAGTCGTGTCTGCATAAAAACAAAACTAGTTAGCCAGGATATGACAGATAAATAAATAATTAACTAAATAAATAATATCATATTTATATTTAGGGCGAAGATCAGCACACTTGTTTCCAAATTGCCTTGCTCTTGTAGTCAACCCCTTACGCAAACTAGAACTGGACATAATTGTACCAATAATATAACAATAATTCCGAGAACTAATCAAAACAACAACAAACAAAAAAGTTACTCTAGAGTCTAATTACACGTAATTGCGGCAAATCCAACTCAACAAAACATCGCACATGCCCATAAAAAATAAAAATTAAAACAGGTTCCGATGTGCGCTCAATACCTAAAGTCCCCTTGTTGAGCAAACAGACAACACTTTCCCCCAAAACTGTTTAACGATAATTTTTTCATATCTTCCCTGAGACCATTGTATATGTGACTGACCTGATAAGAGAACGACCGTTTATACGGCTCAGCGCGATGGACAGGTAGAGCAAACGAACCCCTGAATCTTAAATTAAGGTTATGGATATCCGTTCTACAGCGTATCTTCTGCATGAGGTATTGTGGGATTCTCTTGGATAGCAACTTATGATATAATATTGCTGCATGCAACACCCTAGTGTTATCCATGTTCAACCACCCCAACTCGCCCAGCCCATACGATACATGATAATACTTCTTATCATAATATTAGATCTTTTTACTATTGACAGTAGTTATAGTGAGATATGTCAAAACATTAGCATTTGACACTACCGGTACTGTCATTAGACTGAAAATATTTGGAATATCCTGGCTCACTTTATAGTATTATATCAATGCAGATGCGACCGATCCCGATCAAATAGAATTTGCTCTTGCAGCTAAACTATTAATTTTACCAAAAAATGTCGGAGACATAAATTATTCAGAGTTTCCTCTACTTTAATTTATTATTTAACTATTTTGAGGACATTACAGAAATAGCGGCTCATTTGCAAAATCCTTGAAAAATGCTTAGAGGAAACGTCCATTTCCTTTGGACCCTTTGGAACCAAAAGCTTTTCAGCTCTAAGTTTAGTCATGAAACTTCTAAATATGAAGTTTCGTCCCGATACCTTCAGTAGTTTCTCCGCAATTGTCTCCACAAAAATCGAATATACACATACACACATACACACACATACATACACACACACACACAGACATTTCTTTGTACCTTGGTCAAAAATGAGCAGGGTATAAAGGCACGATAACAATACTTCATCATACTGCATATGATACAGTAAAAAAGTTTTTAGGGTCTTTGAATAAAATGTTATCTATCGAATTATCAGGGTGTCCACCTGATTAATCCACCTAGATTAATAAACAAAAATGCTGTTGTGTTCAGAATGTCATCTCGATTGAAAATATGATAGAAAATATAAAGTGCGTCTCAAAATTTAAAAATGGCGCTATTTCCATAAAAGCCGTCATTCCATAAAATAAAATCGGAGTAAGTTCAAACGTATTCCACAAAATTGTCACCCGGTTTCGTCATATACAGGAACGGCAACAAATTTGATTATCAAATGGTGCCATTTAAATGTAAAGCTCGTGCTGAACTCCTTGTAAATACATACCGACAGCTATTTGTAAAATATACCCTATTGCAATGATTGGTCGAATAAATTGTTCCGTTATTAGATAGTGAAATCGATATAATGTGGTGACTAAAGTATTTTATGTTTTTGGTTTGTGAAGAACAAAACGTTGCTTTCCTACATTCACATATTCTTACAATGACATGAAGAATTTCATTATCAAAACTGTCAAAAATCAAACATGTTTGATTTATAAAATAGTTATTAATCTACTAACAAAGAATCACCCCAATTAACACTTAATTAATTAAGCTTTGTAACTGTTTTGTACCATTTTTGTAGTGTTATATCTTGTACGTATGTGATAAACTTTATAACACAGACAGCCCGGATTTTCAATGTGACCAATTGTTGACCTAAAGCTCTCTAATACCCTCATAAGAGTGCTGAAATAGTTTAACTGAACTGAAGAATCTACATTGCTCTCATGGTCCGAGATTTTGAAGCTATTCTATCAAAGTACTACCTACGGTCGAGATCCTGTACAAGTAGACCCTGACAAAACTTAAAAACGGACTGATTTATCACAATATTTTCGGATTTAAACATGCCCTATCGGTAATTTAATGAATTTTAACTAATTTTGTTGCAATATTAATTTATTTCAAAATCAATGAATTACAATACAATTTTGGGTGCTCTCAGTCAAAATGCTTGACCATTTATTGTTTAGTAATATTCAAAGAGTAATTCTTGTTAATTTGGTGTGAGAGTTTCTAATTCATGTTTAAAGAGTGTCACCCACCCATTCTTATATTTCTGAAATCGTTATTAAGAAAGTTTATCAAAGATCTAGTGAACATGATTATAGACTTAAAAATCTTGTCTTTTTGCGAAGGTATTTTCGATTTTGCTACTCTCTCGATAATTCAAGTGAATTCCAACTAATATTGTCACCTTTTTCTGTTGTCGATGAACACAAATCAGTAATTCGTAAAGCATATTAATAAACATTAAAAAGACGAAAAAATTACTCGGGAAATTACTTATTTGTTATAGAGACTTATCAGTTATGGAGACAGAATTTTTAAAGCAATTTCCGATAAACAATTGTAATAAGAAGGAAAATTAGTAGAATATAATAGAATATAATAAGCAATAGAAAGGCAACAAGATTATACATTCACGCTTATACAATTATAGGATAAAATCTTTAAAATCAAAAATAAAGATACAAATGGCCAAATATGATGAATATATAATCGTTTCCATAAAGCATCCGATACAAATTCTATTAATAATAATTTGTTATTACATTATATTATTATATCAATTATCAATTAATACAGATAATTGAAAAGAGACCGCAATATTTTAAAATTAACCAGAAGTAATGGTTAAAGATATATTGAGAAAAATGTATAAAATGTAAATGCGAAAATTCTACGATTAGTAGTTTTAGAAACAAATTCTTTCTAAACTAGTGTAAAATTTGTTTGCCGGATATTTTGTTATTCAACTTAAAATTTATATGAAAATATTCACGATGTTGATTGACAACTTGTAACAGCTCATGTGTATTTAATGGAACATCCTGCATATAGTTGCATTTTTGGAATCTACTTTTTCATACATATAAGTCAATACTAACATATTACTGTGCAAAAATATTTGATATTTGATTTGTATTTGGAGATACTTGATTGTGTGCTATAATTCACAAGGCTTTCGGCATATATGATTTTGCGGGGCCCACGTATAATTTTTATTGTATTAAGATTTAATTGTATTAAGGGCAATTTAAAAATGGTACTTTATTTTGTGAAAGAAAGTCTTAAACTGAAAGTGAACAGCCATTTTCCCACATTTTTTATGCATCCGCACATCACCTAAATACTCGCTGTCAATGCCACAAGTATATTCCTGAGAGAAACATTTTTAGGCTTTCATATAAAAATAAAACATTTGTTACGAGACTTTCTTAAAATTCATAGGGCTATATAGCCTCTATGAATTCGTAATAAACACGTCTTTTACACTTTGACCCCACTTATTTCGAAAACCTTATGTAATAGGAAAAACTTACTGCGGTATTCAGCGCAAAGGAATCGAAATAAAAAAATATATTAATGTCAAATCGTAAATACTAAAAATTAAACGTATCGATGCCTTTTTATTCTTTTACCTAAAAGTAATTATTTACAATTGACAAAATGACAATATTTGACATAATTTAGGAAAAGTACATAGAACAATTATTCCTCCATGATGAGATTCGAAATTTTGAAGGTAGAATAAAAATGTATAGGCTACAAAAATGTTCTTATATTTATTTATTCCAAACGGGTGTAACTTTATAACTATACTGAATACATTCACTGGTAGACAGATATTAAACTAAAAATCAGCCCTATTATTTTCTGGTTGACTGGATTATGGCATATTTAAAATAACACCGTGTTTTGTGACGTTATTATCAATTGTGAGCCATTCTGAAACTGTTTTTTAAACTTCAATTTAACTTCAATTTAACTTCAATTTAACTTCAATTTACTTTAAAGTTTCAGCTTACAATCGATTGGTATTGTAACAGAAAATGTTACAGTCACTACTGTCACTACTGAAAGAACTTAAAATTTTTAGAACTAATTGTACTCTCTAAACCTGTGATTAAGTATTTAGCTAACCACAAATTGCGAAAGGTTTTGTGTTGTATGGTATACGTATAATAAATGTTTTATGAGATTTTTATACAAATATGACAAATAAACTGACTGCATGCCCAATCGATTATGTAAATCTATTGCTAGTACTCGGAATTATATCAAAATATACGAAATCTAAACTATCTACATATAACCCACATTATCTAATGAGTCTGAAGCTCATAAGAAAGCCGCTTGTTCATTTCCAGCTTATAGGCATTAAGCTCCTGCACAGTACAGTACCTTCGTAAATATTTAAAATTAAATCGGATAATGTACAATCTACACACGGAAGCGGGGTCCGATAATACCCGCTTCAATTATTAAAATATTACATTATTACACATTTATCAAGTTAATGCAACACAACTTTACAATAGAAAATAGTCTTGCTATTAATTTAAATAAAATATAATACCTGTCCTTTAAAGCTTTTGTGGCTAAGGCGATCTCCATGGCTTTGTGCGCGACACTCATGACATTATTTAAATCCGTGCTTCCATATACTCTTTTACTTCTATAATGACCAAAAGATGGCATGCCAGGTGTTAAGAATGGCGGCCGGACCAACTCTAATAACTCGGAACTCCTTTTGTGTAATTTCTCAATTTCTTTTTTGGTAAAGTCATGGATGGACTTCATTGTGTCATGGTTTATTTGATCTCCATGGCTTCTACTGCGTGTGTTTAGAGCTAGAACTCGACAAGTTGCGGAAACACGATTAAACATTAAAATTATATTATACCTGTGTGATTTTGACCTGTGGTACAACAAAGTCCTTGCCTTCCACCGCTTAAGGAGCACTTCTTTAAGTTTGGAATCCTTACATGAGCTGGACATTGTACTGGAAGGACGCATGATGCCTTTTCTTGGCATGGTTCTGGATGCGGGCTGACATTCTTGGCTTTCGAGTAGAATGTGCTCTGAGATTGTTCTAGTTTTTCTAGATCTCGTCTTATGGCTTTATGGTGAACGAAGCCATTTACACTTAATACTGATAGTAAGATAACTATCGTTAGGTAATCCATTTAATGTTGGATACGATACTCTTCAGATAATTGATAATTTTCGAAGGATGTTAAGACCAAGACATTGCTGACCAACCGAAGCGAATAGACTGAGCTGGCAAGCGAGTTTTGGTACAATGTTTTTTGTATGCACATTCAACATTATTTCGGAAAATACTAGTTATTATACCGGCAACCAAGTTTGCACTTTTGTTTCACGGGGTTGCAGCAACTTTACTGAAAATAATACTTAACCTGCGGGATGTTTTCTTTTGCCAACATAAGAAAAAATTATTTTTATTATAAATATTCAGGGCCGTCGCATTTATCTTAAGAGAGAGAAAGAAGAAGATTATTTATTATTTTTAAATAACATTCCTCCTATTACCCCATATTATGACCGATATAGGTTACCGGGTGACCTACGACATAGGTAGTCCCGCTTATTTTTGTTGTTTATAAACCTCGACAAATGAAATTAGGGAAAGTGTTAATAGACACAAAATGCCATTCTTTTGGATACTCTTGAGGTTAATATGACTTCCGGCTTTTCCGGAAATGACGTAATCATTGAAATTTTAAATGGCACCCTATATTCTTTGTGTGATATTTTCAATCAGGATGACAATCTGAACACAAAAACATATCGATCGTTAATTTTTATCACGAAGGCAACGAAAAAATAGTTTTTTTTTGTATTAATCTAGATGCTAAGGAATTGGTGAAAATAGTCGAAAATTGTCAAATAAACACTAACTAAATCGAGTTTGGCCGACATTGCATTACTGGCGCCCTCTAGCGTGATTTAATTGTTTTTTGGCCAGTGAGTCATTTTCTTCACTTGTACCCAATGGCCACACCCTGATTATTCGATAGAAAACATCTTTCCGATTACAATGATACCACATACTTGATAATTTATTGAAATTCTTAGCGTAAAAATCTGATAAAGTCATGTGCCTGACTTTATCATACAATATATAAAATTAATAGTTTAGCTGCATGAGAATCTATTCTATAGAGATAAATCGTAGGTATTGTCAAAGCATCAGCATTTGACACTACCTACACTACGTCATTAGAATAATAGTTATTTATGTCACAAATGCCGAAAGTACGGAATAGCGCGACGAGCGGTGGTACGGCGCGTCACCGAAGGCGGAGTGTAGCCGTCGCATATGAGCGAGTCGCGCTACCTAGTTTTTGGCAGGAGTGACATCAACGTTTATTGTGTTGCTTTTTAAGAAATACGTATTTAAAAAAAAAAATCTGATGTGGCCAGGCACATCATACAATGTATAAAATTAATAGTTTAGCTGCATGAGAATCTATTTGATTGAGATAAATCATGTCTGCATTGAAATTAAACTAGCTACCCAGGATTTGACAGATAGTTTGATACTATTGACAGTAGGTATTGTCAAAGCATCAGCATTTGACACTAGCTACAGTGATTAGAATAATAGTTATTTATGTCACAAGTGCCGAAAGTACGGAATAGCGCGACGAGCGGTGAAGCGGTGCGTCACCGAAGGCGGAGCGTCGCCGTCACATGTGAGCGAGTCGCGCTATGTAGTTTTCGGCAGAGTGACAACAACGCTTTTTGTGTTGCTTTTTAAAAAATACGTATTTAAAAAAAAATATTAAAAAGTTGTTATATTTCTGTATAGAAAATGTTAGGTTGGTACCACTTCGACGAAACGTCAAGTTTAAAAAGCTAATTCAAATTCTGACAGACTTATATTTGTTAAATATTTGTTAAATAAAACTACACTCATCGCTATACTTTATTTACAATTTTCTCAATTTATCGTTTTTAGAATTAGATATAACAACGGGTTGATATTTCTTATCAACAATCAATCAAATTGGTGATCTTATTTTATTTGAAATTTGAATTTTGTACTTTGCCGCACTACAGCGGCAACGTTCCATAGCGGTTCTGCAACCGCTGATGAAATCAGCTGTTTTCGAGTGTGACAGCACAAAAAAATACTTGTCAAATCCTGACTACTATGTAATTTCATATCAATGCAGATGCGATCGATCTCGATCAAATAAAATTTGCTGTTGAAGCTAAACTATTAATTTTACCAAAAAAAGTCATAGGCATAAATTATTCAAAATTTCCTCTACTTTAATTTATTATTTAACTATTTTGTCGAAATTACAGAAATGGCGGCTCATTTGCAAAATCATTGAAAAAGGATTAGAATAAACTACCAGTTCCTTTCGACCCTTTTGAACCAAAAGCTTTTCAGCTCTAAGTTTGGTCATAAAACTTCTAAATATAAACTTTCGTCCCGATACCTTTAGTAGTTTCTCCGGAATCGTCGTCACAAAAATCGTTTACACACGCACACACACACACACACACACACACACACACACACACACACACACACACACACACACACACACACACACACACACACACACACACACACACACACACACACACACACACACACACACACACACACACACACACACACACACACACACACACACACACACACACACACACACACACAGACATTTTTTTGTACCTTGGTCAAAAATGTTCAGGGGACCCATAAAGACCTATTTCCGCTAAAATCTCAATTTTTTTTTCGGCATGATTACAATAATAAAAATAATAAATATAATAAAATATAATAAAAATAATAAATGATTTCTGTATAGTAAATGCTAGGTTGGTACCACTTTGACGAAAGGTGCGTTCCGATTGGTAGGTAATGGTAGCTAATGGCGGTGGTAGAATACGAAATTATAGTATTTCTTACATATCGTGATAATGACACATATTAGTTTGCATGTACATAAACATGAGTCACTAGCAATTTTCTATTGGAAATACTATAACGGCGTCTGCTACCACTGCCATTATCACTAATGAAAACGCACCTTAAAAAGGTAATTCAAATTCTGACAGATTTATATTTGTTCATCACACATCCCTACCAACATACTAAAATAAAACTACACTCATCGCTATACTTTATTTATAATTTTCTCAATGTATCATTTTTAGAATTAGCTATAAAGACGGGTTGATATTTCTTATCAACAAACAATCAAATTGGTGATCTTATTTTATTTGAAATTTGTATTTTATAATTTTGCGCACTACAGCGGCACGTTCCATAGTGGTTCTCCAACCTCTGATGAGATCAGCTGTTTTCGAATGTGACAACAGAAAAAAATATTTGTCAAAATCCTGGCTACTATCACGGTCAAACACGGTCTGCTCGCTTCGCGTCTCAAATTCGTTCATTTCTGCGCATGACGTCACTGCGAGAAGGATGTTGACACGGTCCCCTAGGCAACCAAATACATCTGTCAGTTTTTGACTTTTGCAGGTGATTTAGGTTAGCTAGTTGACAACCATGCCAACGCTTTAATTGTCAAAAAGGCTTGAACGTCACAATAACATATTAGCTACCATGGCAACGAACGCTACTTCTCTCAGTGACGTCAGCGGCCGATGCGCGAGAGCAGACCGTGTTGGACCGTGGCTACTATGTAATTTCAGATCAATGCAGATGTGACCGATCTCGATCAAATAGAATTTGCTCTTGAAGGTAAACTATTAATTTTACCAAAAAATGTTATAGGCATAAATTATTCAAAATTTCCTCTACTTTAATTTATTAATTAACTATTTTGTCGAAATTACAGAAATGGCGGCTGATTTCCAAAATCCTTGAAAAAGGCTTAGAATAAACTAAAAAGCTAAACTATTAATTTTACCAAAAAATGTCATAGGCATAAATTATTCAAAATTTCCTCTGCTTTAATTTATTATTTAACTATTTTAACGAAATTACATAAATGGCGGCTGATTTCTAAAATCCTTGAAAAAGGCTTGGAGTAAACACCCAGTTCCTTTGGACCCTTTTAAAACAAAAGCTTTTCAACTCTAAGTTTGGTCATGAAACTTCTAAATATGAAGTTCCGTGCCGATACCTTTAGTAGTTTCTCCGGAAATGAATTAACAAAAATTGGGTACACACACACACACACACACACACACACACACACACACACACACACACACACACACACACACACACACACACACACACACACACACACATACACACACACACACATACACACACACACACACACAGACATTTTTTTGTACCTTGGTCAAAAATGTTCAGGGGACCCATAAAGACCTATTTCCGGTAAAATCTCAAAAATTTTTTTCGGCACGATTACAATACTTTACATACTGCGTATGATAAAGTAAAAATGTTGTTAGAAGCAACGAAATCGAATAAAAAGACCAACTGATCCATGTTAGCGTGCCTACAAGTCAAAGTCACTCAATAGACTACTCGAAGGAAGTACCCTTAAACGTCATTTTCACATTACGATTATCAGCAAAATATCAACAAGATTCATATTCATTGTGTCGGAACGATGTTTTTCTCGCAAAATCAGGGTACTTCCTTCGAGTGTCCATTGAGTGAGAATTTCAATAAAATATCAAGTATTTGGTATCAGTGTAATCGGAAAGATGTTTTCTACCGAATCATCAGGGTGTGGCCATTGGGTACCCGTGAAAAAAAGACTCACTGGCCAAAAACCAATTAAATCACGCTAGAGGGCGCCAGTAATGCAATGTCGGCCAAAATCGATTTAGTTAGTGTCTATTTGACAATTTTCGACTATTTTTACCAGTTCCTAGCCACCTAGAGTAATACACAAAAGAGTTAATTTTGCGTTGCCTTGGTGATAAGAATTGACGATCGATATGTTTTTGTGTTCATAATGTCATCCTAATTGAAAATATCACACAAAGAGTATAGGGTGCCATTTAAAATTTCAATGATGACGTCATTTCCGGAAAAGCCGGAAGCCATTAGAAGGGGGACAGCTGCCCCCTTGCTCCCTGGATACGCCGGATCGTAGTAGATTTTTATTCAAATTTCAGCCTCAAGCATAATCAGACGCAATAATGTGGATACATTTTGTAGTCGACATTTGTGGCATTCTGTCGTTTGTACAAGCGACAACCACACGAATCAAGCTGTAAACAATTAGTAAATTAGTGACCAACTGAATAGTCAAAACTGAAATTTGCATACAATTTACTACCGCAATATCGTTACTAATGAGAAACTTATACAAATAAATAAACCAATTATTATCTATTATGTACTCAATAAGATAAAGTTGAATACCCAGTTGTAGTTTGTTTTCCAATTTACAAATTTAATTTGGTATATAAAATAACAACAGTAAAATAAGAAGACTTTTTTAACAAATAAATGTTATGTCAGCCGTAGATAAAATTAGTTAAGTTTGATATCTGTCGATGTAGATGATAATTTATGACGTTGTCATCCCTTAATGCAAACAAACTATATATGTCAAATTGTTTTATTACTAACGTTCATCGTTTGTGGAAACTTTTATTGATAATTCTGTCAGTTAATATAACGGAGTAGGAAGGGAGATGTTCTCAGATACCGTACATACGATTTGAAATCTGAGCCAAATGACTACGTGATAAGTACTGTCCGAGAACGGCAACTTTGTGGACATGCGCAGTGCGCACATATTGCATCTCTTCTCCCTCACTAATAAATTGACTGAAATTGACCCATGTGAGTAGCGACGATTGTCATTGTGTGGTGAGGTTATGTTTCTAAAATCATCAACTGAATGTTAAAATTATTGAAAGAAATTATACAGATTTTTTCACTTATTTTTAATGAAAACTTTACAAATTAGGTTTATCTTCTACGAATTGCGGCTATACGTATGAAAATAAAACAATTGTTGGTCTACCGAACCTTGAGGATTACCATAAAATCAGGAAAAGTTGCTGTTTATCCAAATTTGCGGATAAATATTTATTTCGAAAATGTTCTTCAGAATATATAATTACAGTACACGCATCCTAAGGCAAATTTATTTTGCATACCTCTATTCGGAGCACAATGTCAATATCTTTATTACGGTTAGAATTTTAAGTAATTTGATGGATATAAATTCAACCGATCAGTGATGCACCCACCATGTATTTTTCGGTGGCAGATAGTATGAAAAGTGACTAGCGCTACAGTGTCTGGAAATACAACTCATCCTGTTGGAATCTATGACCAGAAACAAACCGTATTTATGCCTTATGTTTGCGTAATGTTGTTTGATTTTATTTGCTTGTGAAATGTAAGTTTAGATTATCAGTACCACAGTCAGAACCTATCATGTAAACGTAATCAAATAATCATCACTATTCACTCGGAATAGACAACATAAATAAATAAATATTTAAATAATCTTTATTTGCTACAGGACCCAATAAGGATATAGACAATGGTCAAGTATTACATTAGATAAGCATTTAGATTACTACTCCAACCATATGCTGTAATTGAGGTTAGAAGAAGGAAAGGTTTTTTTGCCTTATTCTATCCCGACTGTCACACTGAGAATGTTGGTTGTGTATGGAAATTATAATTGTAAGTGTTAATATTATCCTAGGGCATTCATGATTGTTTGTTTATTTTTGTGTATTTGTATAGTTCGCTGATAAAATCTGATTTTTTTACCATACGACATTGTATCTTAGCAATTACTGTGTTCGCCGCTCTTACCTATGTATCGACCGAATAACCGTTCTTCCGCACCGATTGTATTGGTTGTTTTAGAATAATACGACTGTGAGTTTTCTCCTCCCCGGTTGTTTTATGATTTTATCCTGATTGATACGATTGTTACAGATTTCACTGATGATGCCAGCAATGGCGGAACTAGTCTGAAGTAAATAATAAAAAGCTTTTGAAATAAAGAGGCATTGCTTTATTACTAAAACATATCGGTATGAACCATCCAACCAACATATAACCAACAGTACAAAAACTCACAAAATGTTGAACAAATCAATTTTTAGGGCCATATTACATTTTAAAATTATCATCATACACACATAAATACAAAGCACAAAACAATCGAAACTATCAAGATATGGTGGGTGTCGATAAGTATTCTTCGACAGTATAAAAAGAATACGATTTTTTATAAAAAATATCGTTTGACAGCTCTCTTAAATATCCCTATGCTTGGTGAAGCCATTACGTTGGGTGGTAGAGCATTAAAAGGTTTTATGACCATATATTCTGGCCCTCGCCCAAAAGCTGGATGACGACTGTCGAGGCACAACCAGGCGTGATGTGCTCCGAGTTGTCATTGTTGTTGATATGCCCCGTTCCTCACAGAGGCTGTGGCGTTTTTTCAGTAATAGTATAACAATCTGTAGTAAGTATAGGCATGGAAGAGTTAATATGCCTTACTTTCTAAAATATTCCTTACAAGATTCTCTATGGTTTAAATGAAACATGCACCTCATGAAGTCATGAATCTCTTTTGCAAGCGAAACAGAAATTAAGTGATGGGATAAACCACAGATAATGATGCCATATGTCATGATCGGCTCCTCATTAGCAAAATAGTAGGTTCTTATGGCTTCCGGTTCTACGATGTTTCTAAGCTTCTAACCCGGTTACGCGCGGGGAGGTTCGCGATGTGCTCTTGTCGATTCACTCTAAGTTTGGCGCGGACGATATGCCATCATACATCATGAAATTGTCGGCTGATTGTATCTCTGAGATGGTAGCTCATTTGGTAAACTGTATGTGGGCTCAGGGTATCTTTTCAAATGGGCTAAAGCCGGCCATTATACTGCCATCTCATAAAAGAGGAGACAAAAATGTTGTCGGGAAATATAAGCCGGCGTCAATTCTGTCGGTGTTCTCGAAAATATTTGAGAGAATTTTGCACGGAAGGTTACATGTTTTTTTTTGTTTTTTTTTACACGGTCTAATATCGTCTAGTCAGTATGGCACTTCCGGATTTCAGCGAGTCAGCTCGTTTTGGGGCGGTATGTAACATTCTTTCGAACATCGACGATCATCGTACGCGGCGGCGGTATTTTTTGATTTGTCAAGAACTTTCGAAACTATACCGCATGATCGTTTGTTCATTAAGCTACAATTATTGGGGAATAGGGGAGTTGTTTTGGAACTCTTGCAGTCATATTTTTGAGACAGGGAACAGACGGTGGGCGTAGATGGTGTACTTAGCTCAAGCTCGTCCATAGTAAAGTCTGGAGTTCCACAAGGGTCAATTTTGGGCCCTCTTTTATTTTTGATAAACATGAACGATCTGCAACGGTGTGTGGGCAGAGGAGATTTATACCAGTTTGCGGATGACACTAGTCTGGTCCTTTCACATACGGATTTTGCCGGTCTCACATGTCTTGCGAATGAGGCAATCCAGAAGATGAGCGGTGTGAAATAAATGGTATGATGCTAAATCATAAAAAGACGGCATTATTGCATCTTTCGCTGGAGGCGCCGGATTGGTCATTACTGGTTAGAGAATCCGGGAGGTCAATCCCGTTGGACTGTTCTACTAACTTTCTGGGGGTTTATCTCCAGAGCAATTTGAAGTGGGATGACCACATTAGTTTTACAGTTAAAAAATTGAATGGAGCATACCACTGTCATGGATATCGTACACGGATTACGCACACGGAGAATCAATTTTGGCATATGGTATTATTTTATGGGGTTCATACATAATTACACACGTATTGATTAACTATTCCGCCTGCAAAAAAGATTTTTGAGCTGTATGCTCAGTCTGAGCCCTGCAGAGATCATTTCAGGGAGCAATCTTAACACTTCCTTGCCTGTATTATGTCGTAGGTAAATGGTTATTTTAGACAAAAGGGTTTTGCCTAGGCAAAAGCTATTTGCCTGGGCAAATAGATATGGCAAATAGATATTGAACCTTTATTTATATTTTTAAAGCTATTTGCCTAGGCAAATGTATTTGCCAAGACCGCTGTCAGGCAAAAAGCATTCACTTTTCAAACGCTTTTGTTTTAAAATTATGTGAGGTTATGTGCAATTTGTGCATGTTAATTCTCAAATACGTCATAATTATTTTTTAGTTGTTGATTACTTTTGAGTAATATCGTATTCTAATCATCATGATTCTAATAAAGTTACGCTTGATTTGTTGTGACAAGCGTCAATACTCACGAGTGCGGTGATACTAAAACATGACTTTTAGGTTACGAATGTTTACTTTCCATTTTACCAGGAAAAAGTTATACTGGACTGGAAAAGACTACATTTCTGAACTCTTGTCGACTGGACGATTTTACACATCAATGCAGATGATGACATCACCTAACTCCTATTTTGCATACGGAAATCATGCGAATCAAATGTACAACTCAGTGAATATATGGTGTGTTAAAAAGTTTGCATGTCTTCATAACGGTTCACCGATATGCTGCAGAGGTTACTGTGATGTTCCAAACACAGTAGCTGAACCAAGTACCTATTGTTGTGATAAGAAACGGAGATGAACTTAATAACGCTGTCAACAATCACATAACCTCATATAATTTGAAAAACCAACAGTATGCTGCTATGCGCACTGTCACTTGCGATTGCGGTTACACTCTGTTCGCTAAAACCATTCGCTTACGTCATTATTTTGTCTCGTTGAATCAAATCGGCACAGAAAAAATAAAAAAATGACTGTCGTCACAGTCTTTTTGTTATACAAATGAGCATAACCGCCAGAGAGGAAGGACGAGAGACCCCATTAATTGATGACTCTACGGACTTCTCTACCCGTACGGAATGTATTTTAGCGTAGCGAAACGTAACCGATCGATTTCTAAACAAAGTGCTATTTGCCTAACACCTGCTTGGGCAAATACATTTGCCTAGGCAAATAGCTTTAAACATATAAAAGCAGACTCAATGTCTATTTGCCACGGCAAATAGCTTTTATAATAATAATAATAATAATAATCCACGCCTTAACATCCCCCAACAGCTTTCGCCACTACGGGGGCATCGCGGCAGGCCCGAATTATCATTATTATGGCCCGCGTCTGTGGCACGTCTTAAGATGTTTGGCTTTCAGCATTCGCCGTGGAGTAAAGGAAAACCACAGAAAAACCTTTACTCTGAAAGCAGGGCATGGGGTTCGAACCCACGACCTCCAGACTGATAGTCAAGCGCGCTACCACTCGGCCACAGTCTGGCTAAGCTTTTTGCCAGAAATAACCATTTGCCTACGACATATATACAGACTATTGAGCTACTATCGGAGCAACAGGAGTAGTTTTGTTAGGAACGGGGATATATCTGTTTCAATCACCACTAGAGGCGCCTCATACCTAGCAGTCCTAGTGTCCCTGTATTTATAGAGTACCGCAATTGGTTATGCCACTACTAGGACCCAAATGGCTGCTAAGTATTGACAGCTGGCCTGATTGAAAAGTCAACATAACCTTACTATAACCTTTCGCCCATAAGAAATGGAACCAAAATGGCGAATATTGCGGTACTCTCTAAATATAGGGACACTAAGCAGTCCCACGTAATACGTTCCCAGCCTATGAGAACGGCCCGCAGTACGCTGTCAATGTAAGACTGTCAACGTAAGACTGTCAATGCCCTGCCGCCCGATATCTTGTCGGCACAAAGCATGGGGTGTTTAGAAGGGAGGTAAAGAGATATCTGCTTGCCCATTCTTTTTACACTTTAGAGGAGTACATGACGGCCCATCATTAAATGTTTGTTTTTAAGGTATTTTTCTTCTCTTTTATGTAAGCGCTTCACAATTGTCTATATCTTGTAGGGATCAAGCGACAAATAAACGATTATTATTATTATTGTTATAATTATATGCTTTGTTTAACTTTCGACTTTTATGACTGATATGTAAAGCTCATCCCAATTCGTACACGTCAAGAATCTTTGTCGATGATCCCAACGGACATAACCACCACAACCACACAACCATACATTTCGACAGCCCTATTCGTCTGGATTTGTCGCTGAATTTATGAATGAGTGCATTGTGAATGAGTGCGTACTGCGCATGTCTACAAACGACGTTTTTTCGACTTATTGTGCAGTGATTTGGGTCAGATTTTGCCTATAGAGTGCGGTCTCCACATATTCCTCCCTGGTAAATATGCAGCTTATGCAAGGTATTTTAGAAGATTGTCATGGAAACGCGTGAATGAAATAGTAGGTATATTGAGTACTAGGGTGGAACCCTAGTGTGTTTAGCTTTATTACTTTATCATACGCAGTATGTAAAGTATTGTAATCGTGCCGAAAAAAAAATTGAGATTTAAGCGGAAATAGGTCTTTTTGGGTCCCCTGAACATTTTTGACCAAAGTACAAAAAAATGTCTGTGTGTGTGTCTGTGTGTGTGTGTGTGTGTGTGTAAACGATTTTTGTGGAGACGATTGCGGAGAAAGTACTGAAGGTATCGGAACGAAAGTTCATATTTAGAACTTTCATGACCTAACTTAGACCTGAAAAGCTTTTGGTTTCCAAGCGTCCAAAGGAACTGGTAGTTTATTCTAAGCATTTTTCAAGGATTTTGCAAATGAGCCGCCATTTCTGTAATTTCGTCAAAATAGTTAAATAATAAATTAAAATAGAGGAAATTTTGAATAATTTATGTTTGACATTTTTTGGTAAAATTCATAGTTTAGCTGCAAGAGCAAATTCTATTTGATCGAGATCGGTCGCATCTGCATTAATATGAAACTACATAGTAGCCAGGATTTTGACAAATATTTTTGTGTGTTGTCTCATTCGAAAACAGCTGATCTCATCAGAGGTTGGAGAACCAGTATGGAACGTTGCCGCTATAGTGCGGCAAATTATAAAATACAAATTTCCAATAAAATAAGATGACCAATTTGATTGTTTGTTGATAAGAAATATCAACCCGTCTTTATATCTAATTCTAAAAACGATAAATTGAGAAAATTATAAATAAAGTATAGCGATGAGTGTAGTTTTATTTTAGTATGTTGGTAGGGATGTGTCATGAACAAATATAAATCTGTCAGAATTTGAATTACCTTTTTAAGGTGCGTTTTCATTAGTGATAATGGCAGTGGTAGCAGACGCCGTTATAGTATTTCCAATAGAAAATTGCTAGTGACTCATGTTTACGTACATGCAAACTAATATGTGTCATTATCACGATATGTAAGAAATACTATAATTTCATATTCTACCACCGCCATTAGCTACCATTACCTACCAATTGGAACGCACCTTTAAACTTGACGTTTCGTCAAAGTGGTACCAACCTAGCATTTACTATACAGAAATCATTTATTTTTTTTTAAATACGTATTTCTTAAAAAGCAACAGAATAAACGTTGGTGTTGCTCCTGCCAAAAACTAGATAGCGCGACTTGCTCACATGCGACGGCGACACTCCGCCTTCGGTGACGCGCCGCATCACCGCTCGTCGCGCTATTCCGTACTTTCGGCATTTGTGACAGAAATAACTATTATTCTAATGACGTAGTGTAGGTAGTGTCAAGTGCTGATCTTTGACAATACCTACGATTTATCTCAATACAATAGATTCACATGCAGCTAACCTATTAAGTTTATAATATTGTATGATAAAGTCATCTGCCTGGCCACATCAGATTTTTATCTTTTTATCAAAATGCCTGACCCGTAAAAGTTGCTAACCCATGCCATATTCCTACCTGCATTTTTTTGCCGATCAGACATTATCTTCTGTTCGAAATTTTGCCCTTTATGTTCGCTATTTTAATGAAAATGGCAGGTTTGGAAAATTCGGCAATAGCTTTTTAATGCGCTCAGACGGATGTTTTACGGCTCAAAAGGGCCAGGAAGTACACAACTTCAGTATAAATCATAAATCGATTCGGGGTGTAAGAAAGGGTGAAAATGAGCGTTTGAACAATAAATTCAAAAATTTTCTATACATCGCCTCATTCAATTCATTAGGTTGGCACGAACATACCATGTGACCACTCATGCCACCTTTGCACCTGCTCATTTTTGCAGCGCGTCAAGGGGTCGGACTTGTGCGGGGCACAAGACCGAGATTGTAGTCTTGGAAGGGAGAAGGATGATATCTATCAGCATTGATGTGGGCAATGTTGCCATTGCGAGTTCAACTTCGGCGAAGTACCTTGGCGTCTATATGGACACTCGAATGACAACACACATTAAGCAGCTGACGCAGAAAGTAGCCAGGTATCAGGCAGCGTTGTCAAGGATACTGCCTAAGACGGGAGGGCCGTCTATGAGTAGACGAAAACTGGTGGCGACGGTTGTGAGGTCGGTTGTTCTCTATGGGGCCCTGCCTGGGAAAGGGCATTAAGATATGAGAAGTACAGAACAATGCTAAGAACTGTGGATAGACGAAGCTCCGTGCTGGTGACTTCAGCGTATAGGACGGTGGCTACAGTTGCGGTGGGTGCTCTCGCTGCCATCCGCCAATGGGCCTGCTGGCGTGGGAGAGAAGAAGAAACTGGGAGACCAAAAATGAGCAGAAGAACCAACTACGAGAGGACATGCTGCAGAGGTGGCAACATAGGTGGGAATTGTACCAGGGATGGGCGCAAACGTTTATAACTGATGTTAGGGAATGGTATCGCCAGGTGCATACGGTTGATTACTACGACTCAGGCTGTGACTGGACACGGTATCTTTGGACAGTACCTTAAGAAAATCAAGAAAATTGATAACGACCTGTATTGGTTCGGATATGGTCGGGCTGATACGCCTGAACGCACCATCTTTCACTGGACCAGAATTTTCAGCCGGAGGTTGAGCGGCAACTCCAGAAAAACTTTACCACTGCGACGGTGGCAACACTGCTCGTGTCGTCGGAAAAAAACTCAACGCTTATACTGGAATTCCTCCGTAAAACAATGATGGAGAAAGAGGACGAGGCGATGAGAAGAGAGATGAGGTAACACCATCATCATCATAACAGCAAACGCAGATGCGCCGAGTAGTAATGCGAAAGCGGGTCCCGGCAGCCAAAGACCAACTGCAAGATACATGGAGTAGTTTTTAGTGATTAGGAATCTAATACTCCAGGATTATGACATCCTTGCCGAGGCCTATCAAGGTTTTCCCCTGATAAAAATGTTAAATTTCTTAAATAACCGAAATATCGACCACTCAGCCTTTAACTCACTGGATATATAATACATATTATTGCAAAACTATGAACTAAGGCGACATGAACAGACAATATAATAATGTCTTGAAAATACGAAATGATACCCATGCTCTGAGTAGTTGTTCCTGTTTTATCGAGATTTATCAGCGGCTGGCTGGTAAGTTTAGATTATGGATGTCGCGGTCTTTTTACATATCCGCATTAATAATATCTTATGTTATTATATTAATATATAATAATGTAATGAACAATTTTTCACCAACGTACAGTTTCTACTCTACATGATCCATGTGAACAGCGAGATAAGCATTTTGAATTAGGTCTGACGAATAACAAAAATGTGACATTTGTCAATCTGACACCGGATAAATCTCGCATAAATCTCGCTGCACTAAATATGGAATCCAGAACGCTGATTGTTTCCAAAATTTATGTCAAACGTTTGTCAAACGTGCTCAGCGCACCTAAAATTCATTAATAAAAACCTCATTAATATCATAAGCTAACGGTCACTTCGTCCGATTCATGAGGCATTGGGACACAACTGCATAAATTCCGGTCAAAATGGAGCCCAATAAAGCTCTGAATGAGAACTTCATGTACAATAGTATGCTCGCGAGAGCCCTTATACAACTGATACCACCACACGGTAATTTGGCTTGTGAATCTTTCATCATTTTTGATTCTAACATTATTCTCTTTTGGTATAAATAGAAAGGGATGTCATCAGGATATGGATGGGCAAACTTCATTCTATGGACGACAATATTGAAATGATGCGCAGGAGGAATGAATACATGTGGTTTATGTTGCTGATGTTGCAAAACAAACGGATTCAGATGCCATTTACCAGACCTCCGCCTGGAGGAGAACTAAGAGAGCTAAAGGAAGTTTTGGTACGTTCTGACGCATTTCTTTAAACTATATTTTTATGCTGGTTATTGCACGTTAAGTTTAGTTAGGGCAATTTGTAATTTGGTAATTTGGTAAACATTTCCTTACGTTCGATCAACGCTTCTTTGCGTGTTATCAAAATTGACATGTGCAAGTTTCAATGCGATTGTCATGCGTTTACTTTTTCTACGATAAATGTGAAATTTATTATTGACATTAACGTTGGACTTGAATATTTACTGACTAATGACACGCTATATCAGATACTAATATATAGACCGCTTCATTGACTGGTTTATATTATAAGTATGGGGTCGAAATATTTTCATACTGGATAAAAAAAATATTGATAGGTTCAGTGAATTTTGCAGAATCCAAAAACCCAATGTTGTTTTTCCAACGTTACAAGAATTGTATATTATGATACAAGCGAAGAAAACAGCTGTTTTCACTCACGCGTATGTCCGATTTTGAGGTGGGGTATCTGTCACTGTCTGACTAAGGGTGCGTTTATGTTGGGGCTGCGATAAACGAGAAGAGCTGCGATGAGAACAGAGACAAGAGCAGCGCAAAATGCATTGCTTTGGTATATAGTAGAGCTGAGTAGAGCTACGATAAGAGCGACGGTGTGTAGGTTAAGGTGGATTATATCCCAGCAACCGCCTCTGTTCATTTTTTGACATGAGTGATTCTGAAGAAGATATATTGTTAAGTACAAATGCAGTTAAATACTATATTCTTGATAGTGTACGGTACATAAAAAGTGCAAACTCTCTGCACATCCTATAAATACCCAGAGACACATGTTTGGAGAGTTTCATCATCTGTATAAATAATTAAGGCAACACCCTGCAAAGTTTATGGAATATATGAGAATGACAATAGAAACTTTTGATCACATATTGTCGCACATCTCTGATAGGATTAAAAAAGATGGAGGAATTGTCATAGTCGACCAATTTTACCAGAGGAGCGGCTAATGCTTACAGGTAAGTAGAAAAAATCTGATGTGGCCAGGCACATGACTTTATCATACAATATATAAAATTAATAGTTTAGCTGCATGAGAATCTATTTTATTGAGATAAATCGTAGGTATTGTCAAAGCATCAGCACTTGACACTACCTACACTACGTCATTAGAATAATAGTTATTTATGTCACAAGTGCCGAAAGTAAGGAATAGCGCGGCGACCGGTGATGCGGCGCGTCACCGAAGGCGAAGCGTCGCTGTCGCATGTAAGCGAGTCGCGCTATGTAGTTTTCGGCAGGAGTGACATCAACGTTTTTTGTGTTGCTTTTTGAGAAATACGTACTTACAAAAAATTAAAAATGGTTATATTTCTGGATAGGAAATGTTAGGTTGATACCACTTCTACGAAACGTGAAGTTTAAAAAGCTAAATCAAATTCTGACAGATTTATATTCGTTCATGACACTGTAGATGTCACATTCGTACCAACATACTAAAACGTAACTATACTCATCGCTATACTTTATTTACAATTTTCTCAATTGTCGTTTTTACAATTAGATAACAACGGGTTGATATTTCTTATCAACAAACAATCAAATTGGCGATCTTATTTTATTTGAATTTTGTATTTTCTACTTTGCCGCAGTAGAGCGGCAACGTTCCATAGCGGTTCTCCAACCTCTGATGAAATCAGCTGTTTTCGAGTGTGACAGCCATAGACATTTCTGTGGTGACAGCACAAAAAATATTTGTCAAATCCAGGCTACTTTGAAGTTTCATATCAAGCAGATGCGACCAATCTCGATCAAATAGAATTTGCTCTTAAAGCTAAACTATTAATTTTACCAAAAAATATCATAGGCATAAATTATTCAAAATTTCCTCTACTTCAATTTATTATTTAACTATTTTGTCGAAATTACAGAAATGGCGGCTCATTTGGAAAATCTTTCAAAAAGGCTTAGAATAAACTAGCAGTTCCTTTGGACCCCTTTCAACCAAAAGCCTTTCAGCTCTGAGTTTGGTAACAAAACTTCTAAATATGAACTTTCGTTCCGATACCTTTATTAGTTTCTTCGGAATCGTCGCCACAAAAATCGTTTACACACAGACATACATACGCACAGACACACACACACACACACACACACACACACACACACACACACACACACACACACACACACACACACACACACACACACACACACACACACACACACACACACACACACACACACACACACACACACACACACACACACACACACACACACACACACACACACACACACACACACACACCCACACACACACACACACACACACACACACACACACACACACACACACACAGACATTTTTTTGTACCTTGGTCAAAAATGTTCAGGGGACCCAAAAAGACCTATTTCCGCTAAAATCTCAATTTTTTTTTTTCGGCATGATTACAATACTTTAGCATACTGCGTATGATAAAGTAAAAACATGTTTATTACCAAAATTTATTACAAAATATACTACTTAATTTATTGAACTGAAAGTATTGTTGAAATGAGGTCCTGATTGTGGTAAATTAACATTTCTTTCTGCATCATTATAAGAATGTCTTGCTGTAGACTGCTACCCGCTAGATGTCGAACCGTAATTATGGTTTGTAGTGTTTAAAACTGAATGAGGGTACTCGCTTGGTATTAAGAAACCCCTCATTACTCTCATTCGATATTCCATTTTATCGTAAGCCGAAAATGTTTTTATATGTGGCAGTAAGCTTTTAAAGAAATTTCAGTCTTCATCTTCTTCATTATTAGCTCTTTTTCTCTAAAAACTGCAGTTTTTGCTTTTCTACTTGAAGTAAAGCCTGAACTATATCTTCTTGCGAGCGCCTTTTAAGTTGTTTGCGAGTACAAGTTGAAGGTCGGGATGAATGGCGTAACGTTAGGCAGTGCTGAGTCTGAATGCCCAAGTTGGTCAGGTGGAGATTGGATGATTTCCATTTCAACTGCCTGTTTGTTTACGTCATCGCCATCATTTTCACCTTGTGTCATTTGCGATGACTCATCAAGAATGTTTTACTCCTCATTTTTGGGAAAATTTCCCTTCGATATTCTTGGAGTAATATGGTCCTTTAAAACAAGAAGACTGTTAAAATACTTCCATTCGCCTCTATATAATGACTTATTTGAGGATCATCAGATTTTGGATTAGGAATGGACGCCAAGGTAGTCTTAAATTTATCCCGCAAAGTTTTTCATTTATTTCGTACTAGTATTCTTAAAACAAAGAAAACATACACAAAAACACTTTTGAAAATTGCAAAAAAATTATATTAAGGTTTATTTATTAACTGGTCAATCTTTTAGAAGTTTGGCATTTTCTTTTCGGATGGGAGTTGCTGCAGTTCCAAAAATTATTAGAGAAGTGCTTAATGTTGTATGGGAAATACTTTAACCGTTACACATGCAAATTCCCAGCGGAGATGAGTTCAGAAAAGTATACGATGATTATTATAATATTTGGAACTTCCCTAACTGCATTTGGTCCATAGACGGAAAACATATTAGAGTATACTGTCCTGCACACTCTGGTGCAATGTTTTATAATTACAAAAATTATTTCTCAATTGAATTGCAAGGATTAGGTGATGCTGATTGGCTGCTGAAAATATTCGCAATCTATTTAAAACATATCTTTGTCGCAATCCAATTTAAATAATTATTCCATTTGATTTTTCTTTGAATTTCCTTGTATTACGATATTTATAATCTTAAATAATTATTATTCCAGTAATAAAATAAAATTTCTACTTACGTGTTGTATTTATTTTGACCGCCACTTTATCCCATAATTTGTCGAAAACATCTATTATGATGATAACCGTTTTGTTGATCCCACAAGGGCTGCCTGATATTTCGCTAATTAAGCTGTCGATATACATACCGACCAAACGTGATAAGAGCAAAGAAAATTGACAAATGCCTTATCTCCGCTCTTATCGTTGCTCGACTACCAAACGCATCACAACGCGTCTCTCCAACATAGCCACCCGCATACAAAATAATGCAAGCATTTTCACCGCTCTTATCGTTTTTCGCAGCTCCAACATAAACCCACCCTAACGTAGGTAGATAGCGGAATGCAGCTTTTTAATTGAAAACGATATCTTAAATAAAAATGTCAAACCGTCAAACCGAATACGGCCATTTGACCGTATGAGACAGAAAGAGATGGCTAGCCCACAGCACTACGGGTTGTATACGAAATGCACTTACCCCACTTTTCACCATGTCGCATCGTTTGCAGTTATACGTATGTATTTAGATTTCACTGGTAAGTATTGAGCTTTTAGACGACATTTTGAAGATTGTGAAAGAAAAGCATGAATGGAAAAATATACTTACGCGCTTCTATGATAACCAGATTGAGTAAGGTAAAGAACTACTTTCTACTGTCGTAACGAAGTTATAAACTGTCTATTTCAGCGGTAGGTTTCAACAAATAATTTTAAATGATCAAAAGCTATCAATAATTGAACTATCATTGCCAAAATTACGCGCAGTTTCAGGTTGCCTCTTACAATTGAATCAAAAAATACCGTATTATTGATTATATACACTTGCGAACAAGCAAATCCACTTACCCACTAAGAGTACATAATGGTGTGATTTTCTCAAAAAATGCTTGACCAGTGTATTGAAAACATACAGTGTTGAAAAGCCTGAAACTTCAGCTTTAAGGTAACACTATTATCATAAAAATAAAGCAGATACTTTTTGAAATGATGCCATTTAAATCAAAGTATTGGGAAATTGGTAATTTAGGAAAATGAATTATGGTTGCTTATTTTTCATATGAAACAAGAAAACGTAAAATGAAGTAGTTTTTTTTGTCAATACACGGTGTTACCCCCTCTGGTCCTGATGACAGCTGGTAATCGATTTGTCATCGATGTTATTAATCTGGCAATGCAATCTTAAGAAATTGCGTTCCACTCATCTAACAAAGCCGTTTTCAGCTCTTAGTATTCGTAGGAACTTTATTTCCAGCCCGGACCCCGCGTTTAAGGTGATCCCATAAATGTTCTATGGGATTTAAGTCTATACTGGCCGCTGGCCACTCCATCGTCCGCATACCGACCTCGTTTAGGAACTGCTTACTGGTACGTGAAGTGTGACAACGAGCATTATCGTGCATCAACTTATTGTTATCGCCTATAAATCCAGCGTAGGGAAGAACATGTTCCAGAAAAATTCCTGTAATGTACCGATCAGTTGTCAGTCCTCCTTCTCTGCCTCCTCCAGGTATGAAAACAAGTTTAGTTTTTCCCACTAAGGAGATGCCAACCCACATCCGGAGCCGCCGCCATATGCAACCCTTGCAGTGTCACAACAACGCGCAAATCGCTCACCCGGACGCCTGTAGACTCGAGCTTTCCTGTCACTGCCATGTGGACTCAGTCTGTTCTCATCAGTGAACAGGACCGATCACCATTGCTCTATTCCCCAATTCAGGTGCTCTCGAGCAAATTGAGCTTGCGCTTGCTGGTGCCTTGCTGTCAATTTCTGGCGGGTTGCTAGGCCGTTTTGGAGTGAGGTTCGCTTCCTTCAATCCTCTTATCATAGTCCAGTAGCTGACAGCGTCTCCACGAACACGTTGCAGCTCCTATTGAACAGCAACACAGGTCAAATTACTATTGCGCAATGAGGTTGAAACAATAAAACGATGGTCCTCTCAGAAGTCTTTCGATAATTATTGGCTCCCGGCCTCCGATTATAGGCATCCGTGTCAACAAATCTTCCGATTACTCTTGATACGGCTAACTGACTTAAATACAGCTGGGCAGCGACTGTTCGCTGTCTGAGCCTCTGTTGCAACAGAGCGACTACTTGAGACGCCTTTTTTGGAGCCGCCGCCATATGCAACCCTTGCAGTGTCACAACAACGCGCAAATCGCTCACCCGGACGCCTGTAGACTCGAGCTTTCCTGTCACTGCCATGTGGACTCAGTCTGTTCTCATCAGTGAACAGGACCGATCACCATTGCTCTATTCCCCAATTCAGGTGCTCTCGAGCAAATTGAGCTTGCGCTTGCTGGTGCCTTGCTGTCAATTTCTGGCGGGTTGCTAGGCCGTTTTGGAGTGAGGTTCGCTTCCTTCAATCCTCTTATCATAGTCCAGTAGCTGACAGCGTCTCCACGAACACGTTGCAGCTCCTATTGAACAGCAACACAGGTCAAATTACTATTGCGCAATGAGGTTGAAACAATAAAACGATGGTCCTCTCAGAAGTCTTTCGATAATTATTGGCTCCCGGCCTCCGATTATAGGCATCCGTGTCAACAAATCTTCCGATTACTCTTGATACGGCTAACTGACTTAAATACAGCTGGGCAGCGACTGTTCGCTGTTTGAGCCTCTGTTGCAACAGAGCGACTACTTGAGACGCCTTTTTTGGAGCCGCCGCCATATGCAACCCTTGCAGTGTCACAACAACGCGCAAATCGCTCACCCGGACGCCTGTAGACTCGAGCTTTCCTGTCACTGCCATGTGGACTCAGTCTGTTCTCATCAGTGAACAGGACCGATCACCATTGCTCTATTCCCCAATTCAGGTGCTCTCGAGCAAATTGAGCTTGCGCTTGCTGGTGCCTTGCTGTCAATTTCTGGCGGGTTGCTAGGCCGTTTTGGAGTGAGGTTCGCTTCCTTCAATCCTCTTATCATAGTCCAGTAGCTGACAGCGTCTCCACGAACACGTTGCAGCTCCTATTGAACAGCAACACAGGTCAAATTACTATTGCGCAATGAGGTTGAAACAATAAAACGATGGTCCTCTCAGAAGTCTTTCGATAATTATTGGCTCCCGGCCTCCGATTATAGGCATCCGTGTCAACGAACCTTCCGATTACTCTTGATACGGCTAACTGACTTAAATACAGCTGGGCAGCGACTGTTCGCTGTCTGAGCCTCTGTTGCAACAGAGCGACTACTTGAGACGCCTTTTTTGGCGTGGTAGACATGGGTTGGTGGAATCAATGTCTGCAAATCTCGGAGTTGTGTACCTGCCAATATGTGCTCACGACTGCTTATCATCGGTTGTTTACGGGATCCGTGGGTACCGGATACTCTGCTTTTTGGTACTCTCCCACTCAAAACGGTATAATTAAATAAGTAAGCGCTTGATTTTAATGGTAATGGTGTTGTCTTAAAACTGAAGATGCAGGCTTTTAAACGCTGTATGTTTTAAATACATTGGACATGCTTTTTTGCACAAAAATCCCATTTTATGTCCCCTTAGTACGTGAGTCGTGTTACCACCCAGCTTACTGGGTAGGTGTGGTTAGCCGAGCGGTTAGCTAATTGATTTGATGTTAAATGCACGGGTGACTTAAAGTGGAGCAAAAAGGGTTGGAAGATTTATCTCATGCGAATGTAGATATTAATATTCGAGATAATAGACTGCACTTACCGTTATTTCTATTTATCACAGTAAGTATCTAGAACTGAGTCTTATTCACTGGGTAAATAGGGAATTACTCCTGAACTAATAAAATAAAACACTAAAGCAAAGTACAAATGAAATTAAATATATTAAGACAGAAAATAAAATTTGCAAACAAAGATTCAAATTATATCAACTATGTATTTTAAAAGAATAACTTAAAAAGAACCACAAATTTCGACAAAGATTCAAGCTAAAGCACTTCCAAGAACAATAATTATGGCAAGGTGGCAATGTAAACATTAATTTATAAAAAAAAAACTATACTTCGAACGGGCAGCAGCACTTTTCTCTCGATCAAAATAAACGGACATTTTATCAGACAACTTACACGAACAGTTGGACAATTTTCAGTACACACAGGTATTTTCTGCGATCGGGACCGCCAATCCAATAATTATCAGGCACAGCTTTCAACATCAGAACTTCACGAACGAATACAATTTTATCACTAAAAATCCCCCAACCAAATATGGGGCCAGATCAAACTGCAAACACTCTGACAATGGGCCCACGGTCCCACTGTTACAAAATGCACTACTTAAACTTCCTTAAACGTCCTCCATGAATTTAAAACTGAATATCGCTCATAAGAGAATCAAAAGGTGAAGCCAATCTTCCTCGGATCTGAATCAAAACCTGAATGAATACCGAACTTTTTGTGACCAGCATCCTGCCCTTTCTCGGATGCTTCCCCACCGCTAAACGTTTTCTAAGTCAGCCCACAAAAACCGCTATAAAAGGTAACCCACCAATGACCGTTCACCTAATTTTCGCCCACGATAATTGTACATTCGGCCATTATGACATTTCCACCAATCTACGATCTGGCGTCCTAACCCTTGATGAATTTGAATATATCAGCAACAGACATTTCCCACAGGCCAGAGAACAAAGGCTTGCACAGCTAGTTCTTTGAACGTAAACAGTTGATGTAAACTAGCACTACCTTCAAAATTCTTGATCCGATTAACAAAGGCCCCTACAGAGAAGTTTTAACAGAAAATAAACGAACGCGAGGTTTGCCAACAGTCATAAAACATTCGCTGATAACCCGCGTAAAACGGCAGCTGTGCACATGCTAACGATTCTTAAATATTAGAGTCTATGAAATAATTATTACTATCCAATACCAAGCGTCTAATTTCACATACTTTAAATGAATCCGTAACCCGGGTGGTTACAGTCGATTTTCTTGCTTGCAAGTGTAGAAGCAAATACTCTATAAATTTAAGGCAGGATTATATACTCTATAGTTTACAGTCCGTCTGTAATTAATTACGAAAGTTTTTTTAACGCCTGTAACTTCCGACGATAACTGTTGTTGCCTATTTTGATTATGTCTGTTATGTTTACACTTTATCCTCGTGACCCACTAAAATTTGATTTTATTTTCTTTTAATTTATATTTTATGCTACTATAGACGTAAAAACTTTAGATGATCACGAAAAAAAGTGTAAATATAACAAGGTACTTAAAAAAGAATTTGGGCAAACTGGTCTAGTGGATTAGCTAGCTGTCAGTGGGCTAGACAGCTGATTGTTTGACGTAATTAGCGTTGAAAAAACTTTTATAATTAATCACACAGAAATTAAAAAGTATATGGTTCCACATCATATTTGTAAAGAATTTGCTCCTCTACAAGCCGGTATTTGAATACCCCCTAGGGTATATTCACTTTGTCACAACATTTGTAACACCCTTAAGGAAGCGTGGCAGGTATATACTTGTACATATATATATATATATATATATATATATATATATATATATATATATATATATATATATATATATATATATTTTGATCAGAATTGAAAACTGTATCTATTTATGTCGGTCTGTCCGTCCGTCTGTCTGGGTATAAGTGCCGTAATTTTGAAGTAATTCATCCGAAGTTAGGTATAAAAGCTTATCTCTTCAAAAGTAAGGACAAGTTCATGAATGGTCAAAAACGGTTAACTCATTTTTTTTCAAATTCCACACCGAAAATATTTTACGGTGGGGGGTGTTTAACCTTCAGCTCGGCTGAAGATAATTTTCTTACTAGTTTTGGTTTCAATTGGATGAGTCAAATTAAAACAGCGCGTAATTTTGGCAATAACACTCCAATTATTGATAGTTTCTGATTAATGAAAACTATTTCCTGTTACCCGGAGTTGAAGCTATCAGTATTTTTTAATCCGGTATCCGCTATGAAATTATTTCGAGGTATACATACATGAAGCCAGTCAGATTAACTGGCCAAAAGGATATCAGTAGGTATAACGAAGCCCGGACTATAGTACGTAGGTCACTGTCAGGTCACTGTGTAGTTGATAACTCAAGTTGTGCCGCTTGCGGTGATGTCTGTGACACCCATTGATAAAAACTCCGAAATGTCAAATATCAATGGTCAAATTTCTAAATGTATTTACTGTGGTAGGGTATATGAGTTTGTCACAACATATGAAACACCCTTAAGGAAGCGTGGCAGGTATAGACTTCTTCTATATGTATATATTTTTGATCAGCATTGAAACTGAATCGATTTAGCTATGTACATTTGTCTGTCCGTCTGTCCGCCTGTATACACGATAACTGCCGTAATTTTCAAGTAATTGATCTCTTAAAAAGTAATGACAAGTTCTTGAATGGGAAGAATGGGTTCACTAATTTATTTATTTTTTTAATAGTTTACGGTAGGGGGTGCTTTAACTTCGGCCAGGCTAAAGATAATTTTCTTAGTCGTTTAATACATTGTTTCCTAACTATATTTATTATAGTTGCAATTATGAACATTTTCAAAGATTATTTAGTGTATAGTTGACAGGCCTTTCGCCTTTCGCTAGGAAACATTTATTAGCCTACGCCACTGGCTGAATGACAAGAGTTGCTTCACACGCAAATAAGCCTTGACCGAACTATAGTTTAATGTCTTTCTGCTAATCCAGAACGACCTTGAAAAGTAATATTTTGCCGAAAATTGACAACTCTATCAATCTTTAGAATACAATTACCTTGTCAAGAGATAAATCATTGCAGAAGCGCTTAGCATTTAGAAACCAATAAGGATACCAACGTAATACTAAGTAACACGAAATATCTTTCCAACAAGCCAACAGTGAAGAACTTAAGGTCTTCATGATATGACATATTGTCAGAACTGACTATATTGAGTAGTGAGAACTCAATATTTCAAAGAAAATATTCGCTTAGATAAGTTTTAGTTTTTAAGTAAACTTTAATTTATCTGATTCAATAAATCATTCTTTACTCGTAGAGCTATCGGAATATGTCTGTATACTTTTTAGACACCAGATGTCTACGAGGATGTGCTGACATCAACTGATTTGACCTGGTTGGATACCATTCCTCTGGCCAATAAGGAGGAGTCTCAAGGACCAACTATTGTGCCAAGGGCCCACCCAGCCGATTTCATATACAGCCAACCCGTACCCCAAAATGGGGTAATCTGCTATTTTGCTGCGTTCAGTGATCACGACTATTAGGGACTTAAAACATTAAATACTATGTAGTTATTTTATTTTTATATTTGTAATTCAAAAAAGTGCAAATACGTCAAAAAATATTGTATGATTGTAAGGAATAAATACAATTTACAATACCAAAAAGAATTTTATGTGTGAACATAGATAGATTTTATTATGTAAAAAACCAACAAGGTATACATAATTACGACATTTACTATGAACTATATACATAAACCTTAAATCCAAGTGAAACTTTTTTGCCAATGATTGTACACTAATAAATTTGTATTTTTTGGGATGATAGGGCTTAAAAAAGGGTGTTCTTTGTTAGACCTTCTTTACTGTCCAATATTTGACCAAATGTTGATGGCTCAGTGAAGAATTTAAGGTCTTCAAGATATGACATCTTGTCAAAACTCAATATATTGAGTACCTAGTAAGAACTCAGTATATCAAAAAAAATTCTTAGTTTTTAAGTAAACTTTAATTTATCTTAGTCAATAAATCATTCTTTACTCGTAGAGGTATCGGAATATGTCTGTATAATTTTTAGCCACCAGATGTCTACGAGGATGTGGTGACATCAGCTGATTTGACCTGGTTAGATAGGTACCATGCCTCTGGCCAATAAGGAGGAGTCTCTAAGACCAACTGTTGTGCCAAGGGCCCACTCAGCCGATTTCATATACAGCCAAGCCGTACCCCAAAATGGGCTAATCTGCCATTTTGCTGCGTTCAGTGATCACGACTATTAGGGACTTAAAACATTAAATCCTATGTAGTTATTTTATTTCTATAATTGTAATTCAAAAAGTGCAAATACGCCAAAAAATGTTGTATGATTGTAAGGAATAAATACAATTTGCAATATCAAAAAGAATTTTATGGCTGAAGAGTATATTGTGCTAACTTCTTATTAATAATAATAATATCTTTATTACCCAACAGGAGACCCACTTACAAGGTAATACATATTTAAATCAATCATTTGACAACAATAATAAAAACAACAACAACAACTGCCACGATACAATACCACAGAAGCAATACATCATAAAATGCAACAACAATAGCAAAAATATTATATCAACAGCATACAACAAAGATATAAATGTAAATCATGTAGAACAATATAATACAAGCAAAAGGTTCATATAAATTGCAATCAACTACATATTAAAAATATCCGGGAATCTAGCGTCAGCGTTCACGCACATACGGTACACCGGGGATCTACGCATAACGTTTGTTCTAGCACGTGGCAAATAAAACGTAGACACAGAACGAGAAGAAGTACGCGGCACAATGAAGTTAATACACGACAGTAAATACGCACTGTCCACCTTATTATTAATGAGCCTGCACAGAAATCGCGCACTTTGGATCTCACGTCGCTCAGTCAATGCCATCAGGCTATGACGCTGAAGCAAGGAACCATAGTCCGTGCCGCGCTCAGGATACACATCATCTGCCCTAAATGACAGGTATTTGAGGAATCGTCTTTGTACCTTTTCAACCGAAAGCCGGTGGCTGGTATAATAAGGACACCAAACTATAGAAGCATACTCCAGGCGTGAGACTATAAATGCATTGTAGAGAATCCTTACTGTATCCACATTTTGGAAAGGTCGTGTTGTTCTTATAATAAAACCGAGCAATCTATTAGAAGAGGCAATTATGGTGTCAATGTGATGTTGGAATGTGAGACGAGAATCAAACCACACGCCCAGATCCCGCACAAGCGTCTGTCTGACTAGCTTATGGCCAGAAATACTGTAAGTGGACTCAATAGGCGAATGTGCACGGGAATAAGAAACATAGACGCACTTCTCCACACTAAGCCGCAGTCCAAAGTCGTCACACCACCTCTCCAACAGTGCCAAATTTGACTGAAGTACACTCACGTCCGTCAGGTCACCAACCACTCCATATATCTTCAAGTCATCTGCATACGCCAGAACTCGACATGTAAGAGACTTCAGCAGGTCATCAATGAATATATTAAACAGCAAGGGGCCCAGGTTTGACCCTTGAGGGACACCGGATGTTGAAGGAAATACAAAAGACCTATGTCCGCCGTAGAATACATAGTTGTTCCTGTCTTTCAGGTACGATGAAATCAACTGCACAAGCAACGGCGAGAATCCCATGGCGGAAATTTTCCGCAACAAAACACCGTGATCCAAAAGATCAAAAGCCTTGGAAAAGTCCGTGTAAATCACATCCACCTGACCGCCTCGATCCAAAACCTGTGACGTAAATTGACAAATGGATGCTAAATTCGTGACCGTGGACCCGCATGTCACAAAGCCATGTTGGTTTGGTGATAAAAACCCTCTTACATTCTTGTATATATCTGCGTACAGCACGTGCTCCAAGACCTTCGAAAAATTAGACAAAATAGAAATTGGTCTGTAGTTCTTTATAACCGTGGGATCTCCTTTCTTGAGGACCGGCACCACTCGCGCTGTTTTCCAGCGCCTCGGAAAAGTGGCAGACCTTATTGCCAAATTGACAATAGATGTCATTGGTTGCGCCAGAATGTAACGTGCATCCTTCAAGAAGAAACTCGGAATGTAATCATCGCCGGCTGTAAATTTATTTGGGAATGTACCCATTATTGTGACTATTTGAGATTCAGTGATAAATCCAACAGAAAACGACGGCACATATGACATTTGCTCCCCAGCTATGACATCTGGACTCCGTAGCCGATAAACATCAGAGAAAAAATCTCCAAGTGCATCAACAATGCTCTGGGGGCTACTGTGACTTCCACTTTCAGAACGGATTTCACCTGGTATCCTCGACGCGCTCCTCTTCTCATTGGCACAACGAAAAATATTACCAGGATTCGCTCTGAGACCTTCCTCAACAGATCGCAAATGCTGTCGATACGCTTCACTAATTTGGACCTTCACCAAAGATCGAAGTCTTCTAAATTCATGATTGTAATAATCCCTTCCTGTATGATTAAACTTCCTTCTGTAGTAAGCCTTCGTCTTAATATTGCGTACGATCACTGGTGTAAACCATGGAGGGTAGCCATCAACGCTGAAAACCCTCCTCTTCGGAACTGAGACATCCAGAACACGGTATAATAAGGTATAAAACATATCGGTCGCGCCGTCAACGTCTGTACATCTATCAACAGGCGACCAATCCACGTTGCAAAGTTGATCATAGAGCTCAACGAAGTTAGCACGTCGAAAATTGTAGGCGTAACCATGAGCCTGACGAAAAGCCGGGACGCGGGGTTCCGTCGATATGGTCACCTGTGCAGTTAGGGCCGGATGGTAAACGTCCTCCCGAACTAGGGGAATACCCTCCCGCTCCACACTCAAACCGTCCACATTCGTGAAGATCAAATCAAGCAGTCTTCCCTGTTGATTCTCGAAATAATTCTTCTGTTGAAGGTTTAAGAATTCAGCAAAACCAACAACCGCAGCGACTTTCGGACATGAGGTATTAGTGACATTAAACTTGGGAATATTGAAGTCACCAACCAATAGTACCGGGGCATCAACAATGAGTGCTGCCAACGCATCAAAGAATCGTTCCATGTCGCTAAAATGAACATTAGGTGGAATATACAGTACAATCACATAAAGCTTATGACTACACCAAGAAACTGCGGCCACAACTATGTCAATCAGCGGCACAAGAGTTCTAAGCATGCTGGTATCCAAGACGACACAGGAAAACTTATTGAGAACAGCAATCAAAACACCACCACCGCGACTCCTGCCCACAGAGTGAAACATCCTATCGCATCTGAAGACTGTATAGGTCGAGTGAAAAAGCTCATAGCTCTCAACAGAATCGTTAAGCCAGGTTTCCGTGAGAAGCACGCAATCGTAGTTAAACTCCACGATGTTCATATAAAATTCCTGTGTTTTTGAGCACAAACCACGAGTATTTTGATAATATAAATTAAAACTAAAACTATACCTAGAAGTAAATGGGTTTCCGTTGGGCGGACTTAGTTTTCCGATACTATGGTGGGAATTCCGGCAACATACTTGATTTTGAGATTTGCCTCGCCTTCAGAAGTACGGCTGATCAATTCATTCTTTATGGTCTTGTAGAGAGTGTTCTGCATAGGTGTGCGATCACGGGATATGGAAATCGAACGCCATTGCTCCACAGATTTTAACTCTTTTGCTTTCTTTATAGCAACAGATACACATTCCTCAGAGGCCAGTACAATTTTTATGGGACGACGAAGCACCTCCCTGGATGTATCAAAGTGGCCAAGACGTACAGGAACTACATTCAAATTGCCAACACCCAAAAATTCCAACAAATTTCCCACAAACGCAGAGTCAGCGTCCACCTGGCTCTTCCTAGAACCACCAGTGTTCTCAGTACATCCATATACAATTAAATTATTGGAGCGCTTGGTCCGTTCAAAGACCTCCTGGATGATTTTTTCAGAGTCCAGCATAGACACAGAAGACTTCTCTGAAGATGCAGAGACCGCAGATCTAAGTTGCTCTATTTCACCCTGCAGAGTAAGAATGACTGCCTTCAACCCATTCAGGTCGCAACTAAATTTGCTGCAGGTTTGACACGACCAAGAGATGCCAGTCTTCTGCTTGATTGCGCGGGCCTCCGAACTAGAAATATCTATACACAGAAGCCAATATGCAGCACCACAGATGCTACAATCCAGCATGCGATGGGGTTCATCTGTTGCATTGCAACATTTACAAGCAACGCCGGTCATAATTGCCAAGAAGTCCCAATAAAATCAAACCAAAGCAACCAACGAGATGGTAAATCAAAAAGTGGGGTTAGGAGCAGGGAAAGACGCTCTTCGAACCAACGGGGCCGGTCGTGGTTACTAACAACACAGTAATTAAAGGCCACGGAAGGTAAACAAAAGTAGAAGACAGAGGAGTTCAAGAAAATAAGCACCAAAAATCAAAGGACAAGAAAATATAACAAAAATAGAATAACACCAGTGTTATGTGGCAACAAAATATCGCATATAACTGGCACCAGAACAGTAAAATGGATAAAACTACTTACGATTATTAGTAAGCCAATGTAACTATACTATGAAACAATAAAACATACAAAGGGCGCACAAGAAACCGGATAAATAACGTAATCACTGCAGAGTACAGTAACACACGTGCTCAATGCTCAACTGTGACAACAAAATCTTATTAAACTGTATAGTAACCAGGAGGTACGACATTATAGACGACACTGAAACGAAAATTAATGATCTGGTAAGTTTTATGATATCAGCTACTGAAATTATTGGTGGGTGGCGACACAATCTATGTACCATTATATTCATAGCAGCACGAAGTGAGTACTGCATGCATGGATCGACTTTGTGTAGTTTTACCAATAGAGTGTAGCCAACTCCAGCAAATTTAACGCTATTCAAGTATACTCTGAGCAGTTATGATTCACGGGTTCTGGATCAACCACCACCACCTTGATCATTGCGCATGCGCGTGATTTGAGATTCAAATTTGGCGGCCATTTTTGAGCGCCATCTGTAGATGACACGCGGTGTCTATGCAATTCCAACAGAGGGCGTATCGGCGCTTGCGCGTGCCGTGCGGTACCGCGTTGGTGTTTCAACGGCGGCCACTATGCCGGCGAGGAGAGGTTGACAGAAACTACTTTGTGTAATATACTTCTTTTTGATTCTTTCAAAAAGGTTGAAAATTGAATTAATGCATATCAGCACATATGAATTTGCTGTCTTTTTCATGACAGTTTCATGATGTGAAAATCATCAAAGTCGAACCCTATGATATAACATCAACATACACTCATGGCTGAGAAGATATAATAACAAAAAAATTAAATTTAAATTAAAAAATAATTACCTTTAATTCTTCCGGTAGGAGGTCTATTATAGGTGAAAGAAGAAAATAAAATCTGTAAACTTAAATGTTTATTATACTGACTGTTGGTACTCAGAAGGATTCATGTGTAATAATTGTAATATATTTGGAGTGAATGGGAATTGTTTTTTCGAAAAGTGATATTTTCACTACACGTTAAAAGTACCTAATGATTCAGCAACGTTTCGCTTCAACGCAGTCCATTAAACATTACACCACTTTTTCAGTGGTGGTGGTGGATCCAGAACCCGTGAATCATAACTACTCAGAATATACTTGAATAGCGTTAAATTTGCTGGAGTTGGCTACACTCTATTGGTAAAACTACACAAAGTCGATCCATGCATGCAGTAATCACTTCGTCCTGCTATGATGATAATGGTACATAGATTGTGTCGCCACCCACCAATAATTTCAGCAGTTAGTGTCATAAAACTTATTACATCATTAATTTTCGTTTTAGTGTCGTCTATAATGTCGTACCTCCTGGTTATTATACAGTTTAATAAGAAGTTAGCACAATATACTCTTCAGAGATACAATTCTTTTTGATATTGCAAATTGTATTTATTCCTTACAATCATCAATATTTCAAAACATGCGCATGTGCAATGGTCTAGGTCGGTGGTGGTGGTGGATCCAGAACCCGTGAATCATAACTACTATTATGTATCCAGTAATTGATGCGCATAAACGATCATCTGCAAAAAGGTTCATCCTTTACATTTTGTCAGTGCATATCAACATTATCTTACAATAGCTCCTATAGTCCACTCAATAAAGTCGGTAATGTACAAAATCAACACTTCATTTGTCTTAAACGTTGTTTACCATTAACGGCTTTAAAGAAAATAACACCATGCTCACTGAATACATGAAATTTAACAAAATTGGCCAACCAAAAATGTTAATGATCAACTTCATATAAGTTATCTGCACCAATTGCCATATACGGTAGGGTGACCAACTTTTTCAATTGCCAAATCGGGACACTTGGGGATCGGGGTTGGGTTGGGTTGGGTTCGTGGAAAACATTAAACAAAACGTGCTGAACTATAAACAAATTGTACCATTGGGTAAATTGACATCAGCAAATGTTTACTATAATATGTTTATATAATATGTATAATAATAATAATATGTATAATGTTTACCTATAATATACGTTTTCACTTTCAATAAAAGAAGCTTAAGAAATAACAATATAAATAAAACAAACATTCTTTAACTTTCACTAGTTAAAACAAAAAACGAAACAACACAACATAAATGAAACACAATTCTACAATTTTTACAAATTGTACCACAAGAACGTAACTTAAAACAACATTTTTATTATGATAGTATTTTTTAACTAAAAGAAATCATTAAATAAACTGTATGCAAATATTGAAACATACCTATATCAGAATAAATATAAAATAAAACAAAATATAATAAAATTTAATAAAGTTTCTTTAACTTTTACAAATTGCACTATTACTTGACTCTATTCTTCCCATCTAGAGATTTCTTATTTTTTTGAAAACATTGTTCTCTCCTCTTGGTTCTGTACCGCCAAAATTGGTATTTGTACTGTCTGCTGCAATGAATCCATAATTTTATTGGACAATTCTTCAGCCGTCTCGCGAATATTTTCGTGAACATTTAAAATATTTATTTGAATACATCAAAGTATCTAACCAGGAGAGGGAGTATTTTTATGTCTCTAGCTAGATGTGTCAGGAAATATTGTCACGAAATTGCATTTCCTCACATTTCTTCTCAATTCTTTCTTTACTAGAGGATAAAACACAGTTGTTATACTTGCTTCTGTGTTAGTTTGTACGAGACACATCTTCTTTTCAAACATTTACATTAGAAGCTTTGACGTGCAGTCTATTAATCGAAAATTGTGGTTGTGATACAGACAGTGGTATGCATATGTGCCTTGTTTGCAAGCCAAAATATTTCCTGGTTCCCCTATTGTTATGGCTCTAAAACAAGTACTTAATTTCGATGAACATACATTGCTTCTGTTTATTCGATGTATGTTTTGCAATATCGTTTCGGCGACCTCCGCCGATGTAAAACTGCATTTTAGTTCTGATTGCGAATTAGGCCTAGTAATTTTCAAAAAAAACGAAATAGTTTTTGTAAGTTGTCATTGAACGTGCATTTGCGTTTTCTGTCTTTGTGTTCCATATTTTTGGAAGAAATTAATCTAGATAGAAGAAGTCCCAAGAACAGAATAAAATAAATCGGTAACATATATTTTTCTCTTTCATTCCAAATTATTACGATCAATATATCTGTGATTTGCTATGGCGCATTTTATGAATACCAACAAATGTGTAAAATAGAAATCGGATAGTAACAAAAATATGTTTTGTATTGTGTTGACTGATTCAATTTGAAAATCAAAAAATAAAAATGATCCAACGCGACCTGGCCAACTAAATCTTACCCTGCCCAAACGATTCCACAAAAGACTAACATGCATTTTTATTTAAGTCAGATTAGTTTTTTATTATAAGCAATATGCACCGTTTGTACACCCTCACAATTCGGGACGCTTTACAAGTCGGGACGAGTTGTTAAAATTCGGGACTGTCCCGCCCAAATCGGGACGGTTGGTCACCCTAATATACGGTTCTCCATCTTCTCGAACTTCCTCAAACCATGCCAATCGTTATCGGATTTGGTGTCGAACGAACTTAAAACATTTTCGAAAACCACGAAGAGATCCGCAAAGTTATCTCTGACTAGGTAACAACCCTGTCTGGGGTGATCAGGGTGTTATAAGTTATTTGGTAGTCGTGACTTGTGACCCTAATTTTAATGGAGGCATGCCCATGGAGGTAATTGTAAATAAAAGCCATGGTTAGGTAGTTTAGGTACTAATTCGTCTATGGATAAAATGAAACTATACATACAAAACTTCTTAAATTACGCAATGCACGTCACCCACAGCAAACACCAGCGCGTACTCATAGCGAGCAGAAACAGGACTTACCCCGTACACATATTTAAGGCAGTCGACGACGCAGGGTTGATCAGCTACCAGGGACCCTATTCTCGTCATCTTTTTGAAGCGAATGCGTCTTTTCGAATGGAGTAGGGATATCACCGGTTGCCCTCTGGTTCGTATCTAGGTTGTTGCTAAGAACAATAACGCACGCGCCACGCCCATACTTTTCAATCAAACGTATGGGAACGTATGGGCGTGACGCATGTGTTATTGTTCTTAGCAACAAGCAAACTTGCTCATAGATACGGGATACCGGTGATATCCCTACTCCATTCGATGTCACGATTCGCTTCAAAAAGATGACGAGAATAGGGTCCCAGGTCTCAGATCGGGTACGAGCATTGGCGAGGGGTTGGATGCAGCTTCCTGACCACGCGAACCGAACACACGATTAGTTTCCGTACGACTGCCGGTTGATCTTTCCTAGTCGATATCATGAAGCCTATTGTAGCTTTTTGTAGAGTTTGTATTTTTATGGAAAGTTCCATAAAACTTTAACGAACGTGTATATAGATATATAGATATATAGATATATAGATATATAGATATGTATATAGATAACTCATCGTTTTTTCCTATATTCAACAAAATATGAATTCACGGCGAACCTACGAATCGCGGATGTAACGTGATTCCGTACATCCGCTGCCTTGCCAGGGCGATCAACCTTGCTGTCTACGTTTGCTATGGTTTACGTAAATTGTTACTTACAATATTCAATTAATATAATCTTAAAGTTACTTATAAAATATTAGGTATCGGCGATCGTTACAACTAATAGGAACACTGAGTAAATGTCTCTGCACAGTGCACATAAACGCGAAGTACACTGAGAAAATCTGTTGGTGAATATATACCTTACGCATTTCCAATCCTTGCCGATATCTATACAAAGTTTAATGTTTATGGTTTGGAGTAATGCTTCGATGGCACATGATTTAAATACAGCCTTTAAGGTGATTGATGTATTCTTACGTCTCATGTTATATTCATCGATTTTCTTCTCAACTAGATTTCTTCGTACAACTTTGGTTTGAAAATCCAAACATTGACCATACTTAAGACAATAGATAAACTTATAGTCGATAAGAAAAGCGTTTGCAGGATGACCATTGTTGGCGGTTTATTGATGAAAAAGTTAGATATTTTCCAGTAGTTGAGGCAATTAATATTGTCAGTACTATTAGCGCCACTAACACAGCTGCACATCTTCTTTTTCTGAAATGGGTCCTAATTTAAAACATTAACATTCAGTTTCGGACTGACAAATAGTGAATTATTTACTAGTGAGTCGTAAATCGCTGGGGACGGTAGATCGCCGATTTCGTAGACAGCTGAAGTAGGTTGATCGCCGCAATAGGTATAGATCGCCCAAATAAGTAGATCGCCGACGTCAGTAGTTTTGTGATGTAGTTAGATTATCGATGAAGTTAGATCGCCGAATTGCTGAAGTCTTGGAGATTACAAATTTCTGTATATCAGCGTATAGTGGATACACCGCAGATATAAGCTGATCGTGTAAAACGGTTAGCCAGCCTACTTTAGTCCTAAATAAGCGGACCGTCGCTATCTACTGGCGCGACACCGAATCATATTCACATTCGTTTATGTGGATACTCCTCGCTGCGCTCGTCGTGCTCCAAAAACTAATACTCAAACTGAAGTTCTGTTTCCATAATAGACTTTTTGTGGCGCTTCTCTCGCGGCGCTCGTCGTGAGCTAAACAATTTATTTTATTATTTTCGACTTCATAATGGAGTAATTAGGACACTGCTTTCAGTTTCATAATGAAATAGTAAGTAGCATATTCTAACATAATCTACAACGACTACATAATCTAACCACAATTTCGCAATTTCCAGTAGGGACGACTTGGTTCCTTTGGGGGCACTCCTCGCTGCGCTGGCCGTGCGCTAAACCAAAATTAATTGAAAATACCAACTACGGCGATTTGTAACACTCGCCTTCGGCTCGTGCCTCGCGTTGCAAGTATCATTCTCATATGTAATAGCTAATATTACTTGGTCATTGTAAACTATTGAAAAAATGCATAAAAAAAAACTCTTGTTGGAAAACCATAATTCAGCTAATTCAAATTCATAAGTTATCTCTATCATAAGTTGTCTCTATACCACCGAAATTTGGCAAAATTGAAGAGAAAATTGCGTTTTCCTCAAAAAGTTTATCTTTAAGTAAATAATCTTTAATGTGAAAAATAATCTAAAACCATAAAAAAAAGATTTTTTTTTATAAAATTATGATGATCTGAAAAATAAAAAACAATAAAATTGTGGGTCCTTAGAGACAACTAACTATTATCAACTTCAAATTTTCAGAATATTTACCTCTTTTGCGGTTCCTGTACAATCATCATCATCTTGAGATTATGCTCAATAAAGAATTAGAAAGTCTGAAATAAAAACTTACAATTCGAAATACCTGTATATAGTGCAAAATTATGAAAAAGAATACTTGTAATAATTAGTTGCCTATCCAAATTTGTTCTTTGCATAAGAATCTTGTTTACGCAATTAAATGTCGCAAATACGACTAATTTACCTCACGTTTACTTATTTCTCGCAACACCCGGTACGTTATGTGACTAACAATAACAAAGTATAATGACATATACTTCCTAATAATATAAGAAGTTGATTAGCAATAGATATCATAAATCTAACACTTATTAGACTTGATATCATGATGGTTTACTTAATACATCATTCTAATTTGTTTTTGCGGATAAAAAACATCCCTGTAGATTACGGCAAAATTGTCAATCAAATTATAAATTCCTTGTATAAAACAGGCCTTAGTCAAATAATAAAAAATATATTTAAAAAAAAGTGCCTTCGGCCGGCATTGAACCTGCAGATAACGCCATGAAATCCTGGATCCGTACGGCAGTGAATTTCATTACTAAGCCACGGACCCGCTTTGAATTATATTCAGCTAATGGAGTGAAATGTCAAATCACGCTTAAATGTTAGTTGAAAATAGCTAAAATACCCTCTGCACTTATTTTCCGATAAATATTGCGACAAACTAACCTTCCATTTGTAGAATCGTCGCTTAAATTGCGTAAGAATCAATCTTGAGTCACGTTGAACACTGAATTGAAAAATAAACTGCTAATGGTGTACCTAACCTAACATTCATATGTAGTACCAATTACCCATTACTTCTAATATAAGCAAAATTCTCTTTTCAGGTCCGCTTTATTGTTCATTCGCGTTCCCTGTCATATTTTGACTCAAATATTGTCCCATGCCTCAGGTATTTTTTAATCCAATGAGCGTCATTTGGTAGACAAATAGACCATGTCGCGTGTAGCTTTTAGTAAACTCGTATTTTTATACATTCTTATCCGTTTGAACGTCTTTTCGCTCCACACCGGACCTAAGTCTGGCTGCCGTTACTCGCTCTGTCATGTCGCCAATGTCAACAACTGTCGCTTAGCAACCGACCGATTTGACAAATTTACTGACGTTTCTCGGGGTACACTCTAAATCTCAACTGATTTGAGCGAAAATTGATCGCCGTAAAATCCGTAAAAGAGCGGAAAGGAATCGACGGTAACCGCTCGGGCATTATAAACCAAAAGTTAGATAATATTTTAGCGGCCGCAATATTCGGCGAAAATTGTCTCCGATTACTTTCAAGCTTTTAGTAATAATAGACGTGGGACAAGAAAGATATATTATTAATTGAATGTAGACGATATTTATGATTTAACATGGTGATAAGGTTTACTGATTGTGACATCGAAAATGGATATTGAATACCGTCTGTAATGTAGATAATCTAAAACCACTTAATAACTTTTCCATTTGACTAAATTGCTTCCGCGTTTTATTTATTGGATAAATATAACCTTTGTATATTTATATTCTGCAGTGTGGTCAATAATGAGTTACTTCGAAATTTACCGTTAGTAAATTTTAATTCATCATTCTGTGTGTATCAGAGCGTACGTAGTGACTATCGGTTGCAAAAGTATTGCGCCCTGTGTTTGAAGCCTCGTAACTCTGTAACGACTGAATAAAAGAAAAATTAAATATACACCGCCTGAATTATTTCTACATAATGAGTTTTTTTTTATAAGCATAAGATGTTTATCATATTGAAACTAATGTAAAAGATTAACTAACCACAAATTTATATCTAAATTCTTAAAACTGGGTACTGTCTCTAATAGGCTATCACTGATGTCCTATATTTACTGACTGCTCTGCTTTTTACTCATTTTACTGATTCACTAGTTCGAAGAGTTTTGTTCTTTTTAGTCTTCTCACTAGATTCTGGATGTCCAGGAGCTGCAAGGCCTCTACGTTGTCGTGATGGCTTAGGCGAGATTCATGCTTAGTGGCGAATCCTTTTATCTCTTAGATGACTTGTGGGACACCAAGATCCCGATGCAGGTCACTATTCCATATGTACCATGGAGCGTTAACCATATTCCTTAGAACTTTATTTTGGAAAGTCTGAATTCCTTGTATATTGGATTTTGGAGAGCTGGATACCGTACAACCACATCGGTTTTAACAGGGTTTCGAACCGTAACTGAACCGAAAAAAACGATATTTTTGTCGGAAAGAAAACCGTAACTGAACCGAAAAAAATATCGGTTTTTATTTCGGTTCGAACCGTGTAGCGTATTCGATCCTTGTTCAAGCGCGCTCGTTTTCACAATCCTACCTTAAAAATTATAACGTACTTGCAACTCGAAAGTACGTTAGGTTATGTTTTCGTGTTGATATACCTATCGTCTGGCGGTCACCTTTATTGCTAAACATTTTAAAAATACAAATTAGTAAAAACATCTGTTAATAACGAAACTATGACAATAAGGGTCACCGACACGGTAGACCAAGAGACTTGGTGCGGAGGTCTAGCGCATCTTGTGCCCTCCAGGGCATCTTGTGCCCTGTGGAATCCGTATAGCTACTTGTTCCTTGATAGATTAGTTCGTAGATAAAATACAAAATGAGATGATATATTTTAATATGAACCAGGAATCACGGAGTAGAAGTATTTTATCTATAAACAATTCAGTATATTCGCTAGTTTATTTAAGATTTTGTTCTTCTAAGTTCAAACAGCTTTTCAAAACGGTGGTTTTTTTCAGAACGATAACTCGAAAAGTTTTAACTATTTTTAGATCATTTATTTTTTCAGATTTTCGAAAAGCTGTGTATCTATAGTCTGTCGTGCGCATTTTAAAACATTTTTACCCATTTTTACTTTATCATACGCAGTATGATGAAGTATTGTAATCGTGCCGAAAAAAAAATTTGAGATTTTAGCGGAAATAGGTCTTTTTGGGTCCCCTGGTCATTTTTGACCAAGGTACAAAAAATGTCTGTGTGTGTGTATGTGTGTACCCGATTTTTGTGGAGACGATTCCAGAGAAACTACTAAAGGCATCGGGACGAAAGTTCATATTTAGCAGTTTTATGACCAAACTTAGAGCTGAAAAGCTTTTGGTTCAAGAGGGTCTAAAGGAACTGGATGCTTCCTCTAAGCATTTTTCAAGGATTTTGCAAATCAGCTGCCATTTCTGTAATTTTGTCAAAATAGTTAAATAATAAATTAAAGTAGAGGAAATTCTGAATAATTTATGTCTACGATACTTTTTGGTAAAATTAATAGTTTAGTCGCTGCATGAGCAAATTCTATTTGATCGAGATCGGTCGTGCATTAATATGAAACTAGTAAGCGAGGATTTGACAAATATTTTATTGTGTTGTCACATTCGAAAACAGGTGATCTCATCAGAGTGATTAGAGGTGATCAGAGAACCACTATGGAACGTTGCCGCTGTAGTGCGGCAAATTATAAAATACAAATTTCAAATAAAATAAGATCACCAATTTGATTGTTTGTTGATAAGAAATATCTAATATCTAGAAATATCTAATCTATAACTAATTCTAAATAGGATAAATTGAGAAAATTATAAGTAACGTATAGCGATGAGTGTAGTTTTATTTTAGTATGTTGGTAGGGAGGTGTCATGAACAAATATAAATCTGTCAGAATTTGAATTACCTTTTTAAGGTGCGTTTTCATTAGTGATAATGGCAGTGGTAGCAGACGCCGTTATAGTATTTCCAATAGAAAATTGCTAATGACTCATGTTTATGTACATGCAAACTAATATGTGTCATTATCACGATATATAAGAAATACTATAATTTCGTATTCTACCACCGCCATTAGCTACCATTACCTACCAATCGGAACGCACCTTTAAACTTGACGTTTCGTCAAAGTGGTACCAACCTAGCATTTACTATACAGAAATCATTTATTTATTTTTTTAAATACGCTTTTCTTAAAAACCAACACAATAAACGTTGATGTCGCTCCTGCCAAAAACTAGATAGCGCGACTCGCTCACATGCGACGGCGACACTCCGCCTTCGGTGACGCCCCGCATCACCGCTCGTCGCGCTATTCCGTACTTTCGGCATTTGTGACATAAATAACTATTATTCTAATGACGTAGTGTAGGTAGTGTCAAATGCTGATACTTTGACAATACCTACGATTTATCTCAATAGAATAGATTCTCATGCAGCTAAACTATTAATTTTATATATTGTATGATAAAGTCATGTGCCTGGCCACATCAGATTTTTAGATCAAAGCGTTTTACGTTCCTTTAAATATTTTTGTAAAGCATTTTTTATCATTTTATCGTCGTTTGGTTTTAAAAATTTACCCGCCAAGCTGTTCACTCACTGGCGGGTAAATCGTAAAGATTTCAAATTTGTAAATACAATTTTGTATAAGCGCCCATGACGCAAGGCACTATTTTTATAGCATTTGAAATTATGTAATTCATAATGTGTATTTTCTTTAATTAATATTTTTATGTTAATGGTTAATGGAATCTAATGCAGCTAAACTATTAATTTTGTACATAGTATGATAAAGTCAATGGCCTGGCCATATCAGATTTTTTAATCTACAATAATAGAACAAAAATGAGGGTTATTGTACGTGATTTACTTTTTATGTTTGTTCTTCGGTCTCCTTTCATATTAGAATGGGGAGAAATAGGACAAACACCAACAGGGATTATTTCACACACAACAAACAATATAAATGAAAAGCATTTGTAGAATCTGCGACATTTCTATAAAGGGAGATCATGGCTGCATGATTGAACCGAAACCGAAACCGTAAACCGAAAACCGGAACCGAACCGATATATTTCTAATGTATTGAACCGTAACGGAAACCGTAACGAAAAAATACCGGTTCGATACCCTGGGTTTTAATAGTTGGTTGTAAACTTGTAGTTTCTTCTGTACTGACACCTTAGAGTATCTTCCCAGAAGCCAGTACAGTTCTCTGTATTTGAGGCCAAGCTCTACTCTTTTCTTCTTAACTTGTTTTTTCCACATTAGTTTTGTATCTGGAGTCATACCAAATACTTTGTAATGTTCGCATATGGAACTATGGCGTCGTTAATCTTCACATGAAGTATGGCTTCGATTCTTTTGTTTGTAAAGTTGTCGAAGATTCCAAGTAGTTTCTCCAATAGTTGATCACACTGCCATTCGAGCCCTGTCATCTGTGAAGGTGGCGACTTTTACATTTTCCAGCTGTGGTAGGTCAGTTGTATATAGTAGATACTAAATTGGCCCCAACACACTACACTGTGGCACCCCAGCTTTTACTTCTTTTAGTTCCGAGTATTCTTAGATCTGTTTTATTCTGAATAGTCATCAGATACATAGGATGTTAGCAGCTCGACGTATTGTACAGGTAGCATACTCTTTAGTTTGTGTACCAATCCTTCGTGCCAAACCGTATCTAAAGCTTGTGTCACATCAAGAAAGATTGTTGAGCAAATAAGCCTTTCTTCTAATGCTCTCTATATGATATCCGTTATTCTAAGGACTTGATCTATAGTGTAATGCTTTTCTCCAAAACCCAATTGGTGAATAGGAATTAAAAATACAAATAACATGAGTAACTATCAAATTTGTATGCGAATCGGTTTAAACATGAGAGCGATAGAAGCGTAAAAATGCATCCGATTTTTGCACTTTTAAAATTAACCTTATCTTTCCGATTTTTATTTGCACCATTTGCCAGGAAAATTTCAAATTTTGCTCAGGTAACTTTTTTAATATGGTGTACACATTGATATTCGCGTTTTCTAACATTTTTATATAACAAATGGTGTAAGCAAGTATTTGGATATCTCTGTAACGAATGATAGCAGGACAACGCAATTTCCATGTAAACAATACTTATTAACTGTAATACTCATCCATTGATGCATAATAACATAAAAATTAATGGAAATGATTAACAATCATTTCACGATACAATTTGTGTCGAAAATCAGTGGTTGCTAATAATGACGTTGTTGTTCCTGTGGATTCTGGGACGAAACCGAACGGTCGGGGTTTCTCTGCAAATGTTTGAATTGCATATTTGTCCTATACTGAATGGTTTGTGCAATTCCAGAAGAACGACCAACATTGGAACTACCGTCGGCAATTTCTTTATCACTATCTAAAATTCAAAAATGAATAAAAATAAGTAAGACTATAATGAAAATCTCACCATTCCACTCTTTATTATCTTTACTGTTGTCGTTGTAGTTTGCTAAAACGTCATCATCATCATCTACACGCAAGTTGATAATAATTGATTCGGTATTTCTGTACCCAAATGATCTTTTCTAATGTATAATTTTTTTCGATTTTCTTGCGAGGTGCAATGGAATTTCATTGCTTCATTGCATAAATTTAACAGATCTTTTATTTTAAATGTATTGTCTTTTACAACTTTATTTTTTACTTTATCATACGCAGTATGATAAAATATTGTAATCGTGCCAAAAAAACTAATGTGGTCAGACACAAAAAAATCCTCTAAATAGTTAAATAATAAATTAAAGTAGAGGATATTTTGTATAATTTATGTCTATGACATTTTTTGGTAAAATTAATAGTTTAGCTGTATGAGCAAATACCTTTTGATCGAGATCGTGTCTGCATTAAAACTTAGTTAGCCAGGATTTGACAATTATTTTCATTCTGACAGTAGGTAGTGTCAAACGCTGGTGTTTTTACAATACCTACTGTCAATATCAAATTATCTGTAAAATCCTGGCTAACTTGTTTTATTTTAATGCAGACACGATCGATTTCGATCAAATAGAATCTCATGCAGCTAAACTATTAATTTTTTATATATTGTATGATAAAGGCATATGCCTGACTACATCCACCATGATACATACCACCGATACAACCCGTTCGGCTGTACAATAACAACTGAACGTCAACTTTTCGCTATGCAACCAAGCATACCCCGCCCGTCACCTCTTGGTTTAAATACCAGATAGGAACGTTACCAGAAAGTGTTTATGTAAAATTTTCCGGGAATTACTTTTTAAAAGTAGTTGGTTGTTTGTTAGATAGTAAGTCAGTGAGCGTTCAAATATTTTGTGGTTTAATATTAAATAAATCTGGCAAATTAGACATAGAAGAGATAAGTTTTAGGAATGTTTTTAATGTAGTTTAAGTAAAAAAATTAAATTAATTCTTAGACATACCATGTACGCGGAGCAAGAACCCCAAAAAACGCGAAATTTGGCTTCATTTTACTGCAAAAGAAAATGAAAAAGCCCTCTGCAACATGAGTAAAAATAAGTATTTGTACAGAGGGGGAACCACAACCAATTTGAGAAAACACTTAATTTCAAAACATCCCACAATTCTCAAAGAAATATCTCGGACCGGACCAAAACAACCAACAACATCAAAAGGCAATTTCTGTGTGATTTCTTGTTTGTTTGTTGTCACTTAATATAACATGTACTATGTACCGTTACTTGTATAAAGTAACGGGTATAAAATAACGGGTAGAAAGTAACGGGTATAAAATAACGGGTAGAAAGTAACGGGTAAAAAGATACTGTAATAAAGTAATGGGTGCAACTGCAAAGCACCTAACGAGTAACGGGTACTAAGTAACGTGTAGCGTATCTAATAGTAACGGGTAGTAACACGTACTCGAAAGTAACGAAACTAAATCACTAGTGGACACCAGCCCTTAGTCCGCACTAGAACGTAATATCTGGCTGTAGGCACACTAGAGCCTATAGAACTGGTACAATTGCCACGTCAAAGCGTGATAGAGTTCGTTAAAAGCTAGGCATCAAAGATTTCTAATTGAATAGGGGGAAATTACAAACAATCATACCTGGTTGACGTAATTCGAAAGGCAGGAAAGCCATACGATCCACACAGAACACAACATAATACGTACATATTTGCACAGCACTAGTGTTAATATCCACAATACAACTTCAATTGAGAATTCTATGAAATAAGGATATGTTAATAAGGATAAGGAATAAGAATAATTTACGATATTTAAGGGTACGTTTATTTGTAAACGAGTTAGCGCAAAGCTTGCAAAGCGCAAAAAGGCTTATTTCTATAATTTCTTATTAAATTGTATTATAACGAGGAGGTATGACATGACAGACGACATTAAAATAAAGATTAATAATCTGTTAAACGCCACAACACGTGCTGAAAAGATTGGTTTGTGGAGACATAATCTTTGAACCATTGTCATCGCAGCTGTACGAAGTGAACGTTCCATGCATGGATCGACCTTGTAAAGTTTTACCATTAAAAAGAAGTTAACACCAGCAAATTTAACACTATTCGTAGTAAGTCTGTATCCAGTAAACGATCCGCAGAAAACAACCAACTGGAAAAAATAAGGTTTTATCGTTCATATCCTTCAAGTATCGACATAATCTTACAATGCCATATAGTGTCCAACCAGCAAACTGAACCATATATAAAACGAATACTTCAGTTGTCTCGTAGTGAAATTCGTTTGCAATTATGAACTGATTTAAAGAAAATAACACCATTATCACCGAATACATAGAACTTAAGAACATTGACCATCCGAAAACAATATTAATCAACTTTACAACTTCGCATAAATTACCATATATTTGCATTAATTGCCATATTTGCTTCTCCATCTTCTCATACTTCCTCAAACCATGCCAACTGTCATCTGATTTTGTACCGAACGAACTTACAAGATTTTCGTATAGCACGAAGAGATCTGTAAAGTTGTTTCTGACTAGTACAATCAGCGAGTAAATTTCTCCGAACGTAAAAATAAAGTACACTCTGAGGAAATCTGTTGGAAAACTGAAAACATAGCATATCCATGGCTGTGCCATCAGATCCAAACAGACTTTCAGGTTGATACTTTGAAATAATGCTTTAGATACACAAGAGATAAACACTGTTTTTAAGCTGATTGATGTATTCTTACTACGTTTCATCTTATATTGACCCATTTTAATTTCAACTAAATATAAAGTTGTGTAGATCTCTTCGTACAATTTTGGTTTGAAGAACCACACGTTTACCATACTTAATATGACAGAAAAACTGAAAGCACATGAGAAAAGCATCTCAAGGTTGAATACTGTTGGTGGAGCGGAGCTGAAAATCGTGAGATATTTTCCAACGGTTGAGGAAATTATTATTGCCAGTAATATTAAGGTCACCATCATAGCTGTACATCTTCTCTTTAGTGAAATTGGTCTTAATTTAAAAGTGCGGAGATTCAGTCTTGGACTGATAAATAATGTATTATTTACAAAGAGGATATATTTGAGTAACTTAAGATAATTTTTGTTGTTTAACATGCTGATAAAGCTGGATGAAACTGACCTGGCGTTGTAGTTTTGTTAACGTTCATAAAAATAATCGATGTTGGAAAATCACTTAACAAACTATCCCATTTGACTAAAGTGATTTAAACTCGTTCAATTAATCAACAGAAAGTTTACCTTTGCATAATTTAACATTATGCAAGTGCATATTTATAGGTTTTAGTATACAGCACGTTTCCCCAAACGCTAGGCATAGCATTTGCGGAAGAACGGCACGCGCTCTTCGTTTTGAGGTAGTAGTTTGCTGTTCGCACGGTCAGAAGTGTGCGCTTTTGTGGTTCTTAAAAAATGTACGTACATGATGGATACAAGATCTCAATTTTCTTCTATTGTCCGAAAATAATAAGCAAATCAAAAAATCAAACATTATCCTGATCTACGGGAAGGTTTTGAATGGCAGGAAGTACTTGCTCTTACAGCAAAGTAAGGTACATACATCTGAGCGTTAAGAGATCCTTCGATAAAGAACTGACAAACTATATAATTGCCTAACATTTAGTTTTTCGTGATATTGAGTACGATAAGCATACCTACGGTGCTGACTTTCTGTGGCCAATATCGCAGAATGGAAGGATTATGTTTACCATGTAACGGAATAGTCGATACATCAGTAAAACTAATATTTTTTTATAAAATTTTCATCTGCATTCGCCTTTTCCATTAGGTTTCTAGGTTTTCTAACTCCATTCTAGGAATACTATCGTCTGCGAAGGTAGCGCCGAATTGCCACCATAATACATAAAACTTGTTGATTTGTAGTTGTTCTAGCGGAGGGTACATCGTGTGTTGTGTTGTACCAACACGAAAAAGTAAAATATTGTCCCCTTCGTTAGAATGTCTAACATGAATAAATTAACTGTTTTGTTTGTTCTTGGTTTCTGCTTGTTCATAGGTTGATGTAATTATAGATAATGTGCTTAAAACTCACATCCCATACTTAATTTTCAGGGCTCAGAATACCAACCCCAAAATGTAAAATTTTGTTCTCTGTTGTAAACGTTATGACCACGCGATGTTGCGTTCCTCGCCTACAAACGCTGGCCCTACGAACGTATTTGAAAACTAATTAACATTATACATTTAATTAAAATGATTTTATTCGTACATGTGAAACCATTTGACAATAGTTACAAGAAAATTTGCTGTAGCGTTGGTGGATAACAAATTCATGCTCTAATTTGTAGAACCAACGCACTCCTTCGTGCAAAATTATCCCGCTAAGCTTTAAAAGAAAATCCGTTCAAAAGATGCATACGGAGTACAAACATATGAACTACTAGAACGTATAAAAAATTGAGCATCCCAACTTTAGTATGTACAATTCCAGAGTGCAAAGATTACCGCGACGCTTTAGTACATATTTTAAAAATGTTATCACCCACAATTTTTTAACCAAAACGAATCTAGGATTGCAATACGTTTATCCGAAATTTGAACATCGACCCATGCAACGAACACTATCGTTACTCAAGTGCAATCCCTATGTAGTTACTATAGTCTTCGTTACATGAGTCGATATAAGGTATTCAAATGTTGATAATTTTGTAGTAGAGCAAACATACCCCGCAACTGAGATGTTGCTAAAAATAAAACTATATATTAATATACATATAACTTATTTATGTGCAGGTCAATTACCCAAAAATTGCATAAGAGTTTCAGTTGGGTAGGCTTATCGTGGCATTTAATTGCCTCTTATAGATGAATATGCCTATAGTATTTTTTAATGGTTCTTATAAAAGCAACAAAAGTATATTCAAAAAGACACAAAGACGTATACTTACGTTGAAAACGAACAATATCCAATCTTTCTGCACACTATATGTACTGTTAAATGTCTATGCTTTTCGCAAATACACACATTAGTAACTGTTTTGTTTTTTATTTTTAAATTCTTACATCTTGTTTTGTATGTCGTTTTATCAAAGTGTAATATTTCAACATAAAAACTTAAAACATTATAATTATGACAAAAGGTAATCTCGTCTACATATATCATGGAATAGAGCTTAAAACTTTTTACAAATAATGAATAAGCCAAACAATGATTTGCTGGAACATTTCACGTTATTGAAATAAGAAACTGTTTAGAAAATGAATTAAATTTAATTACTTCCAGGTTGTCGTGTCACAATTCGTAAATGTTGACGTTTCGGGAATTATGTTGCTCGCTTCTTTGGAGCTAACTGCAGTTTTCGAATATCTAAAAAAATTACGAGGAAAGATATAAAATTTATATTCAGCAGAGATAGATTACGGAAGGAAATAATATTTATTAAATACTATAATTAATAAGGTACAAATCAACAAGCTTAACATTATTTGTGTTGTTTAGTGAGAATACACACAACTAGACCTTAAAAACTATAACTTTCCATGACGGACTATGCTTCGGCTTACTATTATCATTATCAGCAGTAGGCGGATGAATCCGATGAGATTGCCGAGCTATCACAGTTCAATATTGACATCCCAGTGGTTTTTTGTCTTGTGTTACAGAATTGTGCACAAAAACGGATGTGGTCCAACTTTTCATTTGCTGGTCAAGCCAATTATTGAATTTATTTCCAATAGTATAGACTACTCTACTCTGATAAGGAAATTTTGCCGCAGTAGTTTGTTGAATTTTTCTTTGGAGAGCTTGTGATCACTTAAATGATAGAGGTTTCTCAGCTTATTTTTACTCTAAGGTGTGATTCAGTACATGGAATGTGCGATGGTTCCATCTGATTCCATCTTTATGTTGTCTGGTTTGGCAATGAGCAATGGAAACTCTTGCCAAACTACAAAACGTACGTAAGGGGTAACGTAAGGTATCACTGGTGTAGCTTGCAACAGCAACGTCGGTACAGCATGCGGAACAAGTCTTTGTAATTTGCCGACACTTCCACTTTGTGCATTTTTTTCTCCGTGGTTGTTGGAAAACACAAACCAAGAACATATTTTATTCATGTTAATTTATTCATGTTAGACGTTCCAACGACCAGAGCAATATTTTACTTTTTCGTGTTGGCACCCGCAGGTAACTTTCAAGAGAATTTGAGAGGAAGGGGCATAGTTTTCCGCTCACCAAGTTAATCCTTAGTCCATGGCAAAACCAGACCTGCTCTCCTACCACAACTGGCTGCCCCACTTCCCAGGCGTTCGCAGTGTTGTCTCGTGATACGCTAGTTTATGTCTATGCCTAATTTTTGCGGACCCAGCTAGTGTAGATTTATAACGAATTTGTCTTGTGTGTTCTAAAACGATAGGCGAATGTTGTTATATATTTTAAATTTGGCCATTTGGGATGAAGATGTGTTTTAAAGAAATAGTCCTATTAAAATAACTCCACAAAGCCAAAGAAAATAGGTTTTTATTTGCATATTTCTATGCAGCTTTGTTCAAAAAGAGAAAACAACTTCTCAGGCGGGGGGTGGGGGGATGAACTTGGCACTAAAAGTTACCCATAAAACCTTTTCCAACCAATTTCATTGAACGTTACATTTTTGCAAATTTTCAGATTTTTTAAATATTGTACAATGGAAGTATGGAAACTAACAAAAATCAATGACGGTATCTGAGTAAAAAGTTTTATTTCCGACCATCAATTGTTAGTGAATATGACGTCATCGACGCTTTCTTAAATGGCAACCCCATTTTCTTCCTACTGACTTTAGTATTTCATTGCTTTTCAAAGAAAAGACAAAAAAAATTGTTACCGTTGATAATTTTAGGGAAAATAGCTTTTGTGAATTGAATATTTTATTGGGTCTTGGGTAGAAATAATTGCCCTGCAAATGAATCTGGGCTTCAATATTTTCTATCGAACAAGGCTTGCGAAAAAAGTAAGGTTAAATGTAAAAAATCTGATGTGGCCAGGCACATGACTTTATCATACAATATATAAAATTAATAGTTTAGCTGCATGAGAATCTATTCTATAGAGATAAATCGTAGGTATTGTCAAAGCATCAGCATTTGACACTACCTACACTACGTCATTAGAATAATAGTTATTTATGTCACAAATGCCGAAAGTACGGAATAGCGCGACGAGCGGTGATACTGCGCGTCACCAAAGGCGGAGTGTAACCGTCGCATATGAGCGAGTCGCGCTATCTAGTTTTTGGCAGGAGCGACATCAACGTTTATTGTGTTGCTTTTTAAGAAATACGTATTTAAAAAAAATAAATGATTTGTGTATAGTAAATGCTAGGTTGGTACCACATTGACGAAAGGTGCGTTCCGATTGGTAGGTAATGGTAGCTAATGGCAGTAGTAGAATACGAAATTATAGTATTTCTTACATATCGTGATAATGACACATATTAGTTTGCATGTACATAAACATGAGTCACTAGCAATTTTTTATTGGAATTACTACAACGGCGTCTGCTACCACTGCCATTATCACTAATGAAAACGCACCATAAAAAGGTACATAATTCAAATTCTGACAGAGTTATATTTGTTCATGACACATCCCTACCAACATACTAAAATAAAACTACACTCATCGCTATACTTTATTTACAATTTTCTCAATGTATCATTTTTAGAATTAGATATAAAGACTGGTTGATATTTCTTATCAACAAACAATCAAATTGGTGATCTTATTTTATTTGAAATTTGTATTTTATAATTTTGCGCACTACAGCGGCACGTTCCATAGTGGTTCTCCAACCTCTGATGAGATCAGCTGTTTTCGAATGTGACAACACAAAAAAATATTTGTCAAAATCCTGGCTACTGTGTAATTTCATATCAATGCAGATGCGACCGATCTCGATCAAATAGAATTTGCTCTTGAAGGTAAACTATTAATTTTACCAAAAAATGTTATAGGCATAAATTATTCAAAATTTCCTCTACTTTAATTTATTAATTAACTATTTTGTCGAAATTACAGAAATGGCGGCTCATTTCCAAAATCCTTGAAAAAGGCTTAGAATAAACTAAAAAGCTAAACTATTAATTTTACCAAAAAATGTCATAGGCATAAATTATTCAAAATTTCCTCTGCTTTAATTTATTATTTAACTATTTTGACGAAATTACAGAAATGGCGGCTGATTTCTAAAATCCTTGAAAAAGGCTTGGAGTAAACACCCAGGTCCTTTGGACCCTTTTGAACCAAAAGCTTTTCAACTCTAAGTTTGGTCATGAAACTTCTAAATATGAAGTTCCGTGCCGATACCGTTAGTAGTTTCTCCGGAAATGAATTAACAAAAATTGGGTACACACACACACACACACACACACACACACACACACACACACACACACACACACACACACACACACACACACACACACACACACACACACACACACACACACACACACACACACACACACACACACACACACACACACACACACACACATATATATAGTATACCCTTAATACAAAACACGACCTGACTTGATACGCAACGTTTGATCTCAGATTCGCATTTAGCGCAAATAAATCTGCCGACAACGCCTATTTGCTTGCCATAAACAAACAAAACAAATCAATATTACCGTAATTTTCAATTACTTATGTGCAGCATTAAATTGTGTGAATTACCTTTAAGATAATTTCAAGATCAATCACTATCAGTACAAAAAAAATCGGAGGTGGCATTTGAAAAAATGTCGATGATGTTATAAGTCGAAAAGAAATAAAGGTCGGAAATTAAATTTGATGTAAAAATATATATTTTAATCATTAAAAGTCAACGTGACCGAAGATTTTTTCAAAGAACAGACCTTTTCGGAAATGTTGTCATGTTTCCTTACATTACGCACCACTATACCCGTTAATCTGGGACGAATTACAACAAAAGTGTAAGTTGAATTTGGTACCTACTTTTATTTTTGACTTGTTTGTTTAATGTTTTATGGTTTTTATTTTATTTCCGTAACTTAAGCCAATCACCGACGCAGAGGGCAGGTTAAATACACCCAAAAATTTTGTCTAACTGAGAACATTCCAGCTCTCAGTAAGAAACCCTTAAGGGGCACATCCCATCATGAGTGCACACAGGACCACCAGCTTAACTTCTTCATCCGATTGAAAACGGAAAAGATATTTGTTACCTGCCTAAAATATCAGGACACTCGATTTTGGCTCGAGCTGGGGACCGAAGGCTTAAACTCAATTTTAAAGTACCTTACCTAATTACATTTCATAATAAAGTTTCATCTTTAGTAAAAGTCGACCTTAAGCATTGTTATCGAGTTACTGTAACTGAATTTTAATATATTTAAGTTTGTTGTATCTATTTGCAACATCTGCCAAAACCAGTAATTCCATCTTCGTTTTCTTTACAATGCTTCATGGGCTTTGGAAAATCCAACTGTATGTGCTACATGTGCAGCAAGTGAGTATAGTTTCTGATGCATAGTAACTTCTTCTCAACAAAATGTCGGTTTCAAACGAAGGGCGATAATGAGGACACTCTTTAGAATTTTAGTGTTCATATTGTTACGTAGCTCTTAATTCGGGACGGCTCTAGGTCAGGATGGAGATGTAAATAAAAGTCGCAGTGTTGTTTACATAGGTCGTGTATTGCTGACCACACGGAATTCCAATATTACAGCTGACTGGAGTCGGTGAAACACGATCGTCGAGTGTATACTATCTCAGGTGCTGCAAGCTACTGATCTTCTTCCCATCCCATGCCGTGGCTTTTATAAGAATTTGGCAAGAAGTCCTGACCTGTTTGGGCCCCCAAAAATCCTGAGTTATGATGTTTGGTTGATCACGGCTTTTGATGTAATAGTCTATAAAAATAAAACGCCGTGTAGCGGGTAATGTTTTATTGTCGATAAAATTGTCAGGCTTTTCACTATCGATTTCAGTCTGTATGGTAACGGACCATCATCAGGTGCGGCTAAAGGAGGATAATCAAACAATTATAAACATTACGAAACAAGTCAATCATCGGTATTCACATTACATACGCAAAAGCGCAAAAGGCGCTACAAATAAAACAGAAAACAAAATAACCAAATAAAATATAATTAATAACTAAGAACAAAACAAAACAAACAAAACGATCATCGGTGAAGCGGATAATCGAAAATGGAACGTGTGAAACTGACAACATTTGCACTACACAGTTCAAAATAAATAAACGGGCTCTAGATTGGTTACATGAAAATGCCGTAAGCTCGTTTTTTGTGTGGTCGTGCTCTGAAAAGAAGCCGAAAAGGAACGCACCGTCTAATCAGGAGAACTTCATGTCGTTAAAATCAATTGAGGGACAGCTATCAACCATACGAGTATGTCGGCACAGGTTATTGGACAGATAAGACGTAAAACCATGGAGTAAAGGTGCGTTCGCATTAACGCTAATGGCAGTGGTAGCAGACGCCATTATAGTATTTCTAATAGAAAGTTGCTAGTGACTCATGTTTATGTACATGCAAACTAATATGTGTCACTATCACGAAATGTGAGAAATACTATAATTTCGTATGCTACCACCGCCATTACCACCAATCGGAACACACCTTTAGGATCCTTACTCCGTGCGTAAAGGTGCGTTCGCATTAGTGTTAGTGGCAATGCCAATGGTAATGGTAGAACTTTGACTTATAGGAGCGCTGTATAACCGTCCGGATTGAGTGTTAGTGCGTGGTAGTGGCGGTGGCGAAATATGGCTGCCAATGGCGGCTCAAACGTTCTACCACGCTCGGACTACCTCGTTTCTACGAACTATGACGATAAACAAGGTACAATCCGATGAACAGAAAACTGTTGTCATGCTTTTTGTTCGGATACAACATAATACTAATCATTTTATGCACGACAATATTTGATTCATATATTATTTGGGCCCCAATGTGTAAATACATTTATGTATCTCATAATTGTGTTCTATAATCGTAAAAACCACTGCCAAAATATCAACTTTTTCCATGAGTATACCCGTTGTCAACTAGCCAATCATATAACTTAAAGCCACGTGCGCGATACATAAACGAACCCCGGGAACGGGGAAAGAGTATATCAAAAAAAGTGAATTTATACGTAAACAATAGAATAGCGTATACAGTAATTTGGTTATTGCCTTTTATTCAGAACGGTTTCTACCTGGGTCAATGCAGTGTTGTAGTAAGTGTCTAAGGCGTAAGAAGCGTGCAGTATACAAATGGAGTATGACGATGAATTTGTAGAAAAATTGCTAGAACACCAACAATAAATTAAGAACGTTTCGCGACAAAAATAAAAAGAATGGATAACTCGTGAGTACAGTCTCCCAAGCTTTGAATAATATGTTATCTGTAATCAATAAAATATGGCATGCATGGTTTAATTCAACATATTTAACATAATTTTAATTCTATCATATTGCAGCTGAATCCGCTGAAAGAAAATACAAAACACTCAGAGAGCGCTACCGTAGGGAAAAGGCCAAGATTAACGCTCCCAGTGGCTCCGGAGGAACGATAGAGGTCAATTGGATTCTTTTAAAACAACTTGAGTTTTTGGATGATGTTCAAACACCCCGAAGGTACTATTCAGATTGATAGTTTTTGTTTTTATCCATAACAATGTTTTAACTTCTTTGTTTTGACTTTTATCTATTCCTCAGATAGGTATAGTTAATTAGCTTGCATTAACTTCGTGTTGTATGTTGTCTTATAAAAACAAGCAAAAAATGGAATTTTGTTACGAGTTACACCTACTGGCAAAAAAGCACCCACCTAAAATTAGGCTTAAATTTGATGGTACAGTGCAACCTCAATAATCCGAACCTCCAGTAATCCGAATACTTAGAAAGCTCCAGTAATCCGAACAAATTTTAATTTACTATCTCGATACTCCGAATAGCGTACATAATGCATACCAGATCCTCCCATTTTGCCACTTATCGTATTAGGTACGTGGTTCATTCTGATTATATTATATTTATTAAGTCGAGAAAAAGAAAAACAAAACAATAACAATTGAGGGAAAACTCGAAATTTTAAAAGACTAGATGTTGGCGACACAAGCTTAGCACTGTCATACGACGTAGGAAAGTCATAAGCAATATTAAGAAGTATAGGGAAAGTTTTGTTACATTTGACGAGTCCATCGATGTAAAAAATGATATAAAGTTACACAGTCTGAATCACTTAAGTATAAAATAATCCAAAAAAGGTGATCTCCTAATTATTTTGCTAAACATTTGGCCCTCAATAACTTTTGTTATAAACAAATATTTTTAGTTTGTTATGTTCGAAAACTTTAGTAATCTTTTACTGATTTGAAAATTTTTTTCACCACATTGAAAACCAATTTATCAACGTCACCACAAAAAAAAATTAAATAAAATATTGAAAAAACTAATCTTACAGCTTTCTATAGCTGGAGAAACAACTGATGTTTTAGTGGTCTAAATTCAAGACATGCTATGGAGCAATAAACTGTCAAAACAGGCGATGGTATGCAATCGTATTGGTGCTGCAATTTTACGATTTTAAAAAGTAATCCCAATTAGTTTAGGTTTCTAATTATGTTGGTCCTCAGTTTGTTGTTTGTTTATATACTGGGTGTTTTTACATAATTATTATGTTGGTTTTTGCATTATCTATTTTATATGCAATAAATATTTATATATTATTTTTTTTATTTATTAATATATTTATTATAATTTACAGAAGTTATGACAACATAAAACCTAGCGAAGTAATAGAAACCGAAGAAACCACTCTCGTGGAAGATGACAGTTCAGCGTTAATTGACCATGAGTATATCCAAACTAATACACAAGAGAGAAACGTGGAAAAAGAGAATGATGCACCCCGTAGTATCAAAGAAGAAGGGAAAACAAAAAGGAGTTGATATAGACCTTGAAATACTAAAAACACTTGGCAACATCAAAAAGCGAAAAAATGAAGAGGATGACGATAAAATATCCGCATTTGCACGATTTATTCAGTATCAATTGAAAGAAGTACCGAAAGGTGTTCTAGACTAGATCGTGTGATGTTAGACATCACAAACACAATAGTATCAGCTAAGTCAAGTCAAGTTTAATATTTTTGATTGATAAATAATCCACATATTATTCTATGTATATATATTTTATTGTTGTTTCTATATATGTAGAATATAGCAACATTTTTATATTTTAAGTTTCCAATGATTGCATGTAATAATATATGCAATTTTTTTGTGTTCTATTTTTGTTTTAATTATTTTAATTAGTTTATTATGCCTGTTGTTCATTAAAATATTTTTATTTTAATAGAAATTTTATTTTTCCCTCTTCTGACACGGTAAGTACTCAACCCGAACATAGTTACTGAGCTCGTAAGTGAAACGTATATCATTAATTATGGAGCTATCAACCGAGAACAAAGCGAGACACGTCATGCATGGTTTTGTATTAATTTAATTAAGTGTAGTTGTAACGACCAACATTCTTGACTCAATGTAAGAATATCGAACAATTTCTTGTAGCGTATATATCTTTTTTTATATTTATATTTTAGAAGTACATACTATGTTAGCCTGTCATTTAGTATTACGCTTCAAAATAATTGTACAATAAAATAAATAAAATGAATAAAATAAAATATATTCTTAAAGGAATGATGCTGTTGGTTATACAAATAAATAAAAATACAAATATTAACATAATACACTAACAAAGTACATAAATAAAACTATATATTTTAATAAATATTTTCTTCCTGCCAAGACACTGCACCTGCACCATTTACATATTCGGTATAAAACCTGCGATATTCCATGGCATTGAATGATGAATTTCCAGATGCAAATCTCCGGCCCAACTGCTGGATAGGTGCTAACACTGGGTTCCGAGGTCGCTCGTCTTGCCAATTATTGTGGCTGTATCTTTTTACCCCATCTTTTTCTTCGTCCATGAGGTAATTATGTAGCGCAACGGTTGCCTTAATAATATTATCAATTGTTTTTGGTGCTGCATTCATCTCGCGATGGTATATTCGAAATCGGGCCACTAAAATTCCGAACGCATTTTCAATGCATCTTCTTCCCCTTGATAATCGATAATTGAAAACACGTTGCGCAACACCTAAATCACGTCCACCATATGGCCTCAATAAGTTTTCGCGTAATGGAAATGCCTCATCCCCTACAAAGAAATGCGGAACTGGTTTGTTCGATTCTGGTAAGCATTTATCGGTCGGTAGGTCCATAGTGTTCGAAAACAGGAGCTTCCCAAATTTGGAGTTTCGTAGTATGCCTCCGTCACTTTGTGAGCCAAACGCACCAACGTCAATATAAGTAAATCTATACCTGCTATCACATATACTCAGTAACACAATGCTCGAATATGTTTTATAATTATAAAATTGTGACCCACTATTTCCTGGCGCTTGGATTCTGCAATGCTTTCCATCTATAGCGCCAACACAATTTGGTAAATTCCATTGCGTGCAAAACCTTTCTCAATGGCACTCCACTCTTCACTTCCGGGAAATTTTACGTATGTTGAAGCTAATTTGCTGTAAATAGCATGGCAGGTGTTCGTAACAATTTCGGAGGCTGTAGATTTGCCTACTCGGAACGCAAAGGCAAGTGTTTGCAATGAGTCGCCCGTTGCCAAGAATCTATAAAAATATTCATTAGAACAGTATTCTACAATTATTATATTATTATATTATATTATATTAATTGATACATACCTCAATGTTAGAGCAAGTCTTGTCTGCGGATTTATTGCTTTTCTTGGACCAGACCTTTTTAAGGAGGGTCCAACAATACCTAATAATTTATCGAATTGCTCCACAGACATACGCAAATAGGTAAACATTGCTTGTGGGTTTAGGCGTCTAACTTCCTCTAAAAGATTATTGCCGTCCCCTTGATGTAGACGGTTGGCACAGATAGGTCTTACCCACCATCTGATTCGTCTGGTTCTTCTTTCAGCTGCTGCCTTTCTTCTTCGCAACAGAAGTAGTATTAATAATGCCTCAATCGTTACTATACTACAATCACAAAACCTATAATGTAAAACACAATTGTAAAGTTAAAAATTAAATCTCTTTCCTCAAATTAACTTACCTATATAAATTCAACACCTATATACCTAAGTCCTAAAATTTACAAACTAACGAAACGCTGGATCGGCTAATTACTAATGCTAAACCTGCAAAATAAGGTTGTGGAATTATAAACTAAATATTTGGTTCCTAAAACTAATTTACCTGTATATAATAGATAAACTTATTTAGAATGAATAACGGAACAAAAACGACGAACGGAACAAATGGAAATGTAAAACCAAGATGTAATTAATTGTTTATTTACACTTCCAGAAATAAAACATCAACTCACTCAATAAAACAAAAGAAAGACTACTAAATAAACCACAAATAAAAGCAAAGAATTACACGAGAAATCAACTAGCGCATAACTTCAAACAAAATCGAGCAATCAGAGCGAAACTTTACCGGCCGGTCTACCACTGATTGGACGTTGGTAGTTCAAAGCGAACGGGTATACCACTGCCTACCAACGAAGCACCCTACCATTGTCAATACCACGGCCAATACCTACCACCACCACCGCCATTACCACTAATGCGAACGCACCTTGAAACGTGCTAAAGAGTCGTTATTGAATGTCGTGACAAGTGCGCGTCACGCCATCTGTCAGGGTGGGACGGAATCATGCGGTGTGTGTGTGTGTGTGTGTGTGTGTGTGTGTGTGTAATGTCATTATTTGGCCATCCACACATAGAGGGAGTCACGCGTTCTGCATAAATACAAATATGAAATGAAAACATTGCAAGACCACAATTTTTTTAAATTCAAATAAACAACTCAAAGTAAGAGAATACATGGCACCAACTACATTAATTTTGATATAAAATTGATATAAGTTAATGTTAATTTGCACGTTTTGAACGCGTGCCACAAAGGAATGTCTTGTTCCGGTTTGAAAAGCCTGGCGTCTACATTTCTGACCAAGTAAGTGTCTCCGGTTGGATGGGTTGGATAACCTGGCCTCAATTATACAATATACTTAAACTATACATCGCAACTATATATTCGAATAATGGAACGATTGCTGCTGTTGTCAAATGAAAATGAAACCTTCCAAAAATGTTACGTTCAATGTGTATTGAAACATACCACAACTTTTGAAAAATATTAACAGAAGTACTCCAAGTGAAATAAATGTAGGCTAAGAGTAAAGCCTACTATAAAGGCGCATTTTTACTTTATCATACGCAGTATGATGAAGTATTGTAACCGTGCCGAAAAAAAAAAATTGAGTTTTTAGCGGAAATAGGTGTTTTTGTGTCCCCTGATCATTTTTGACCAAGGTACTAAAAAATGTCTCTGTGTGTATGTGTGTACTGTGTATGTGTGTACCCGATTTTTGTGGAGACGATACCGGAGAAAGTACTGAAGGTATCGGGACGTAACTTCATATTTAGAAGTTTCAAGACTAAACTTGGAGTTGAAAAGCTTTTGGTTCAAAACGGTCCAAAGGAACTGGACGTTTCCTCTAAGCATTTTTCAAGGATTTTCCAAATGAGCCGCCATTTCTGTAATTTCCTCAAAATAGTTAAATAATAAATTAAAGTAGACGAAATTTTGAATAATATACGTTGGCGACATTTTTTGGTAAAATTAATTTAAATTCTATTTGATCGAGATCGGTCGCATCTGCATTGATATAATACTATATAGTGAGCCAGGGTTGTCAGTCTAATGACAGTACCGGTAGTGTCAAATGGTGATATTTTGACAATATCTTACTATATCTACTGTCAATAGTAAAAAGATCTCATATTGTGATACCGTGTACGGTCGTTGCCTGACGGGGCCGGATAGGCAGCGTGTTCAGCGTGTCCAAAATGAATGTGTTCTGTTTGTTTTTGGTTTGAGGAAGTATGATCATGTATCGAATGGGCTGGGCGACTTGGAGTGGTTGAACATGGACACCACTAGGGTGTTGCATGAAGCAATATTATATCATACGTTGCTATCCAAGAGGATGGCACAATACCTCATGCGGAAGACACGCTGTAGAACGGATATCGATAACCTTAATTTAAGATTTAGGGGTTTGTTTGCTCCACCTGCCCATCGTTCTGAGCTGTATAAACGATCATTCTCTTACCACGTGAGTCATATATACAATGGTCTCAGGGAAGATATGAAAACATTATCGATAAACAGTTTTGGGAGAAAAGTGAAGTGGGACTTTAGGCATTGAGCGCACATCGAAGGCTGTTTTATTTTTATTTTTTTAAGGGCATGTGCGATGTTTTGTTGAGTTGGATTTGCTGCAATTAGGTGTAATTAGACTCTAGAGTAACTATTTTGTTTGTTTTTGTTTTGATGTTCTCGAAATTATTCTTATATTATTGGTACAATTGTGTCTTAGTTCTAGTTTGCGTAAGGGGTTGAGTGGAAGAGCAAGGCAATTTAGAAACTAGTGTGCTGATCTCCCCCCTAAATATAAATATTAATATTATTTTGTTCATTTTATATTGTTTTATGTTCATAAAGGAATTATTTATTTATCTGTCAAATCCTTGCTACCTGGTTTTATTTTAATGCAGACACGATCTCAATCAAATAGATTCTCATGCAGCTAAACTATTAATTTTATATATTGTATGATAAAGTCATGTGCCTGGCCACATCAGATTTTTTTAATTAAACTCAGCAAAAGTTATTTTTGTGGTAATAGGGGGTTTTAGAGAAAATTAAATCGGAAGGACGAGTGTTAATTTAAAAATACAAATATTGGCTACCTCTCTTTTGCACTTTTTCGAACAGGGGTAAATACTATCGAAACCAGATTCCAAAATCAACGCGAGAAGGTGGAACATTATCATAAAACAAAGAGTGTGGGCACATTCAATACATGTTCTTACACGATATTCATCGTAGAACTAAAAAAACAAAAAATATTTTTGTGTAAAATTTTATTTCGGTCACTTTCACAGTATGTCACAATAAATAGCAATTATTAATAGTTTATTCAAGTAACAAGACTTGCTCCTCCAATTATAATGTAAATTAGAATTATTCAAGAGCTTTTAGATCAGTCTTAGGCAATAGGAAAGTGAGTATTACACAGATGAACACCACACAGCTAACCATCAGAAATGGTTGTAAACAACCAGCTTGAAGAAGCATAGGGAAAATAAGGTTGCCAATCATAGCACCTATTCTGCCTACCATAAGCACTAGTGATACCGATATTGTCCTGCAAACTTTGTATTAATACTTTATTCAAATTTGATTCATATTCTACCTTAAGCTTGTTGGAAATAAGTCCACTGCTACGGTAAGTTGGACATTGCAGCATACTCCTACAAAAGCTATGTATATAGCTGCCAGACTTGTAGTGGTTTCAACATTCTGTGCGAAGTATATTGAGAAACCACATGCGCTGGCTATAGTTCCAAGAACGACTGAAATTTAATGTTAGTTTTTAACTTTTTTTAAGTTTTATTAATTACCCAGAATGGTCTTCTTTCCTATTTTTATGACATATATACTAGCTATCAGATATGCGAGTACAGACGTAGCTGTAACAATGAGCACATTGATATAAACAGAATCTCTGGAATCATCCTGAAAAACAGCTAAAGTCCAAAATTATCATAACGAAAAATATTTGAATAAAAACCGTACAGTAATACACTCCGATAAAGTAATATTGGCACTAGGGGTGATGCTACCGACCATCTCGCAAAGAGAAGCATCACGGTCCGGATGTAGAATTTGGAAATCGTTGATGGCTGTGTAAATTTGAGGTAACCATAACCTCAACGTGTTTTGCCTACAAAATAATCCGCTCGGTAAATCAACCAGAAAATAACATCAATAATCCTACCCAGCCATAAATCCCAGCTGCATTGTACAAACCAGGATGAAGTTTAATAAATAAGGTGGGAAGAACAAGGGGGTTATTTGTTGCCAACCTTCTTTCAGTGCTTGCGCTGACGATCTGTTCGCTGTTACGAATCCTCCATGTTTGCCAATTGTCCTTCCTTTGATTTCGTCTACTAAGGACTTAACCTGAAGTAAAGATTATGTATAATATATATCGATGTCTAAAATTTTAAATCTCATACAGGGTAGCTGCTTGGTGGCTTCCCGGTGTTTAAGCTGTATACCTGCTGGAAGACTCTTAAAGCTTCTTCGTTTTTCCCAACTGTCATCAAAAACTTTGGGCTTTCCGGTAAGAAATTATGGCATATTGCGCTTATCATGCTCGGTATAGAAGTTATCAATATGAAGAAGTTCCAAGAGTGCAGATCTAGTGCCAGAATTTGGATTATTCATTAAAATATATTCAAAATCGACTGGTTAAGGAAACAATGTGAAGATAAACATGTCATTCGGAAGGCTTTAAACCTTGGCCAAGGTGTTTATTTGACTTTACTATAAAACATGTACAGTCCTGGCAAATACATGTCAGGAAGAGCAGGTATCTCGGCAATTGAGCCCAGGTTAATATTTTTGGTTGCATGTAATTTGGCTTGTCAGTCAGTAAAATTTGGATTTCCTTCATGATTAATCCAGGTGGACATTTGATTCGTCATTGGTCATTACAAATAATGTGCAAGAAATCCCCATCAATGTTTTGTCTACGTTATTGACGGTCAAACTTAACCGACTAGGGATTTTTAACAATATCTTGCTTTCTATTGATGAGACAAGCATGAGGGTTATTAAGAAATTTATAGATCTTTAAATTTTCTTGAAAAACTGTCGTAGTTCTAAAACTAGTTGTCATTTTCAAGGTACATGTCTGGAAAAACGACGCTGGGGATTAATTTTCTTCTGAAAACGACCTAACTTTTGACTACATGTTTATTGTTTCTTTACTTCTATCATAAAAAATGCCACTTGAATCGAGCCAGAAGATTTTAGAGACACCAATTGTCGTTTTTTAAATGTCTGCTTTCTTATGGAGTCGTTAGAGTGAAAGTTAACATGACATTGCTATGAAGCAGATTTGCAGTTTTTTTAACTATTAAGTTTGAAAGTAGCTTGGTGTATAAAAACTAGTTATAAGGCTGCAGAACATCATCATTTTTATTTCAATATTCTACATATTCTACATTACTATGCGGATTTACTGCAAAAGGTAAACAATTTACATAATATGGTAGTTTTGTAAGTATAATCCGTCCATTATAACTCAATTTTCCGGAACATGGAAATCACATTCATGGAATATGACATGGAGTTTTCGTCTAAAGTTCCTCATCACGTCCGCTTTTTATAAATATAGTGAAATGTCAATAACGTGTCCCCACATTGTCAAAACTGTTTGAAGAACTACTTGCAAAACGCTTGAAGCCAGATGAGAGAAACATTATACCCGCTCATCAGTTTGGATTCAGAAACAAACATTCGACAATTGATCAGGTGCACAGAATAACAATGATAATAGAACGAACTTTAGAAGAAAAAAAAGGTATGCTCCTCTATATTCCTGGATGTGGCAAAAGCCACGAAGGTCTACTCTATAAGCTGGATCGGTACTACCCTTCAGGTATAGGTAACTATTAAAATCTTATCTTTCTGACATATACTTCCGTATAAAGCAAGATAATGAGTACTCAACTCTTAAATGTATTAAAGCTGGAGTACCACAAGGTAGTGTACTTGGCCAAATTCTTTACTTTCTATACACACACGATCTTCCACAACCAGATGGTGTTACCGTTGCCACGTTTGCTGATGACACTGCTATCATGGCAGTAGATACAAATGTTGAAGGCCCAACACTAAAACTGCAGAATGCTGTCAACGATATTAGTGATTGGATGCAACGATGGCTAATTACATTGAACGAAACCAAATCCGTTCACATAAATTTCACCAACAAGCGGATACTATATGTACGTTAAAATAAATAACACCACCGTACCCTACTCGAACACCGCATAATACCTCGGTATGACGCTATACGCCAAGCTCAGCTGGAAGCACATGTTAGAAAGAAACGAGAAGAATTGGGCATAAGATACAAAAAAGTGTACTGGCTTATCGGTAGGAAGTCGGTTTTATCGTCATATAATAAACTCCTACTATGCAGGCAGATACTTAAACCAGTGTGGACCTATGCTATCCAACTGTCGGGCTGCGCTAAGCCACGCAACATCACCATCGTTCAACGCTTCTAAAATAGGATGCTAAGAAACATCGTGTAGAAACAGCAAAAAGGGATTTCTCCACTTGCGGATTTCACCGGAGCGGAATTTTATTCTCATTACGTGGTATCCCATTTCTTTCCGTGACTATTACACATACAATTTATTATGGAATTGCACGAACAGAAACCAAATCCAAATTTTTATTGTAAATTGAAAAGTATTGATATTTGATTGAAAATCTCATATGAATCAATAGTTACTTTTCTTCTTATGAGATATTTCCAAAACTAGTATCATTTACCAGCGTATATTTGAAAACATTCTAACAGAAATTTAGTTGCATTTCAGCAAAAAAAGAAAACAAGGTTTTGTCATGTTTTAAAATATTTGGGTAGACAAAGAGTTAACCCAGCGCATAAATACTTGGTTGCTATTACGTGCATTTTTTGTTTTTGTGCAAACAAAATGTTGCTTTACTCTCGCCAAACCATAAGAAGGAAGATATATTCTCTACCAGACCATAGGAAACATTATAACTTCTCTACCAATTCGGTCATCTTTGACAGTGAATAGTTCGCGGCGCAGACAAGACATCGATGGGGACTTTATGCGCGTAATTTTTAATACCTAACCAAAGTGTGTACAAAAATCCAGCTGGGTATGAATTTTTCCAAATAAGTCAAATACTAATTTAACTTGGATACAAAAACGTCTGCCACATGAGTGCCACATCATCGTTACTGAGGAATCAAGCTTTATTAGATTGAACACAAGAATTGTTAAAATCGAATAAGTTATGCGTGAGAAAATCAACTTAATTCTGCAATATTATAAGTTTGCATTAATTTTGGCGCACTGTTTATTTCATTTATCTGCTGACAATATAGCTTTTTTGTAGGATCTATACTTACTAAATTTTCCATCTAATAAACTAACATCCCAATCCTTTGACAAGACAAGCCAAGCTAACATCGGTAAAACCATATTAGCTATTGCGAAGATAACACCTAATGTCAACAAAATCTTTGCGCGGAACTTTGCCGCGTGGAATTCTGATAACACTGACATCAGAGCAGCAAATGGACCATTGATTCTGAAAATAGTAATACCATAATTTGTGTTTCTCTAGGGGTGACCGGGCAAAACGAGGTTCGGGGCAGTACGGGAAATGCACGACTCGTACACGCAACAGTCACAGCAACAGTCTCACGTCAGTCAGCTGAAGATAAACGTCTTGCAACGTAGTGCTACGTGAGGATTAAGCAAGTTTTAACATATTTAACCAACAACTATAGCTGTAGTATTGAATTTTGACATGGGGTGCTCGCTACTCCTTTCTCTGTTTTAGGTTAGAAGTGACTAGCATTATTTCAAAATATGTATCTTGTGGCAAAACGGTCGGGGCATAACGGGATACTATCCCACTGTGTCCCGTTTTTTTATGAAAAATGTTGTACCTACTTGTTTCTAAGGTTATCTTATTTTTATAAGTCAAAATGGTCCGTAATTATAACCGAAAAGCAGATAGTGCAAAATGGGAAGAGGATGATATGAGAAGAGCAGTCACCGCTATTATTTCAGAAAAATGGTAATTCTCAGATCCTCAAGACTTATAATGTGCCTAAAGCAACATTAGAAAGTCTTGTCAGGAAAGCGCGGATTTTATTATGAATGAAGAGTCAGATTCAGATACTGATTATGGCAAAAATCTTTGGGACGCTACAAAAAAGTGTATGGTAGCACGACTATTCGGTTTAACAGGTAAGGAGCTTCGTGTCCGGGCTCATCGGATGTTTGAAGCGACGCTACATCCTGATTTGACATACAGAGACAACTTCTGCTGCAATAGCTATAGGTTTCAACGAAGTGGCAGTTAGTGAGTTCTTTACATTGTTGGGCGAGCATGCGACAAGCATTCACTGACACCAGACAGAATATATTATGTCGACGAAACAAATATCAGCACACTACCAAAGAGTCAATCAAAAGTTTTGTCGTTGAAAGCCCAGAAACAAGTGGGCTGTCTATCGTCTGCAGAAAGACACCAATTAACTTACATTCCACCTATGTCGATATACGGTCGGAAACGCATAAAAATGGTGCACCATTGGGATTTTAGGGAACATGCACTGATATTGGCAGGATAACTAAAAAGATATTCTTTGAGTGGTTTAAATCATTTGTTAATTTCACAAACCACACGAAAGAGAAGCCAGTCTTACTAGTATTGTATGGACTTGCATCGAATACCAAAAATATTGAATTAATTAACGATGCGAACGAAAACGATGTTTTATTATTATGCACACCACCACACTGCACCCACAAATTGCAGCCCTTGCCATTAACGGATTTTACAAATGAGGCATATGGAACTGGAAATATGGACAGTAGACCAAAATGTATTTACAGAAGCAGACATCTTAGCTGCAGAGACAACTAATACCGAAAGGATTGTACTCGATGAATATCTGAATGCAACTACAACTACTGTAATACAACCACGATCTATAGCTCCAGGATAGCTTGGACAGAGTGGAGAATATCATGGCTTTGATTGCTGAGAAGCTGGAGAGATTGCTCAAGAAGATTAACACAGCGATATAAGGAAATATTAGTATTATTTGTTTTTGTAGTATTGAATAATACATATCCCTCTCCTTCAACATCAGACACTTGAAAAGGCTCCAATTTAAAAGACATTCAAAACTCGACAACCACGAAAATGTCCTCACAGGCTAGTACTTGAATTTCAGCTACTCCACCCCAACCAATGACTGTAATGATGCAGTGTCAAACTTTGGAACACGCCGGTTTATAGCTCCCACTTGAAATATTTTAGGAAATACCATCCCAGCCCATCGCTTCAACTTCAGCCACATCAGAAACTGATCATACTGTGGAGAAACCGAAAACTCCGGAAAGCAAAATGGCAAATGCTTCGTTTCAAGTCAGTCCAGCAAATATCGTAGCAATACTAAAAGTAGGTAGGATCCAAGAAAGGAAGACTGGAAAACGAGGTAAAACTGCAATACTCGCGGCTACTCCTTATACAAGTTAAGTTAAGACTGACTTCGCAAATAATATTAAGAAAACGAAGACTATCGAACAACAGACTAAAATCAAGAAATGTTGTAAGAAGACTGAGTGATTTACTGGCTCTACACTACGGTGATTAGACCAGTCATCACATGCGGATCGATTGTCTGGTGAAACAAAACATCAGAAAAGGCAACCCAAACGAAACTGACAAAAATTCAACAGTTTATATGTTTGAGCATTACAGGGGTAGTGCGAACTTTCCCTACTGGCACATTGGAAGCAATGCTAAAGCTCACACCTGTGCACATGCATGTTAAAGGAGAGGCTGCTCTCGGCGTCATAAGAACAATCCAGGCAGAGAACATTAAGGCAAACCAGACCTACGGTCCCATAAGCATTGCCAATACGATATGTGGCAATGCCGTGGAAATGCCAAAGAACATGATGTCACCTGTCTACGCCTTTGATGGGGCAGTAGAAGTGGTAATTAATGACCGCGCGAATGCACCTCAGAGGCTCAGACAGATCAGCGACAAGGAGAGTGTTAGGGTGGGCACTACTGTTCCGGATTTCTTCCTATCCAAAGCCATGGGTCATTCTCCAACCATCTTCCAGGCGGAACTGCATGCAAGTGACTTATGTGCCCAGGAATATTACCATAGAAAGTTACAAATGGCAAACATCTACGCATGCTCAGACAGTCAGGCGACATTGAAATTGCTGCTATCAAAAGCCCACAAATCCAAAACTGTCTGGGACTAAAAAAAATCCCTGGAAAAACTTGCAAAAGAGACCAATGTTACACTGATGTGGGTTCCAGGACATTCAGGGAGCGAAGGCAACGAACAAACCAACATCCTAGTCAGAGAAGGCTCTCAGAATCCCTTCTATGGACCTGAACCCTGTTGCGGTATCATAACGAGCCACATCAGGAAGATGGTACAAAACTGAGAAGATAAAGCTAACCGAGCTTACTGGGCAACAACGCCTGGCATGAGACAAGCTAAGGCTACCATAACTTTCTCCGCCTCAAAGGCCAGACAGTATCTCCAGTTACAAAAAAAGCAGTCCTTCGGCCAATTACAGGTCTCCTTATGGGACATTATCCAGTGAGATATCATCTCACAAAGATTGGACGGGCAAGCAACGCAGACTGTAGATTCTGCGGGTTCGTCGAGACATCGATACACCTATTGTGCGAATGTGACGCTCTAATGGGTACAAGAAAAAAACACTTGGGAGCTGCCATCGTGGCACCAGCATAGCTGACACAACTTACTCCTTGAACAATTACTGACTTCGAGAGGAGGCTCAACATCGAAGGACTTTAATGTATGAGGAAAAATACAAAACATCTTCTAGGTCAAAGTATATCGAAAGGCACAGATGTCATACTACCCCACTCTACCATACCATACCAAGAAGACTAAAACAGAGATATTTGAAAAGAATAAAAATGCAACAAACCAATTAAAATCAAAACTAGGAAGCGCAAAAGAGAAAGTTAGTTGGACACTGATTCGTAAAAGAGGAAACTGATGACATTTCTGCTTGCATCTACTGTGGGTATTTATACTCGCAGTCAACTGAAGGTTGGGTAATCTGTAGTGGTTGGTCTTATGATTCTTGTGCTAGTGTTGATGCAGAAGACGATGAAGCTCATATTAATGAACGCTGCCAGCCCGATTAAAGTGTGTGGTCGTTTTACCCCGTACCATTACCCATTCTGCCCCGGATGCGGGACAAAATGGGAAATTGTGGTTATACGCATTGGTTATACGTTTTTGTTCCCAATTACCAAATAATTAAGCAATTAAGCCTATATAAGAAGTTGGTTATAATCTAATTACAAATATTGATTTCTGACTTAATTTATTTCAATAAACTAAAACTAAAAATTTAATGTTCTTTATATGATCTGCTTGCTTAAGTATCCCATTCTGCCCGGTCTCCTCTATATATGAGTAATCTTACATAAATCCGGTCATATATTTTGCCACCAGCAACATTTCGAAAGACTGCGAAAATCCTGCCAAGACAACAAAAAATGCATCAATGGTGTAGCCGGCAATCAGCAACTTCTTCCGTCCTAAAGTATCTGCTAAGAATCCCCACAGAAAAGCACTGGTTATCATTCCTTAAATATAAAATTATGAATTAAACAAATGACATGTGATACTTGCATGGAGTGTCTACCTAGATATGTTATTCCATTGAGCCATCCTCTTTGCTCTAAATTTAAATCGAGGTCACAGTGGGCAACTGGAAGGACATACGACATTGTTGTACTGTCAAACATAGCCGCCCATCCACACGGTATGGCGAGAATTATAAGTATTATGTTGAATTTTCCGAAACCTGTTAGCGATATTGCTGTTTCAAAGTCTGCATTTGTATCTGAAATAAGCAAGACATCAGCCATGCAGTGAAAGATAGATTGTTCTAAAAAATTTTGTTTCATCTCGTCAACACGAACATTTTCCGTAGTATACTCCAGGGCTACTACGCACATTTTCCGAAGTAAACTCCAGGGCTACAACACAATTTAAAATTCCCACTGCCTATTTTGTCTCCAGCGGCACGTTAGAATGGCGACTGTCATCTCTTTTTAATTTTGATTAGCATTTGTTAGCATGCAAACATACATTCAAAAGGATTTCCTTACTTGTTTGGTGCTATGCTTGACTTCAGTTCAGTAAAATCAGAAGAACCAAATATGAGTGGGTCAAGTGTCTTTAATATATCAATGTAAATAACAGCGCTTATTTCGTATTATTTATAAGGGTTGCAAATTCCATTGGCTACAGTCTTAGGAAAAGAAAAAATCCTTGTACTTTTAACAATAAGAGATTTATCGGGGTTATATTGGGTTAATATAGTGGGTTATGTAACCGCAAAATAACTGAAATTTAACCGATAAAATATCAGGTGACTTTTCTAGTGACGTTTTCCTAGTGTGAGCCTTACGTCTGGTTTTATTCCTCCTGGTTAATTGACTAAGTGGTACAGCGTGGTTCGGGGTTCACACCCAGTACCACCCGAAAATTTGTCTGCTGTCTTTCGGAAAAGAAGTAAATCGAAATTTGACAAAAATATACGGAAAATGAGAAATGACCTATATGCCACTATTGTTAATTCTACTTCCACCAGGTTTAGACCAGCTTCTAAACTAGGCAAAGTCTCATGAAAACATACAGAGTTCTGTTATTTTATAAAAGACATAAATTAATTGCCCAAAGATGTCATGCTGTGGATTATGCAAATGAATAAAAACAAACTTGAATGGCGAGGAATAATAGTTATATGACAATAACTATGCGAATTTTCTTCTGTTCAATATAATATATTGATGATTGTATGTTAAAAAACCAAATGAGAATTTTACAAAAATCATTTACTTTACAATAAATGTCAATAATAGAATTTAATTCTGTATAATGGATGTTTATTAAAACACGGATGTTGGACTCCATATTTACAAGATTGCATGTTTGGTTCGGGTCTTAAGCTATGCCAGAGTACCAATCTCAAAAACCAATTCTTTATGTAAAACTACCAAATGTCTGGACTAATTGCTGGACTGTTCAGTTTATAATGCCGTTTACAAAATTTACATTAATAGTCAATTGGTTACATCATGACTGTTCTTAAATTAGAGTGACTAACCGTCCCGAATTGGGCGGACTAGTTCCGAAATTTGGCATATTGTCCCGTCTCGTGAAGCGTTTCCAACTTTGTCCAACTTTTTGATATTTTTATCCTAATGTCCAGATTTCTTTTAAGAAATGTAGTATATACACTGTGGGCCAAAAGAAACGGTACAAATGTTCAATTACTTCTATTTTCAAAGATTTTAAGTAAATTAAAGCAATCATTTCTTTGAAGGACTAATTGCTTACGTTGTGAGGATTGAAAACATACCATATTCGCAATTCCACTTCTTCTTTTTCAGTAAAAACAGCAAAAAACGATGTTTCAAAATTTCACCCTGTACGCAAAAAAAAATCACCCTGTATTCGATGCAATAAAATCACTGCTGTCCCTTTTGACCAAAGGAAAAAAACCATTACCTACTAATTTTATTACAGCTTGCATTTCACATTAAATTGACACGATGTTATCAGAAATGTTGCATAGCCAAACACAAACCAACATAACTGTGGATTGAAAGGTCCTGTTATTGCGAATATGGTACGGTTTCAATCTTCACAATTCGTTTTTCAAAGAAATATTTGAATTGACAAAATATTATAGGAAATACGAGTGATCAAAAGTTTGTACCGTTTTTTTTGCCCACGCTGTATTTTACTATTTGTACGTTTTGTTAAAGTTATAGGGTGAATAGTTTAAATATCTAGTTTAAATCTTGTTGAGATTTTGACTATTCAAGTAGAATGTATGGATTCCATAGGCATAACAAAGCACAAAAGAAATGATTAGTTACAGATTTTTAAATGCTTTTGGATTTAGTTACTTTTTTAATTGATCAAAAATATTTTTATTCATTTATAGTTTAATCGATATTTGCTTTTTGAAATAAAAAAAATACTTTCTTATTGGGCTACAGAAAACAAAACAGAACATGATAATTATCGGATTTCAAATAAAAGCAAATAAACTTTATTGTTCCAGTAAACTCTGGTTGAGAATTAAGCGAAACATATTTTACGGCACTTTTTGATCTAAAAAGTCATAAAATATGCAGAATGGTATTTAAAAAACAAAAATGCACATTTGGCAGAATTTTAAGAAACATATTCCCATTATTGGGAAATGTGGACTCATTTCTAGACGGATCTAAAGTGTTTGCTGGGCAGTGTTGCAACAATGAAATAAAATTTTAAAAAATCATCCAATATTAATTTAGCACAAACAATAGCTCGACGGAGATAATTCTAGAAAATTACCACTATTCTTGGGAGGTGAAACAGTAAAAAGCACAATGAACTACAGAGAAAATACAAGTTTTTTAGATAATAGGTGTGCAGGCCTAACCTTTTTTAAAAATATTTAAACAATACACTCAGGAGAACAAAGACCAAAGTAATTACATCAAATGTGTGTCATTGGAATGGGAAAGTTTAAAAATAGCATTATCACAAGTTTTTGCCAACTTAGTTTGCTATATGATTTAGTTACAAAAAATATTTATTTATGTATGTACCCGGCCTTAGAGTATTAAAAAGTTGGTCACCATATCAATCATTGATTAAAATTGCCCTGGTACAAGTATACCTAGGTAGTCCATAATTAATTACATCACTACAATTAGGTACATATTATAATATTTGTACTTACACGAAACATCTTGATTATCTGCCACTGGATACTTATTGTTTTTGTGATTTTCCACGGGAATTGTCTCCATTCTAAGCAGTTTCTGCAAACCTTGCACGGTAACATACCAAATCAAATGAACTTTAAATGTGATACAGAATACACGCTTCTGCTGTCAAGTCACCTGTGCATACAACACTCGATTGCGAAATATTTTTTAACAATTGAGAGAGTAAACAGCTATGGAACCATATAAATCCATCAACCGGTATTGTTTGACTTGGTACAATCAGGCTATTACTATTACTTTATACAAAATCTTCAAAATTCATTCTGGTTGACAATAAAACATAACAAATGCGTATTAAAAATACTTTAATCAAAGGCCTTCAAGTCTGTTTTTGGTAAAACATGTTAAAAATGCGCAAGCTAGTACTAAACCACCAATCATCAAAAACGGATAAAGACATATATTTCAACACTATATTTCCATTCATTCCGCCAATTCTGCCTATCATTCGAGATGGAGTTAGCCCTAAAATAAGCTCAATTAAATTTGATTCTTATGGAGTCAAGGTTGAAACAAATCTCAAACTTGTTGGAAACAACCACACTGCATTGTGTATAGCTGCCAATCCAGTCATCGTTTCGATATTGTGAGCACAATATATACAAAATCCGCTATGTCCACTAATACTTGCGAGCATAACTATAATATGATTATATTGTTGTGATTGACAATATCAAAATGTAAATATATACTTACTGATTACGGACTTCTTTCCCACATTATTTCACAATTGAGACAATCAACACGTTAACGTAAACCATGTCCCTTGTGTTGTTCTGAAAATAAAACCAGTTAAATGCTGGAGTAACCAAAATTGTTTGGTTGTTTACCACAATGCAATCGGATATTGTAACATTCTCACTTCGTATGATGATATCTAGGATTTTACAAAGGGACGCATCTTCGTTTGAATATTGAGCTTTGTAATGGTTTATGGCCGTGAAGACTTGTGGAAGACATCATCTTATGGTGTTGATCCGGACGGAAATATCAAAACTAAAAAATATTTGATGATATACTGATCATTTGCTGGCGAGGGTTGTGAGATATTGTCAAATAATTATAAAACACGTTTTTTTTTGTTTCTAACTTTAAATGTTATCTATATAGGATGATGTCTTATCGCGATAAGGACTGTTTATTTTTTATCGCGTTAATCTGCTCCATTCATATGCATACCATTTTTTACCGCAAAGAAAGAAAAGTTGGTTGAAGAAAATTCGGGCCAAGATATTACATTTATAAAATGTAAATATTACTTATTGAATGTGTTGAGCAAATCGCAAACGGAATATAAGGACATTTCGCCTATCAATTTTCTCTTGCCTCGGTAGCCTAATTGGTTAGAGCAGCCGACGGGAAATTGCGGTGGTCCCTGATTTCAAATCCAATTAAAAGAAAAACCATCAGAATGGAATTTGGGACAAGGTACCCAATTGTAGATTCGTAATATATGTATAACTGCTGTTTAAACAATTGTCTCACAATACGACACGGATGCATCTTATTTGAATTTTATGTGTTTTACCAGTTCGGTTACTTTCTGTCCCAGTCCATTACATAAGATATCTCTCCTTCCCCACCCTATCGGTTTTTCTCTTTCCTTCCTTAGTCTTAGGTTAAATTTCCCTCGTATATTTTCCGTAATGATGGGTACTGTTTACCAAATTCTCATCAAAAATCTCCCTTTGGACACGTTAACTGGGTTTTTCAAAACTGTTAAAAGACGTGTTTAAGTTTTAGTAAACGTTGTCACATTTGCGGTTATCTTCTCCTTACAGACCGAAATAGCCCAAAATAGGCTTCTTTCGTTTAAAGGTTTCTAAACATTAATTTCCACGTCGAGTGCATCGTGTATTTTTAAGATTGCAAAACCCTATCAAAAATCACCCAGTATCCCTTTTCAAAAAGTAGTAAAATACGTACCTACTTATTAGTTCTAAAGAAGAGTCTAAATACCTTTTCTATAAAAAATGTTCGAAAAACGTTCAATCCCTCTCACTTTTTACTTTATCATACGCAGTATGTAAAGTATTGTAATCGTGCCGAAAAAAAAAATTGGGATTTTAGCGGAAATAGGTTTTTTTGGGTCCCCTGAACATTTTTGACCAAGGTACAAAAAAATGTCTGTGTGTGTATGTGTGTGTGTGTGTGTGTGTGTGTGTGTGTGTGTGTGTGTGTGTGTGTGTGTGTGTGTGTGTGTGTGTGTGTGTGTGTGTGTGTGTGTGTGTGTGTGTGTGAGTGTACTCAATTTTTATGAATCCGATTCCGGAGAAACTACTAAAGGTATCGGCACGGAACTTCATATTTAGAAGTTTCATGACCAAACTTAGAGTTGAAAAGCTTTTGGTTCAAAAGGGTACAAAGGAACTGGGTGTTTACTCCAAGCCTTTTTCAATGATTTTAGAAATCAGCCGCCATTTCTGTAATTTCGTCAAAATAGTTAAATAATAAATTAAAGCAGAGGAAATTTTGAATAATTTATGCCTATGACATTTTTTGGTAAAATGAATAGTTTAGCTTTTAATTTATTCTAAGCCTTTTTCAAGGATTTTGGAAATGAGCGGCCATTTCTGTAATTTCGACAAAATAGATAATTAATAAATTAAAGTAGAGGAAATTTTGAATAATTTATACCTATAACATTTTTTGGTAAAATCAATAGTTTACCTTCAAGAGCAAATTCTATTTGATCGAGATCGGTCGCATCTGCATTGATATGCAATTACATAGTAGCCAGGATTTTGACAAATATTTTTTTGTGTTGTCACATTCGAAAACAGCTGATCTCATCAGAGGTTGGATAACCACTATGGAACGTGCCGCTGTAGTGCGCAAAATTATAAAATACAAATTTCAAATCAAATAAGATCACCAATTTGATTGTTTGTTGATAAGAAATATCAACCCGTCTTTATATCTAATTCTAAAAATGATACATTGAGAAAATTATAAATAAAGTATAGCGATGAGTGTAGTTTTATTTTAGTATGTTGGTAGGTATGTGTCATGAACAAATATAAATCTGTCAGAATTTGAATTACCTTTTTAAGGTGCGTTTTTATTAGTGATAATGGCGGTGGTAGCAGACGCCGTTATAGTATTTCCAATAGAAAATTGCTAGTGACTCATGTTTATGTACATACAAACACATAATGACACATATTTGTGTCATTATCACGATATGTAAGAAATACTATAATTTCGTATTCTACCACCGCCATTAGCTACCATTACCTACCAATCGGAACGCACCTTTAAACTTGACGTTTCGTCAAAGTGGTACCAACCTGCGTTATAGTATTTCCAATAGAAAATTGCTAGTGACTCATGTTTATGTACATGCAAACTAATATGTGTCATTATCACGATATGTAAGAAATAGTATAATTTCGTATTCTACCACCGCCATTAGCTACCATTACCTACCAATCGGAACGCACCTTTCGTCAAAGTGGTACCAACCTAGCATTTACTATACAGAAATCATTTATTTTTTTTTAAATACGTATTTCTTAAAAAGCAACACAATAAACGTTGATGTCGCTCCTGCCAAAAACTAGATAGCGCGACTCGCTCATATGCGACGCCGACACTCCGCCTTCGGTGACGCGCCGTATCACCGCTCGTCGCGCTATTCCGTACTTTCGGCATTTGTGACATAAATAACTATTATTCTAATAACGTAGTGTGGGTAGTGTCAAATGCTGATGCTTTGACAATACCTACGATTTATCTCTGTAGAATAGATTCTCATGCAGCTAAACTATTAATTTTATATATTGTATGATAAAGTCATGTGCCTGGCCACATCAGATTTTTTACAACCTCTAACTAGATTTGTTTATAATGGAAATCCAAATCTAAACATTATCATTTCGGTCAGCCAAGGAGCATATGTGGCTATACCGTACTGATGAGGACTAAGAGGCCGAAACACGTGTCTACGGTTGGTTTTGTTCGATGACGGAATTGCCCGACCATTACCCTTCTCCTTCTATATCTCACCGTTGATTAACCAGCTTTCCTTATTATTTTCATGGGCTATGGTGTGCCTGGGGTGTACCAGTCACCTCCGTCGCATGTCACTTCTTGTCTTCGAATCCTGAAGATGTTGGGATTGAAGCACCAAATTGGCGATATAGGTCACCCTCTTTATGGTCTCTATTTGAATGTTTTTCTATTGAGTGTCCATTTTGCTCCTTGGCGTACTGATGAGGACTAAGAGTTCGAAGCACGTGTCTACGGTTGCTTTCTTCGATGACGGAATTGCCCGACAAATACCGTTCTCCTTCTATATCTCACCGTCGATTAACCAGCTTTCCTTATTATTTCCATGGGCTGTGTGCCTGGGGTGTACCAGTCACCTCCGGCGCACATCGCTTCTTGTCTTCGAATCCTGAAGATGTTGGGACTTTAGGCACCAAATTGGCGACATAGGTCACTCCCTTTATAGTCTCCATATGAGTGTTTTTTCCATTTAGTCTCCATCTTGCTCCTTGGCTATACCGTACTGTTGAGGACTAAGAGTCCGAAACACGTGTCTACGGTTGCTTTCTTCGATGACGGAATTGCCCGACAAATACCTTTCTCCTTCTATATCTCACCGTCGATAAACTAGCTTTCTTTATAAATTTTTAAGGAATATTACAAATTACCTTTCTCCTTGAATATTAGCTTCTTATCAAATGAATCTTTTTATTTAGAATAAATTGTTCTTAATTTTTGTATTCAATTTCTTTTTACTACTGATATTTTTTAACCTATTTATGAATTTATATTATTTATTGTAAAGGCTACTGCTGTTTTCTTCGTTTTTGCATAGTTTGATAAGAATTTTCATTTTCGTTCCTTTCGTAATACTTGAAAGGCCTATAACTTTTGAAGGAATTGAAAAGAACAAATAATACAGAGAGAAATATCTAAGTTATAGAAAATAAATAAATGAATAAATAATAAATTTATTGACACAGTAAAAAAGACTGGCATCACCGCTCTTCGGGGTAAAATCCGACGTCAAGTGTTCTTCCGGCAGCCAATGAATATAACAAACTACAACAAAATGCTTTATATGAAGAATTAACTGTAACATCATTAGTTATTTGATTCCAGATATGTTGCTGTAGGGTTTTACAGACACACATTCCACGTATATATTCCTGTGAAATTATCACCATAATGGTTCACGATTATTTCGAAATTTCACAGGAAAAATACTTGATTTAACAGTAGAAATAGTTTTCAATCATTGAACTACGTTTCTTCATTGACATAACGCTGAATATTGGATACAGCAAAATCGCTTTAAACATTTTTCTCTCCATGTATAAAGTTTTAGTCGGAATGATATTGGGAAGGACACAGTATAATATTTTTGTTGGGTTTCGCAAGAGTAAATACGTTGAGAAATGCTGATCTAACCAGTGGCGGATACAGAAAAACTCAAGTGGGTGGCGCAAAAACACATCTCGAGCTATGGGTGTCATCAAGTCTGGTGCAAAGCTTAAAAAAACTTTTTTCATATGACTGTTTCCTACAATCAACCGAATAAAAACATACATACAAGACTTAGCCGGTAACATCACAATCGCTTTCTTCTCCGCTGTACCAACAAATTCGCTTCAAGGAGGGGGGCGCGCGCCCGCTGCGCCCCCCCCTCTGTATCCGCCCCTGGATCTAGAAGTGACAAAATTGTCAGCTTGGAAGCCCACATGACTCGATGGTAGCCGACCAACTGGAAAGTGCATATGTGCTAGAGCGATATTTTCCAAATCGTTACTACCCAATATACACGGTGTATACTGGGTTATTCCATTTCTAGGCTCACCATGGGGATCGCGCTTATAAGTGGAGATAGACCCTATGTTTAAATTTGGCAAAGTTTCGTATTTTTGTGTTGATCAATTATCTGAAAAGAAATTTAAGCTATCATTTTTCATTTTGAAGATATCCGCAAAAAAAATAAATGTTAACATACCGTTTTTAATGTTTTTTTTTTCAAAACCAACACAACAAAACAGACACAACCTCCCCAGAGAAAATAATCCAGAGGACTTAAATGAGGGGATCTAGCAGGTCATTCCACAACTCCACCATTACCAATCCAGCGATTTGGAAATTGTTGATTCAAATAATTTCGTAGAACTGTCGCATTGTGAGGCGGTGCTCATCTTGCTGCCACCACATTATTCACATTATTTACATTATTCTCCTTTGGTCCAACGCAACATCGTCAAAATAATCCGCCACTTCGGTGCGCAAAAGATTTAAATATCCTTCTCCATTCAAGTTTTCCTGGAACATGAATGGCCGAATTAAATGGTTCTGGTACATCCCCATCCTAACATTAATACCAAAACGTTGCAGTGGCCTCATCGGTCTGGTGTGCCTAGGATTTTCTGTCACCCAATAACGCTCATTGTTCCGATTAAACAATCTAAAGTTTCTAAATTTCGAGTCATGCGACCAAATGATGTGCGGATTATAAGAATTGCGGGATTTTGAAACACCTTGACTTTCTATTCCCGATGAAAGCTATAAACTATGAACCTTGAGCTCTACCTGTGCGCTCATGCAGTCCTTGGGGTTGCACCGACCAACTCTGGGAGAGGGCGTGGGGATAAACAACATCCAACCGCAAGGTGTTCCGAAATGGGCGCCACACAATCTCAACCCCGCCGTGGACTATCGCTTGATTGTGAAAGCTGGCTGAAAGAGAAATGATGCCACACAGGGACAAGAAGAGAACCAAAGTTGCCGGAAAATCAAGTTTATTAAATACCCATAGACAAAAAAAAGTACACGAAATTACAGCGGTATCTCGGGAAAATATCCACTGACCAACAAGGTCGACCACCGTTTAAGTAATCCACACCAGAACGAGTCACAATAATACAATTTATCAAATACACCAAAATATCAAATAGCAACGCTTCGGCAACGTTAGTGCCGATAATTAACCTGAAAAAAAAAACCCGAAAGATAAATGCGACAACCGACAAACACGTTCTTGGCCAAGCACGAAATTCACCGCCGTATCTGGGATAATATTCCTCCAGACGTAAAATTAAATTAAATGAATCCGACCGAAAAGCGTTGGGAATTTGATTAACAATAGTGTCAAAATGGATGAAATTAATAAATTAAAATAAGGCAATATTAAATAAATTATTGCCCAAATGACCAGGACAATTCAAATTCAAAATTAAATTGTAAATTAAAATTCTCAAACCTTACAGAAACACTTTGCCGGTAACCCTTCACCCGACTAACCTAACCTCAACGTTTATCAAATATAAACAACCAAGTAAATTTAGAGAAGACAAAGATAAGATAAACTTTCTAACTAAATTAAATTAAATTAAATTAAATCAAACTAAACAATTGTTAACGAGGTTGAGGGAGGCTAGCTACCGTTGCATCATACGCACAACAACGGTCCACCGCAACAGCTGTTTGTTGGGGTAGGTGAGGTTAGAAACCTTCCGGACAAAGACACGATAGTGGTAAACGGCTCACCCAAAGTAAATTATACAATGAAAGAAAAATACATTTAATTACGACACGAATAAACTTCCGGCAGCACTGCGTCAAGGGCGAGGGCCACGCAGGGGCCCGGTGGAGATATAAATATAAGTCAAACCTTGACCTCGGCAGCGAAGGAATGTCCCCGTCCCACGAAGACACCCGCAGTCCTAACAAGGCAAACTCTCCGCAGCTTCCGACGCTCCACTCCAGGAAACTGGTCCTCCGATCGAAAGGGTTGTCCTCCGATCCAAAGACGAAAACGTCCCCAGACGAAGACACCACAGAAAAGGATACACGCCACCAGACGTAGAATAAATATCCAAAGAGGTCCAGACGACGAATAAATATCCGACGATGAATAAACGAAGAAGCCTAAAAATATTCCTCGCAATAAGGAACCAATTCTCAAAGTAATAAACGAACCAGAGACTCACCCTAAGATCTTGAGCGGGCTTAACCGTGAATCCAACAGTAATCTACGTACTAAATCCGCACAAAAGGCGACGGGGTTCCAACCATATAACACACTACAATGGTTAAAACTTCTCAGCTTGGGAAGGATGGTTCCGCATACAGCGAGAGATACTTCGTATACCAGCAAGGCACCAAACAAACGAGTAACTCCAAGTCACTTCCACACAGCTTCACGTAGACTCCAGGATAAAGTTGACTGACAGCGATTCGTCTAACAACCAAGACTCAACAATCCAGAGGGACCAAATGCGGATCTATATAAAGCCTCGCTCCCCACTTTAACCGGACCAAAAACTTCGCAAAAATGCAATTAGAGCGACTTTAATCAAAGGAAACCAGTCATTAGGAGCAGAAAAATCCAAGGAGACTCATAATAACCCGGTCGACCAAATCTGAACAGTAGATTAAGAGAAAACGGGAGAAATGAATGGGAAAATACACTGTCTCGAACCCCGCATAAAAACTAGCCCTACTCAAATACGCAACTTTATTCAAACTCTGTTAATAGTGAACCAAATTCCACGAACGATGACTTGATGTAGAGCTGAATTTTTCCTCGTCACCATAAAACAAAAATCGTCGCTCTACGACGTCGCGTCGAAAAGTTACGCAATAAATCGATAAATCGCCCAAGAGGTACAGGAAGCGCCATCTTACGGCGGATAGCGGAAACACGTTCCAAGCTCCAGCTACCCATGCAAAATCACGGGGGGGGCGCAACCAACCAGTAAGAATTCAACCTGTGTGCAAGACCTGAGAAACTTGAAAGCGGCGACAGTAGCAGAGCATAAACCCTTCAAAACATTCCGTAAAAACGGCAGTGTAAGATTTCCCCTCTCCTTTCACAACGGGAAATCTTCCCAAGATTTTCCGGGTTACTCCTGACCGGCAACTGAAACAACAACCCGCACGCCTAAAAATGCACCGGAGGACAAACAACTAATGAAATTTACTTAACCTAACTGAAAAGGTACCGCACTGTGCCCCGCCGATGCCCAAGCCGAAGGCCGACGCCAATGGTGAATCATAACATAAAAGGGACAACACAGAAAGATAGGAGTTGGAGGTTGCATTGCGCTCTAGCCGAGTGGCTAGACCCTCGTGTACAACCTCCGGACAAACGCAGCAAGAAGACATAAACAGATTCACCACGGGACCCAACACCCGGCCCGAACTCCAGCAGTATGCAACACAGGCGGTTCCCCGAAAACAAAAACCAAGGCGCATTGCCTTCCAAAAAAAAAAATGTACCACCTACCAACAAAAGACTGAACGTTAAATCGAAATACAAAACCTAAGAACACCCGACCCCTAGGGTGGTGGCACCGGCATACCTTCAAAAGAAATCCAAAACATTTTTGAGAGGAAATTCCTCATCAAAAAGACTCAATATACAAGAAAACTCTCCCACTTCCGCGCGTTGGGAAGAGGGTATTCCTATTCCTGATCCAGGAGATGATGGTGGGTGGAATGGGATATCCGCGTCCCTTTAGCAGACTTTTACTGAACGCAGGCTCACGGCTGAAGTATTCTTATGCCCCTCCAGCAGAGCGCGGGTGTTTTATCTCAAAGTCTCATCCTCAACAGCAGGTTTCAAATCCTGAACATGCCAAACTCCGCGGGACTTTCCATCACTATCCTCCAGTTCGTACGTCCACGAACCCATCCTCCGTTTCACAACATACGGGCCAACAAACTTTGCAGCGAGCTTAGCGTTAATATAATTAGCCGCGTCGGAAAGAGCTTTATTCCTTCGCCATACCTGCTGACCCACGACATACTGCACAGGTCGTCGTCGTAAATTGTACACCCTGCGACCACGTTCCTGGGCGGCTATAAGCTTTTTCTTAACTTGCAGAAAGAGTTCATGAAACCCTTTGACTCTGGTAGGAACGTCGGGAGGGCCCTCGGTTAAGGCCTGGTTGAAGGTTCCACCGCAGCCTACGTAGTGCCTGCCGAAATTTATATAGAACGGGGAGTAACCAGTGGTTTCGCTACGCGAGGCGCGTATGGCACAACCGATGGGCGCAAGGTACTCGTCCCACTTACGTTGGTTATCCTTAACATAACATCCCAGCATTGTCTTCACAACACGGTTGACCCGTTCCACGGGATCTGCCCGGGGATAGTATAATGGAGTGTAGGAAACTGTCGTGCCGTACGAGTCACACATATGCTTAAAGTCCTTGCTCCTCATCTGGACGCCATTGTCGCAGATCACGTATTGTGGAGCGTCATACACGAGGAAAACATGGTCCTCCACGATCCTCGCAAGGCCCTTAGCAGTCGCCGAACGGAGGGCGAAAAGTAGGACAAACTTACTGAAATAATCACTAACCACCAGAAGAGATGTATTTCCCTTGGAGGAACGAGGCAGAGGTCCCACAAAATCCAGACTTATAACCTGCCACGGACGAGAAACTTCCGGGCGGGTGCCCATCAGTCCTGCAGGAGCACGCTGCTCAGGCTTCTGCGCTGCGCAGATCACACACCGTCGCACATACCTCGCGACATCCACGTGCATCTTCGGCCATATAAATCTCTCCCGCAAACGCCAATAAACCTTGTATCCACCCACATGACCAGCGCTAGGGTCATCATGGTACCTTCTTAGGAGCAAACTCCTACAATCCTTCGGGACCACCAGCTTCCATTCCTCGCCGGGATCAGAAAGGCTAAAACGGGTCGATTTAACATACTTATACAGCCTACCGGCCTCCACTCTCCATTGAGGGAACTTGGACAAATTGGCCTCCACGCGCGAAATCATACCGCGGTACCAAACATCCGTGGTAGAGGAAAACTGCTCATCCAGCATCTCCACGACATCAACGGCAACCGGCACAGACCGAGATAAACAGTCCGGCACCACGAGATCCCTTCCCTTCCGATGCACGATATTAAAGTCGAATGGCTGCAAGCGGACCGCCCATCTAGCCAATCGCCCGGTGGGGTCCTTCAGGTTATTAAGCCATACTAGGGAGGCGTGGTCAGTAATGACCGTGAAACGGGTTCCCTCGAGGTAATGCCGCAGCTTCTCCACGGCCCATAGAACTCCTAAACACTCACGCTCCGTCGTCGAGAAATTCTTCTCCTGGCGGGTCAAGGAGCGGGATAAGAAGGCAATCACCCGTTCCCCCTCGTCGAAACTTTGAGTAAGGACCGCACCGAGACCAAACGCGGAGGCATCGGTCTGCAGGCAAAAGGGCTTCTCGAAATCGGGGCACGTTAGAATAGGGGCGGACACCAAATGTTGTTTCACCGCAACAAATGCCCGTTCACATTCCGAAGACCAAACAAACTTCGCACCCTTCTTCGTGAGGTCATTAATAGGAGCGAGGATGGAGGCAAAGTCCGGAACAAACCGCCTATACCAGCTCGCCATCCCGACAAACCGCCGAATCTCCGACACCGACCGGGGTACCGGAATATTCAAAATTGCTTCCACCTTTCCGGGGTCCACACGGAGTCCGTTTCTGTCCACTACATACCCCAAATACTTAAGTTCGGGTCGGCAGAACTGACACTTGGCTTGACTGATAGTCAATCCAGCCGCTTGCAGACGGTCCAGAACCTTTTCCAGGATTGAGAGATGGGTGTCAAAGTCGGGTGAAATGATAATAATGTCATCTAAATATACTAACACGTAAGGCTCCAAATCCTCTCCCAACACGCTATCGATCAAGCGTTGCCAGGTCGCCGGGGCGTTCGTCAGACCCATTGGCATCCTTCGAAACTGATACAAGCCTCTTCCGGGGATAGTGAAAGCGGTCAGCTCGCGCGATTTTTCGGCGACCGGAACCTGCCAATACGCTGACTTTATGTCTAGAGAGGTCAGGTACCTGGCGTCCCTCAGACGATCGAGAATAGACGAGATATAAGGAAGGGGGTATGCGTCCCGCTTGGTGACCGCATTAAGACGTCGGTAGTCTACACAAAAGCGGTAGCTTCCGTCCTTCTTGGGAACGAGAAGTATAGGTGCTGACCAAGCGCTCTTGGAGGGTTCCACCACTCCTTGCTCCAATAACAGTAGATAGGATTCACGGGTTCTCCCTCAAACGGCGCAAATCAAGCGGCGCAAATATGACCTTGAACGTCAACGCCATATATCGGCTGGTAGTGCAAGGCCAGCTTGTCGGCACGCCACCTGGTGGTCAGATAGGATGTAAGGGTTGTACCTGTCGGCCATTTTGATATTAGCACGCCACCTGGCGGTTAGATGGCGTATTAGGGTTGCACCTGTCAGCCATTTTGTGTGATTTATTTGAAGAAATCTGTCGGTCGTTGTAGTGTATTGTGTGTAGCATTTATCGGCCATATTGCGAATTGTTGCGCATGCGCGCTATCAGTTGGTCGTTTTTTGTAATATATTATTTAAATTTAATTCAAAAATACGCTTGACTAGGCTCGAACTTAACCTCCGCACACGCGCGCATGTCACCTTACACAGGAGAACCATCGGAGTAATTCTTCAGCAATAATTTTTTTGGAAAATTTAAAAACTTGCTATATCTCCTAAACTAAGGCCCGTATCGAAAAACTAATTGCAAAAATACCCCCTAAGACCCCCTGTCCGCTTTGACAATTACAGACCCTATGCCGCTGGAAAAATTGCCAAAAAGGCACTTTAAAATTTTTTTTGGAAAAATAAAAAAACTGTCTATATCTCCTAAACCATTGCCTGTACCGAAAAATTTTATTGACAAAATATATTCATTGAAATTTACTGATCATTTTGGGCAAGAATACTTTCAGCCGTAACGTTTGCCGCTTTTTTTCCGCGTTATTAAAATGATCCGACCAAGGAAGGAGCCCGAGTGCGAAGATGTAAATATTTATGCCGGAGAGAGTATGAGTGACGCGGCCAATTTGCATTGTTTATGACGCGGTAGTCGGCTGGATAGCCGCCAACTCGATATTTTTAGTTGAGGCACGCGAAGCTGTTATATTAACCTTGTAACTATAGCGGGTTTGAAATAAAAGGCTGCGTGTTTAAATATATTTATTGAATATAAACGCAGTATAAAAAAATGGCGCGCATTTTATTTGAATATTTTCTTGTTTATTTTACAACGGTCTGTCGTATTTGAAATAAAAGGCTGCGTGTTTAAAGAAATTTATGGTCATATTTGAATAAAAATATTGCGTTGTTTATAAAATAATAAAAAAGAGTACTATATTTTATTTATTTTTTTCTTGTTGATTTTATACAACGGTCGGTTTGCTGCTTGCACTCGTCGTCGTTGTCCTTGTAGTCGTAGTCGCCGCTGCATACCTAATCCCAATTTACGCTTTGCTTTCATGGTGGACGTTACTAACCAGGCGCTAATTTTTTCACCGGTGGATGTCGATGGATGTTTAACGCGCTGCCAAGCCGCTTCCTCCAGAATTTTATCTGCCGCATGCCTCTTCTGCAGTTCCTTGTGTTGATGGTACGCCAAATTATGGTCTCTGCACGCACGATCCAGGGCGTTTATTCCGCGGTCACCGCGTTCCATACGTTCGCGAAGTTTGGTGCCCGGTCCACAGAATTGGTAGCCGCCAGGCATGTGAAGCTCGATGGGTAACTTATCGATGAGAGAATTAACAAGACCCCTGCCAAAAATGGTATTCTTGATCAGTAGCGGCATTATAATGAACAAGATAATACGCTTATTGTATTTTTATACAAGGTCAGCTTTGAAAATCCAACTTCGCTCGTCGAGACCCAACCATTTGACGTACAATCGATTTCCCTTCGTTCTGAGCACTTTTTCGACGAGTTGAACGTCCGGATATTTTGCTTTTTGCAATTCCTGCTCGTAAAATGATCCCAAAATCGGTTCGCCGCTAATATCCCGCAATAGGCAAGTTGTGGGATTGGTGTATTGTATCTTATCAATTATAAAGACTTCGTTGCTCCAACTTGGCTGGTAACCCTTCGCGAATAGGCTGCGATATTTCGATATCCGTACGTAGTCGTTTCGCTTAAATTTTGTAATTAAATTGCTCATTTTAATGTAATTATAGGCGCTGTCCAATAGCTGCTTTTCATTTTTGCGAGTAACGTTTACCGGTTTCATTTTAATCGTTGAATGAACGGTATTATTATATTTTAAAACAATAAGTGGCAATAGTTTTAACCACGCATAGGAGCCCTGCATGCTGAACTCTTTCCACATCATCGCTTTTAGTGTTCTATTTAAACGCTCCACTACCGACGCCTTCATCGTACTATATGTCGAGTAATGATTGATATTGAATTGTTTCATGAGCATTGAGAATTCGCGCCCGTAAAATTCTTTCCCCATATCGGTTTGTAAATTGGACGGATGACGCCCCGACGATAGTATTTTCTTCATCGCGGCGGCGACATCTTTGGACGACTTTGTTTTTGTCGGAACGGCCCAGGCAAATTTTGAAAATACATCGATAACAACGAGAATATATTTGTTGCCGCGATTTTGCCGCGCGTACGGAATCATCTCGACAACGTCGGCTTGAAATAAATCATCTAGTCCTTTCACGATTACGCGTCTACGTTTGAAGGTCTTTCGGGCCGGTTTGTGCAATTCGTCGACCACTTGTTGCTTAATGTCGCTCATATTCTATATTTAACGAGTAATTCCACGTACAAATGTGTACTAATTGGTCGATGTCTTCCTGTCAACGTTGTGGTAGATGCTGTAATAGCGCTATCTAAGCTAAATGTTATTGCATCGCCCTTCCGAATAACAGTTCCAATTAAATTGTCCTTCGAAATTTCCTTTTTTGATGAATTAATGTGCGTCATTAAGTCGACAGGAAAAACGATTGCACTTTGGATTTCTCCTCTTTGCTTCAATGGGTATTTGTATCTAGCGGATCCGTTATCCAACTGGCAATTAAATGTTAATGTCGCATAGTCGAATGTATACGAACCACGAATAGGTAAACATATGTACGCGTATAGTTCTTTATCCGGTGACGGTGACGATAGTGATTTTAATTCTTTTGCTCTTGCGGATATATGACGACCAAACTTATCAAGAGTCATGGTAAAAGTGACAGACAACATTTGAAATTTACAAATTTATACAATTATTCGCGCTTCGCGTAATTCCTCCACTATGCTATTAATTTCGTTACCGTGACCGTCATTTCCGGCATCTTGCGATGCAAGCAACAGTCTTAAACGACTGACAAGCTCGTTTGCGTCGTCCCAAAACGTGAATTCAATCGGTTTGTTATTGTAACTCATCAGACCGCGCCCACCGTATTGACTACTACTACTACTAGCCCAAGTGCTAGCTCTCGCTCTTCCCGCCGTCGGACGCGTACTTTTGGGTGTCGATTGATCGTAAATGAGCGGAGCGATAACTTTACGATATTTGTCGCCGGCATTACCGGCAATTTGTTTATTCGGATTATAGTTCACGCGCGCCGCGTTTGTCATTAACACTATTTCACGATAATTCTTTTGATCTTCCTTTGTATCGTCTATGGGATTTTTCTTGAATATTAATTCGTAAAGCCCCGGCGTTCCTTTGAACTCTCTTCCGTCAATGACAATATTATCATTTTGTTAAATTGTAATTCTGAGGAGCCAAGATAGAATTTGTCAAGCTCGGCATTATGGCGGACGCCCACACGACTATGGTCGTACACGTTTTTGGTATCCCTAATAAATCCCTCAATATACTCTCTAGATAAGGGAGCGAATTGATCCATATACTCCACGAATGAACTTTCGGTTGTTTCCAAATCGCGTTGACGAGTCGGTGTGATTGTAGTTTCATCAGGGTCGATATATGCTTCGAACGTTTCTTCACCTTCTTGTCTAACTTTTGGTGTACTCATTTGAAATACGTCATCGTCATCTTCCTCGAAAGGCAATGATGTTCGACCTCTATGTTTTGGTTTCTTCTGTTGCAGTGATGATAACGGTTTCTTTATTTGTACATCCTTTTTCGGTTGTGCGTCGTCACCATCATCGTCATCGTCGTCTTTTTTCGTTTCAGCTTTTGGTTCTAATTTAATAGTAGCAGCAGTGACATTAGGTCTAACTAAATTTTGAAGGGAATCTGTAATTGGTTTATATTTGCTCTTAAGTTGTTCTTCGGACCTTAACTTGCTTTGTTTAAGAGCAACCAGTTTTTGTTTAATGTTTTTCTTAGCTCTAATTAGTCGACTAGTAATTTCCTTAGAGCTCATGCTTGTATGCGTAATGTTAATAATTATAGTAAGAGGGAAAAAAACCGTCTGAACGTTTTCACGTACCGTCTTCTAATGAAGTTTTAGCGCGCATTACGGTAGCTTTATATAACAATGAAACCCCTTTCTATATCGGCCATTGTTCAAGTCATTATCCTTACTAATAACCAGGAAACTGTACTTATCGGTCCAACATAAGGAACACATTTGCTTAAATTCAGCAAAAGAAGAAAAATCGCTATTGTTAGCGCTATCTTGAAAAATGTGTCGCAAATTTAGATCATCCATCGGAAAAACAATCAACAAATTGGCATTGTCGCGAATAAGATGTTTGGGAATGTGTGAATAAGTTTGACATAAATAGAAACTATCTATTGATTTATGTCGACCCATGCTAAAATAGTCCCGAATGACGGACTGTTTCTGACATGCCACATCATCAAAAATGAAAACGGAATTTCGACGCGCCTCCGAAGGATGAATTATGTCGACGTCATCGGAGTACTCGAAATAACCAACTAATGGTTGCAATAAATGCCTCAAATATTGATATTTTGGTTGGAAAAGTGACTTGGAATAAACGTACACATTTTCAAATTTCAATCCGTTTGGCGCCTCTAGTAGACTGACCATTACGTTCGTCTTACCGCAATTCGACGGACCGCATATAATTGCGCGAATACTGGATGGTAAAAGTGGACCGTGCTTACTACTACCATTGCATTGTTGTTGTTGTTGTTGTGATGCAATATCAACATTCGTCACGTGCAGACGACATTTTTGTTTGACCAGCTTCATGGCGATTCCAATGGCCTACTAACAAATGTTTTAAGTGACAATCGTTTTTAAAATCATTCATTTAGCATTTGAACGTAGAAGCGATAACAACAGCGAACAATGGTTAGTAACGGTCGCGGTCATCACAGCGGTGGTAGGGGAATTAGATTTCCGGCAGTAGTAGCGGTAAGGAGAAAGAAAAAACAGCGAGTTATCCCGATACCTAAAAGTGGCGGTTTTTTACCTCTAATACCAATTTTTGCCGGTCTGAGTGCTTTGGGAGCTTTAGCAACGGGTGCATCTTCAATCGCCAAGGCCGTTAAAGATAGCAAAGCGTCCAAGCAACAACTTCGAGAGCGCGAACGACATAATCGGGCAATGGAAACAATTACCGCTACCGCGGGAAAGGGTCTACATCTGAAACCGTACAAGGAGGGGAAGGGATTAAGAAAAAGAGGAAAAAAAAGATCAACATTCCAGCGACTGCGTTGACGAACATCGACTTGGAACGGTACGCTCGCGGAATTCAACATTTTCGCGGAATTTTTATGCACAACCGTTTACCCGAACGTATTGGCAAGCGAAACGAGCGCGGTATAATTAATTTAGACGATGCAGACGGTCCGGGAACGCATTGGGTGGCGTACATTAAAAAGGACAACATTGTTATTTACTTTGATAGTTTCGGAAACTTACGACCGAGCAAGAAAATATTGAAATATTTTAAGAGTGCCGGAAACGACGTACAAATAAAATATAACCTCGAACCGTATCAGTCTTACGATAGTAGCAATTGTGGCGCATTGTGTTTAAATTTCCTACGAAGCGCCAGTAGTATAATAAGGGCACTTCTGGACCCACCTCACCACCTCTACGACACCATCCGACTAAAACCGAGCGCGCCCGAATCGGGAAACGTAAGTGTATGAGTCACACGTCGATGTTAGAGAGAGCACGCACAGGTCCGCGCTAGCGGTCCCCCTTTAAAAAGCAAACCATTTAAATTTTCGCGCCATAAGTTTTAAAGTGCCGCCACGCACCATTTGTGTCGGCAGCCATCTTGTGCACCATCTTCTTATTTTAAATGGGTTGCACACCATCTTCTTATTTTAAATGGGTCGGACTTTTATACGATGCCGCTTGTTTTAAATGGGGTTTGAGCGGTCATCTTTGAACACCGTCTTCTTATTTTAAAATGTCAGCTCCAAGTACCATCTTCTTATTTTAAACTGTTAACTCTTAAACGATACCATCTTCTTGTTTTAAATGGGGTTTTAACAACCATGTTCGAACACCATCTTCTTATTTTAAAATGTCAGCCCCTTTTGTCACTTCCGGTCGACACTTCCGGTCGGAACTTCCGGTCGCCATTTTTCATTTCCGGTCCAGATTTCCGGTCGGCACTTCCGGTCGCCATTTTCATTTCCGGTCCAGATTTCCGGTCGGCACTTCCGGTCACCATTTTTCATTTCCGGTCCAGATTTCCGGGCGCCATAAATTTTAAAGTGCCGCCACGCACCATTTAAATATTTGTGTCAAAAATTTTAAGCACCATTTAAATATTCGCGCCATAAATTTTAAACTTTTATATATATTTATACATTATTTATTTATACATATATGCAAACAACAGACAGCAAACAGGATGTAGCGCTAATCAGTAGTAACAATAAGTTTGCGGTTTACTCGAGTGAAGCGCGCCCAAACGTTGGAACCTGAGTGTATGACTCACACGTCGATGCTAGAGAGAGAACGCACTAGACCGCGCGCTAACGGTGTGTCTTTCAAAGTTTCGCGTAACAGATTGCAAAGAGGATGTAACGCTAATCAGTAGTGACAGGGAGTTGTGGGATTTGTTCGAGCGACAATACATGTTCCATTGCTAAATGAATAATGAAATCCGCGGACTCACCAGTCTTTTGTTAACAATCGACTAGTTCACATCGTTTTTCACTGCTTCAGAGTCAAGTGCTTCTCCGATAAGTCAAAATGTTCACCTGTGAAGTTTGCGCTAAATCCTACAGCCGCACCGATGCCTTAACGAGGCACATGAAAACCGTGCATATGCGTGCCCCCAAGCAATGCACGATATGTGATAAAAAATTCACGCGTATTGACAATTTGAAAAGACATATGGAAAAGAATCATCCAGGAGTTCCATCCATAGCCACTGGAGCGGGAATTCCATCCATAGCTGTTGGACATCCGCCTGCATCGTCGTCATCATCATCGTCAGGGGCACCAAGAAAACGTAAGAACGAACCATCCAAGAAAATCGTGCAAAGCAAAAGAATACGTATGCTTTGCGATTTTTGCGGTGTGGAATTCAATTCTGCAATGGCGCTTGGTGCTCATCTTAAAACGCATAAGCAGCAGCTGCCGAATGGGGTGCAGCAGTTGGCTACTTGTTTCCAAAATAGGGTAGCCAGCTATGAAATCGGTGGTGCTCTACCGAATGCTGACATCCCAGAATATTTAGAGCATCACCAGGAGCATCACCAGGGACCTTGTTCTAAGTCATTTAGCGACTCATACGTTGTGTAAAGTGCAAATTGAACTATTCGCAATATTTGTGAAGCAAATTGTTAGTAATGGTGAAGAGGATGAAGAAGGATTGCGCGAAAGTTTTTATCTCAAAATTAATTGCTGATGTAAAGTCAATTTATAATAATCATTATAAAGACATTAAACCGATGGATCCCTTAACATCCGAGGAGCAAGCTTGTTATGATGCGGCAGAGCAATGTTTTTTCAATTCAATTCAATTCAATACTTTATTGGCGATATCATGTACAAAACATTTTCGCAAGTCACAAGCAGTAAGGTAATAGCACTACAAACAACTACAACAACAATAACAGTGATGGCGCAATAGAAGTCACAATACAAGCTATATTAACCCAGTTAAAGTCCTATAATTCTACAGAGCGGCCACACAACACTTTAAAATAAGAAAACATGACATAAAAATGGCGAATCATCACAGATCCGCAAAGTCATGGGTAAGGTATTCCTCCCAACCGTAGAATGGTTTGGTGGCTAGGTAATCTGTGAGCACTTTCTTATACTTGTTATACGGTAGTGCAGTCACATGCTGCGGTAATGAATTATAAAACCTAATACCATGGTAGTTTATTCCATCCCTCGCTCTCCCCGTTCTCTTATAGGCGGTATCCAGTATCCCACCATGCCGAGTGTCATAGTGGTGGTAATCTTCACGCTTTTTGTATAATGAGATGTTCTGCCTTACATGCAATAAACAGCTAAGAATGAATATATTTGGGAAAGTCATTATTTTAAGTCTATGAAATGTGCTTCTGCAACATTCCATATATCCCAAACCCGCGATCACCCTGACGCACCTCCTCTGTGCGCCAAACACGAGAGACGCGTGCGTCGAATGGCCCCAACACAGGATAGCATACCGGAGGAGAGGATAGAAGTAGCCGTAATAAACCGTCATCAACGCGTCAAATGACACCAAGTTCTTCAAACTCCTTATTGAATAAATAATTTTGTTTAATTTTCTTGTAGTCTGATTACTATGCTCCTCCCATGTTAACTTGGGGTCAATATAGACACCGAGGTACCTCACCGGCTCCAAGTGCACCTCAACCTTGCGCAATGATAGACTTAGCGACTGTGTCTTTGATGTGTTTAGACACAGGCGATTCGACGAAAACCAGTCAACAATTCTCTCATCCGACCGCACAACTCGTTCTCGCAGATCGAGCAACGTTTCCGATTTATTAATCAGACATGTATCATCGGCAAATAGAACGATACCCGCGTCATCCGATATTGCTCCCGACAAATCATTAACAAATATGAGAAACAACACAGGACCCAAAACAAAACCCTGCGGGACTCCGTGGCTTAGTGGCAATCGGCCCGAAGATCGCTGACCGTAATCCACATACTGCCATCTGTCACCCAAATACGACGCCAATAGATCGACGCTATCTGTCCCAACCCCTTATTTGCAATAGACCATTTCTTGGCTCTGATAAAGCTCGCAATCATTGCCACGCTTCCGGCCGATTTAGGGGGGCTGCACACCCCGTTTGTAACCTAAACTATAAAATACCAAATCATATCCCGGTATTTTTACATAACTTCAGCGGATACGATAGCCATCTGTTCGTCAAAGAGTTAGCCGAAATTGATGATAGTGGTATCGATGTGCTACCAAATAACAAAGAACGCTACATCAGTTTTGGTAAACAAATTCATGTGGGTACGGTGCTAGATGATAAAGGGGAAATCGGACACCAATTTTTAAAATTACTGTTTTTGGATTCCTTTAGATTCATGGCATCGTCTCTTGATGCGTTAGCGAGTAATCTCTCAGATGCGGATCTAGTGAATGTGCGACAATATGCACCCGAGGAGAATAAGTTTAAATTACTAAGGAAAAAGGGTATTTTCCCCTATGAGTATATGACTTCGTTAGACAAGTTAGAAGATACCTCACTACCCCCTAAAGAGGTATTTTTTAATAAAATGTCTAACGAGGACATTACGGATGAGCAGTACACCCACGCTCAGAATGTTTGGCAAACTTTTGGGTGCGAAAATCTGAAAGATTACTCAGATCTATATTTAACGACTGATGTGCTACTTTTGACAGATGTTTTCGAAAAATTTAGAAAAGTATGTCACAAAACGTATCACCTCGATCCGGCGCACTACTATACAGCGCCCGGACTGAGTTGGGATGCGATGTTGAAATATACTAGAGTTAATTTAGAACTACTAACCGACATAGAAATGGTTCATTTTATGCAAAAGGGGATACGGGGTGGAATCTCACAATGCTCGCTTAGACATGCATCCGCTAATAATAAGTATATGTCTACATTTGATCCCAATCGTCCATCCAATTACTTAATGTATTGGGATGCGAACAACTTGTACGGTTGGGCAATGTCACAGTACTTACCTTATGGCGGATTTCGTTGGATGAGTCAGGAGGAGATTGGAAATTGTGATTTTAACAAAATTTCGGATGTATCTAGTGATGGATACATCCTAGATGTTGATATCGAATATCCACAACACCTCCATGACTTGCACAATGATTTGCCATTTCTAGCGGAAAATATCGTCTCACCTTGCTCAAAAACCGATAAACGACTTATTCCAAATTTAATGAATAAAAAGAATTACGTAATTCACTATAGGAATTTAAAACATGCAATTGGTCATGGCCTTGTTATTAAAAAAATTAATCGGGTTTTAACGTTTAAACAATCAGCTTGGCTAAAAAAGTATATCGACTTGAATACGAGTTTACGTCAACAGGCTGTCAACGAATTCGAACGTGAGTTCTACAAACTTTTAAACAATTCCTGTTTTGGCAAGACAATGGAGAACATCGACAAGCGTGTTGACGTGAAGTTGGTAACAAGTTGGGATGATATTATGACTAGCGGGCGTTCTAAATTGGGTGCGGGTAGTTTGATCGCGAAGCTAAATTTTAAGAGTATAAAGGTATTTACAGAGACTTTTTCGGCAATTCAGATGGGGCGACTTAATGTTTTTTATAACAAACCCATCTATGTCGGGTTCGCAGTTTTAGAACTCTCGAAATTGCTAATGTATCAGTTTTATTACGATTTCCTGAAGCCTAAATACGGGGATATGATTAGTTTATGTTATATGGATACGGACAGCTTCACTGTCACCATCCAAACCGACGATGTTTATGCGGACGTGCGTGAAAACTTGGAACAGTTCGATACATCCAACTACGCGAATGAAAATCAGTTCAGTATTCCGCTGCAGAATAAGGCAGTTTTGGGTTTGATGAAAGATGAGAATCGTGGGAGAATAATGGAGGAATTTGTCGGGTTGCGCGCTAAGATGTATGCAAATCGGGTTGGTGGTGTTGGGGGTTACATCACCAAAAAAGCAAAAGGGATAAAAAAGTCTGTGGTAAAAACGAAAATCACATTTGACGATTATACTAACTGTTTATTCAATAAAAGTCAATTACGCGTAAAACAGCTATTATTTAGGTCTGATAAGCATACCATTTTCACTAATTTGCAGAGTAAATTAGCCCTTTCACCCTACGCTGTAAAACGCCATATTAATAATGATGGTGTTACAACGTTAGCTTGGGGGCATTACACAATTGGTGATAAATAATAGTCGAATTATTCTCCCACCAGCTCTCACGATTTTAATTTTGTGGATGAAGGAATTGTATAATAGATGGGTCAATCGCATGATTTATTTCTTAAGTTCATAAACGTTATTTCTGATGCTCGATTTTTTGCTATATCTTTTATATTTATCTAGATATTCCGGATTCATATTGGATATGTGAAATCGAAAGAAGCTCATCATCGTTCTAGGAATTCTTATATCACACACCATTTTATTATTGTATACGCTATTACTAGTCGGGGTCACAACTCCAAAATTTGGTAGCTATTAGATTTTCTTCATAAACATTGTGATTATTTCAATCTGCTAGTCGATGGCGGTCGAGAGAGAGAGAGATGAAGACTAAACAACGTTTTACATATTGTATTATTATTTCTATTATTATAATTTGTATAAATTTTTGGCTGTGTCGAGTAAATATTTCAATTTAATTTGTAGATTTTTATTCACCTGACTTAATATTAAGATATACCGATAGGTTGGGAATTGATCGAAAGAGCCGCATAAAAGTAAGTGTAATATATGATAAACGTTTTTGTATTTGCGCGTCAACTCAAAATTTGAATTCGAGTCACACCAAAAAAAAAATTAGAAAATGGCGCGAAAGTAAAAAAAAAAAAACATATATTTGCGCATGCGTGGCGGTATTTGAATTAATGCGCTGCGAAACTTTGAAAGACACACCGTTAGCGCGCGGCCTAGTGCGTTCTCTCTCTAGCATCGACGTGTGAGTCATACACTCAGGTTTCAACCGCGAAACTTTGAAAGACACACACCGTTAGCGCGCGACCTAGTGCGTTCTCCTTCTAGCATCGACGTGTGAGTCATTCACTTACGTTCCCCGGTTCGGGCGAGCTCGACTGGCGTTCGGTCTCGGTCGTAGAGGTGGATCCAGTTTGATAATAATAAAAATTACTTAACTGAAAGCCGTATGTTTTTTATTACCGTTTAGTATTTATAGTGATTAAGAGGAATAATTTTTTTGTTACCGTTGACTCAAAAATTTCGCTCTCCATACTATCTTTTCATATAAATAGGACCATTATGTAGTAAAATAGCCAGTTCCACAACTAGCTATCAACAGTAACAATAACTACAACAACAACAACACCAACAAACACGATGTCTTCCAGATTATCCGAGTTGGGCCTTTGCGAGATAAAGCCAAAGAAGAAGATATCAGAGTTGGAAATTGATACACCCTATCCAATTAAATCAGCGAAAATAATTACAAAGTGTGCTTGGCCAGCAATTCTTGTAGAATTTGAAAACTTCGTAGCATTCCTTCCGAAGAGATTAGCCGAAGCCATCACCACCGAAGACGAGCTACGCAGTCTATCTTCGATGGCTATGGTATACAAGGGGGAGAAAAACGTCGGAATGCCTACCAACGTCCAAATGATAACTTTTATAGATTTATAAATGAATTGTATGCTAAATGAAATAATGATAATAAAAAAATTACTTAATTGAAACCGGTATGCTTTTTATTACCGTTTAGTATTTATAGTGATTAAGAGAAAAAAAAGGTAAGTATGATAACACCGTATTGAATTTACTCTTTTAATAATAGAAATAAAACATAAGAAATTCGTTTAATACATTTATTTCGTTATAATGGTAAAGTTGACATAATATAATTATATAGTAGTTTACAATTATTCATAGCACAAACTGCGCTAATATTATTTTTTGTATGAAACTTGCATGGTGTAAACTTCTCCATGAGGGGTGGTGGTGGACACCAGGATTCAATCCCTTCCAAATTGATAATGTGTGGTTGAAACTTCATATTGGTCAAATGTTCCAATAGTACTCGATATTTTTCGGCACCTTTTACATAGATGCGATCCACATCACTGAGATGTAATTCCAAGACGTTGGATAGTTTGCTCAGCTCGATGAAGCCTCCGCAGTAGTCGAGACCATGATGATGTGTTGAGAGATGACGGATAGTTTTCTTTTCCAACTCGTTCAGCTCTTCATATTTGGTGGATGGTATGAATAAATGGTTAACTGGATATTTACCATCGTAAATGCACAATTCTTTTACTATAAATTCGTCAGACCTGAGTTGAAAACCTTGGATGTCGACCACGACGATTTTCATTTTGAATGTTTTTATTTGATGGTAAACTGGAAACTAAATGAATTTATTATAACCTACTAATATATACTACTTTTTATCCCCACCTATGACGTAATGTTGATTGTTTCAAACTTCTTCACAAAACTGTACATTGCAATAGTTCCATTTAAATCCTCCAGTTCTGACAAGAATAACTTTAATTGGTCGCGTAACACTTGCTGCTTCCGTTTAAGAGCACTTAATTTCTTAGATACTGCTTTAGCCGGCATCGTTGATGGGAGTAGGAATTAAACTGAGCAAAATTCTCCATCGGCAAAATCCCCCACTGCTACTATCTAATTTGACGGGTAAGCTCATGCACAGGAATGTATTCAACAATGCTATCGTGAACGATAATGCAATAAGCTTTAGTATTATCGGGGAATTGCTTGGAACTTTGAAATTCAAGTTTGATGTCGCAGGTTGATGGGAGCACAACTTCTGAACTATGTTTAGATGTGTCCGGTACGAATACGGCTCTTTCGTTAAAATCTGTATAATTTAGCAGAGGTTCGGGGTGACTACGACCCAAGAAACTACTCTGAAAGTTTAAATACATCTGGAATGCTTCGGTGTATCTCTTTTTATCAAACTTCAGACGCATAGACTCATACGGATAGCAGTCGGAATTTAAATACACCCTCAGATCCGTGATGTTCAGATGATCATTGGAATGCAACAATAACGAATCGCGGTCTCTCGAGGGCGACGGTTGTCTTCACTGCCCAGATATCGTTGTTGGTATTCCTAAGACTCGGTAGCTCATGTAATTCCCACTTATGGAAGGGTATTAGTATGGCTTTGTCACGCTTAAGTTCCTCATAAATTTCTAATTTTACGATATCTGAGGGGATTATATGTTTTGCTTTTAATTGAATGCTGGTGAGATTTATTTTCAAAGTTTTCAAATCGGTTGCATCCTTATCGGCTTCTGGGAGAACAATTTGATAGCAATCATTATCAGATTTAGCACGTACTAAACGCAGCTTATGACGTCCGCAAATAACACGTCTATAGTTATGAAAAACACCCAGCAGAAAACTTAGAGGAACACGAAGAGAGAATTTGTTATCCTCGTGTAGCGTATACATGTTTTTATCAAGCGGGTATGTGAGTCCAGCAATTTGAAGAGCTTTACACTCATTTTCACTTAAGCACAAGTAGGCTTTTAGGAGCGTCGTAATTCCTGGATTTTCAACTCTATCAATCTCAATACCGTTGAGTTCATAGCTGATACTTCCGAAGAGAAACGCACCCAGATTGTTTGTAATCCTAACAGTACCCTTTCCCGTAGCTGAATGCTCAATATTTCCCTCAATGTACAGAGCGCTCTCATACATCGAGACCAGAACATCTTTCTGATTGATTGTGATCTCAATTTCATCGTTCGGCTGGAAAGATTTAGTTGTGGGATGGTAAGTATGGATCACTTCTCGCGCTATGGAAGTATCAAATTCGGGGTTTCCGAATAACGATAGTTTTTCTGACATGATATCCTAGAGAACGTAAAAACTGAATATTTTCTGCGGATAATGTGGAAGAGTGCTTAATCGATGATGGTTGTACTACTACTGTTGGTCGAACACTAACTGATCCTGCTTGAAAATGTTGCTTGTTTATATACCTTCCAGGTAGTTGGGTATTGAAAACCAATCCCATGTTAGTTGAGTTTTCTCAATTCCAATCTAATGACAATCTTCTCACCCCGAAAGTTGACCAATTCCTCACTCTGATCGAGTAAATTTATCGTGATATTGGATATGGAATGCTGATTTATTACGGGTAGGTATACTAAATTACTTGGTTCTATATCGATACTATAGCCAGGATCTACGGTTGGAGCAAACTCATACAACGTATGCGATGTTTTATCGTTATAATACGAGCCGTGGATAATATTGCACTCAACACGTATCGTAACAACCTTACTTATATTTACCGGTAAGTCGGATTGATATTTAGTTTTCGGTATAAGTACTTTCGGTGAAAACCCCAACACTCGTCCAATGGAATTTTCACTAGTAAAGTTAATTCGTAGTTCACTTTTCACTTCACACCTCAAAGTATTATTATTTCCCCTGATCGATAGATAATTATCGTATGTAGATTTATCTGATGATGCTGGTATATGTCCGCGCGCGGATAACTCCTCCTGAATGTGTGACGTAATATCGCTGAGCTCGTATGATTCTGTAGGAATCTCGATTACGTCTTCGTGTTGTTGTTTTTGCTTATCTAACTTTGGATCTCCGAAGTAAAATTTATTGTTTACACCTTCCTCAATATTAGGAATACTGTTGTACGTATGCAGAGCAAGTAGAGCTAGGGAATACTGTGATCTATGTTCCAATTCTATTGGGGGGTAGAAATCAATTGAGAGTGTACTCTTGGTACCTGTTAGGGTGAACGTTTGAGACATAATTAAACAATTTTGTTGTGCGTACTACTATTTATACTTTATTAGAAATTCTAAACACAAGTGTCCACAATTGTAAGTATTTTTCTTTTGTACATTTTCATGATTATATGTTATTTTACAATGTTTGAAATATTTTATCAACTGCTTTGGCGGCCGCAGGTTTCCAAAACTATCAAAGTAGTTGACTTGATGTCCTATCTTCCGATATGCTACCCAATGAGTCCCCGCTCCACTATCATTATCCAAATTAACAATGCCAGACTCGTTTGGGGTGTGAGGTGTCTTCGGTAATGTGTCGCACATAAAGACTCCCCGAAAATTGGGGATTTTTAATATTTTCGTGTATCTCACTAAATCGATGTTGGTTAGGGGTCTCTTGGGTAGCTCTTTTAAAAATTTTTCTTCAAGTATAACCCTAAGCCAGATTTATGTTTCTTCAAGAATAATCCAGATCCTTTTTTACCAATAGCTATCGCTTCCATCGTTTTATTATGACGTTCCGATTCCTTTAACTTATCTCGAGCCTCTTGTCCACCCTTTATGGCTCTGTATACACCAGCTGCTCCACCGCCCAATCCTCCTAAAGCTGATAGTCCGGCAAAAATTGCTGGTAGTAGAGGAAGGATGCCACCAGTCTTGGGAATTGGGATTATACGGGGGACTCTTACTCTTGACTTTCCCCCAGCATCTTTAACAGCTAAACGGGCACTTTGTACAGCTAAGCGTGATGCGTCTCTCAAATTATCAGATTTGTTAATAGTCTTGGCAACTTTATCTACAATTGCTTTGCGGAATGCAACTTTTGGCTTCTGGTTCTTCATCCTTCTCTTCTTCTTCTTTACAACTTTGGAACGTTTAGATGTTGGCATTCCCATACCAAGTTTTCGTTTTAACTTCATACCGTTAGTAACAAACCAAGCGGATACTTTTTCACCCAATTTAGAGTCTGATGATTTGACTCTATCCCAAGCACTATACTCGAGTTCTTTATCTGCCTGATGTCGATCCTCTAAAGTTTTATGTTTATAATACGCGATATCGTGCTTTCTACTGGCTATGTCCAGTTTGTTCACTCCACCGTCACCGCGTTGTAGCCTCTTTTGTAATTTAGTTCCAGGCCCGCAAAACTGATACCCCGGTAAATGTAGTTCAAACGGTAGATTATTAATAATTTTGTTTAACAGACCCTCTCCCTTATACGTATTCATTGATACTAATGAGATTTTCGAAAGTAGCCCCCTTTTTATAGTATATTTTAGACACCCCGTTTCCTACATCACTAAAAATAAATAATACAGCATAATTCGTTTAATACATTTATTTAGACAAATCATCAATTTGTATCTACATATTCAATATTTTACAAAATTGACAGTCTTTTCGTGAAGGTGGTGGTCCATCGTAGTGCGTCATCTGGTCCGGAGTATTGTAATGCTTGTAGCAGGGTAATTTCGATTTTAACTCATCATCTTCCAAATACGCCTTTGGTAGTTTATGCCATACATTTTGCAGTTGTTGTGCAGATGATGGGGAATAATCTTAACTCCTCATCAGTAAAATCACTCAAAGTCCTTTCACGTGTAATATGTGAAATAACGTTATCGCATACGTTAGAGTCCTGAGCGAGTGATTGATGTCTTATTCTAAGTTTTATACAAACTATTCGTATGAACAAATACACTAATACTAATAATACAATTGAAGACTTATGATACATGTCGGCTGAATGACGATGACAAACTGAAGACTAAATATGATTATGTTATGGTTTTAGAGTGTGTTAGAAAGACTAAGATAATCTAACACCGTATAATTAAATTCATTTGGATTTTTTATACATAACTCTTTTATCTTAGAATACGGATTTTGTACATTATTCCTAACAAAAGTTATCATTAACTTATTAAAATAATATGCAAAGTTTAATTTTTTTAACATTGCTAACTTACATTGTATTACATCATCAAGATACAAAATACCGGATATGTCTATTTCACAAAGATCAATTGATATATTTCTGAAGGTTAGCACAACACTGACTCCTAATGAGGGTCGTTCAGACTCAATTTCTTCAAACTTTAATTCTCCCTCACCAGTTGTAATATTCTTGTATCGGAGGTCGTTGTCATTTTCCAAGAAGCCCTTCAACGTTCGAACCAGTATTGACCAATCAGAATGAATTATGGGGATATGATTGTTGTTGGTATCAGCAGATGATGTAATTCGTATCATGGGGATAAAACCTCGAGCAGCACTTAATCCAGTTATTATTTTCACATTTTCTACATCATAGCACGACTCGATGAATCGCGTTTCATTTTTTATAGCCTCTTCATATTTGGTATACAGCCTATCGATTGTCGACCAGTAGTTGCACGGACTATTCATCATTATCACCTTTCACTCAACTGATCTATGAGACGGTGGCTGCCTGAATTTATGATTACCCCACTACATTATGTTTGACTTTGGGATCCAGCTGTTGTGGGTGTTATCAAAACCAAGCCATTTTATAAATACTTTACCCCCTCTTTTTCTTAAAACTTTCTCCACAAGATACACATCGGGTAAGTTCGTTTTTGACAATTCTGATTCGTAGAATGCCCCCTTTATTGGTCGACCTTCCATATCATTCAGCATATACGTCACAGGATTTGTTATTCTAACAGACGTAATTTTAAACAATTCCGTTGTCCAGTTCGGTAAATACCCTTTGGTAAAAACATGTTTGAACTTGCTTATGCGGACTATATCACCAATTTTAAATTTACCCTTACCAGCGATTTTTATGTGATTGTAAACGGTTCCGAGTAGTACAGCTTCCACTTGTTTTGAATTTACGTCTACGGGTTTTTTTCCTATGGTTCTATGTTTTGAATTATTATACTTTGATGTGACGGTTGGTAGTAGATGATGCCATTTGTAATTTCCATATAGGCTAAATACTTTGAATAAGTTTTGTTTTATGGTTCTAATCGCGCGTTCAACTATGGCCGCCTTCATTACGCTAAAGGTTGAGTAATGATTGATTGAATACTTTTTCATTAACGAACTAAACTGACCGTTATAGGAATACGTTGTTGTGAATTCTTCAATATTAATCCCATGGCACGTGACACTTCACTCGATGATTTATTCTTAATCGGCTCCATCCATACGAATTTTGAAAAACAATCAATTACAATTAGTATATATTTAAATCCTCTATTGAAGGGGGAATATTTGATGACTTCGATTAGATCTGCCTGCCAAAGATCATCTATACCGTGTAGAATGGTTCTTCGTCTAGGAAACTTATTCCGAGCCGGCTTATGTAGCTCGTTTACAACAGTCTCCTTTGCCTTGCTAAATTTGCTCATTTTATAAAGTTTACGGTGTGACGGTAGAGGTTGCACTGAACTTTAACTTGTGCTCGAGAAATGATACGCGTTTTTCTATATCTGAGACCTCACTTCTAGTGAGTTGGGCAAACGATCGTAAATCCTTATCTACTACTGTACTAGCATGATTAAGAAACACTATTTTTTCGCGGTTTTTTCGCAATTCTTTCCATATTTCTTTCTGTTTTTCTTCTAATTCGTCGGTTTTAGATGTCCCCGATTTGATGTCGTTGGTAGCGATACTTTTAAAAGAATCGATGTGAGATTGTGTTGTAGTAATATTATCATTAATAGAGGTAATTTCATTATTAATATAACTTCGAATATCACTATCCAGTTTCGCCAACTTATCGGGGATTGTTTTTTGCATCAACGTCTTCAATTCCTTCTTTGTAAAATTGATGGATTCTAGAATTCCGGTGTCAGCGTATTGTTTGTGAACGCTATCGTGGTCATTTATGGGTACCCCGATATTGCTCAACTTACGACTTTGAATATCATAACCACCATCTTTAGTTACTGGGAACATTGTTGCTCGCTGACCTTGTCGGCTAGTAGTAGATCTAGGTGATCTACCGAATTTATCTACACCCATGTTACAAAATTACTTCAACTTCTCTCAGTTCTTCGATAATAGATGCAATTTCGTTAGTATGAGAATTATTTCCAGCAGCTTGTGAAGCGGTCAATAGCTTTAATCGTTCTATCAACTCATTGATGTCGTCAAAATATATATACTCCACCTTCTTATTATTGAAGTCCATTTGAAGGCCATCACCACTCTTTTTTGTTTTTGTTATAGGACTATCCGGATTAGTTGTCTTTTCAAGCAATGGTTTTATTATTTTAATGTATTTGAATGATCTACTCCCTCTATTTTGAGCATCCTCCTCAAATTTACGTTTATGCACGCTCGTTAAATTTATGATTTCGCCGTACGTATCTTTTAAAGTATAGCCGATGGGTTTCTTTAGAAATACTAATTCATATAACCCTTTACTTCCACGAAAAGTATTTCGATTATCGATAATGATTTTATCCCCCGAAAATTCTATGGGTTTAGAGCCTAAGGTCCAAGTATTGGTGGTGTTATTGTATTATACTCCATAGCTCGTATCTAATCGTCCTTTTACACCGGTTTCATATAATTCTCTAATTTCGCCTGGAATTGTTGATAAGTCCATTGTTTCATAATTTTCCACCTTTGAATCTTCTGTCTTAACGTCTTCTTCGTATTCTTCATGTTTAATATTTTCTTGTTTAATATCTTCCTCGTTTTTAATGTTTTTCTTCAGTAAATTTAATGTGTTGGATGAAATGTCTTTTAAAGAGCTAGTTATGGGTTTTACAGCACGCTCAATTGTTTCTGCATCATGTTCACGCCCCAATCTCAATGCTAGATATTTTTTTCTTACAACATTTGCAATTTCACTAATTCGTCGCTTAATGTGTTTTCCATCTCGCTGAAGTAGTGATCGCTTTTTGAGATTGCCATATCTCAACTGGTTCTTCTTCTTCTTCATCATCATTGTTCTTCTACACAATGGTTTATTGATACTGATGATATTTTCTATGACACCCCTAATATATACTGGTCAAACCCCATTCTGTATCGACCATCTTTAATTTCAAAATCTTTCATTATTACTAATGCATTATGTTTTCCTCCTTTCCAGCACTCTGAACACATTTCTCGAAACTTTTCAAAATTCATATCCGTGGAAGCATGCTCATCATATATATGACGTAAATTCAGAACATCTTGTGGGAATAAAACTATTACGTTCGCATTATCACGCACCAAATGTTTGGGAATTCGTGTGTAAGTCTGTGTTAAGTAGAACGCATCAACAAGTTTATGTCGCCCCATGCAGAAATATGACCGTATTTTATCCTGTTTATCACATGCTATGTCATCGAAAATAAATACAGAGTTGTTTTTAGCATCTTCAGGATCCACAATTTCATCATTGTTACTATAGTTAAAGATTTCAATTTCTGGTATTTCCTTGATTATGTTATTTAAAAATTCATATTTTGGTTGATATAACGTCTTGGAAAAGATGTAAATATTCTCGAAGCGTAACCCGTTTTCCTCAAATAGCAAACTAAGTAGAAGATTTGTCTTTCCACATCCAGATGGGCCACAAATAATTGCTCTTATAGTGTTTGGTAGGAGCTCACCATGCCGTTGCTGTTTTGACTCATCACTTGAGCAAAGACCGTCTAGATTATTTAATGGAAGAGATAATGATGGATGATTAACGACCTTCATCATAAATAATACTGAAGAAGTAGCGCATATGATTGCCAATTTATAGTAGCTGTCAACATGTTTTCATGGTTTTTTCATCAGGGTTTGTTATCATTTATACAGGGTCTGTATACAGGTTCTGTTGTGATATACAGGGTCTGTATACAGGTTCTGTATAATTTATACAGGGTCTGTATACAGGTTCTGTTGGGATTATACAGGGTCTGTATAATTTATACAGGGTCTGTACCGGAAGTGTCGACCGGAAATCTGGACCGGAAATGAAAAATGGCGCCCGGAAGTGCCGACCTGAAATCTGGACCGGAAATGAAAATTTGAGACCGGAAGTCCCGACCGGAAATGAAAAATGGCGACCGGAAGTGCCGACCGGAAATTTGGACCGGAAATGAAAAATGGCGACCGGAAGTGCCGACCGGAAATCTGGACCGGAAATGAAAAATGGTGACCGGAAGTGCCGACCGGAAATCTGGACCGGAAATGAAAAATGTCGACCGGAAGTCCCGACCGGAAATCTGGACCGGAAATGAAAAATGGCGACCGGAAGTGCCGACCGGAAATCTGGACCGGAAATGAAAAATGGCGACCGGAAGTGCCGACCGGAAGTGTCGACCGGAAGTGACAAAAGGGGCTGACATTTTAAAATAAGAAGATGGTGTTCGAACATGGTTGTTAAAACCCCATTTAAAACAAGAAGATGGTATCGTTTAAGAGTTAACAGTTTAAAATAAGAAGATGGTACTTGGAGCTGACATTTTAAAATAAGAAGACGGTGTTCAAAGATGACCGCTCAAACCCCATTTAAAACAAGAAGGCGGCATCGTATAAAAGTCCGACCCATTTAAAATAAGAAGATGGTGTGCAACCCATTTAAAATAAGAAGATGGTGCACAAGATGGCTGCCGACACACCGTTATCGCGCGGGATTTTTAAACTGATAAATTTAATTTAAACCGGCGGTTTGCGCATGCGTGGCGACATTTTAAAAATTTTTACCCTAATATATAAATGGTGCGTGGCGGCACTTTAAAACTTATGGCGCGAAAATTTAAATGGTTTGCTTTTTAAAGGGGGACCGCTAGCGCGCGGACCTGTGCGTGCTCTCTCTAACATCGACGTGTGACTCATACACTTACGTTTCCCGATTCGGGCGCGCTCGGTTTTAGTCGGATGGTGTCGTAGAGGTGGTGAGGTGGGTCCAGAAGTGCCCTTATTATACTACTAGCGTCTAATTCGCTCAGACGATAATTGGAACGCGTACGACAACGACGCTCATAATCATTGTCACTATGACAACGCAAACTACGTTTACACTCAGCGCTAGAGATTCCATTCTGCGGGCCTACTATAATCCTCCTATCGAGTTAAACGGCGGCGTCAATTATGAAATGGGTTTGGTAAACTTTGAGACGTATAATGCAATTCCCAATGTCGACCGAAATAATAACGCACTGAAAATTGACGGCGAATTAATCACAATACCGATTGGTTCGTACGAGCTCGCCGACATCAATGTGGAAATTAATTCGCAGCTCAACAAGACAAAGAAATCGAACGCAGTAAAGTTTAAAATTTGCGCAAACAACAATACCTTGAAATGCGTCATCGATTGTGATCGAGACGTCGATTGGAATGTAAAAAATTCCATAGGACCTCTATTGGGATTCGGTAAAACAAATGTGCTAAAGGCGTCGGATTCACCGCACGAGTCCGAACACGTGGTAGATATTCTACGAATTAATACAATTAAAATTGAATGTAATATAATATACGGTGCATATATGAACGATCATGCTGCGCATACGATACACGAGTTTTTTCCGTCCGTACTGCCCGGCTACAAAATCATCGAGACGCCGCAAAATGTCATCTACATGCCGCTAAATACGAAAAGAATTGACAATATTGTCCTTAAAATAGTAGATCAAGATGACAACTTGATCAATTTCAGAGAAGAAGTCGTGACGATAAGACTACATCTACGAGAGCAACGTAATGGGTCTTAACTTTAATTCGAGGAGTCGTGAGTTTACCGACCGTCGACAAAATCAATTTATAAATTCCAAACCTTTGACAAAAATGATTACTTGTCCGTCAACTGTTAAAAGGTTAACACCTGAAAATCAACGTTTCTTGCAAGCATTGGGATTTAAATTGCGACGTAAACAATAGCAGCAATCATGGATATTTTAAATGTAACCGAAAAAGCTCAATTTGACAATTCAATTGTTAAGGCAGAAATTTTCAATCATTACCCCTATACGACAAATAGTTTTGAAAATAACGATGAAGTGCGAATTCCTATTCAACAACTCGACGTGCTAACGCTACCGAGTCGTAGTTGTATTTACATAGAGGGTAAATTGTTGAGAGCCGATGGAAAGGTATCGCCGACCGGAAAAATTATCAACAACGGTTTTGCACATCCATTCGAGGAAATTCGTTTCGAGATGGGCGGTAAGGTTATCGATCGCGTAAGAAATCCCGGCGTAGCGACCACTCTCAAAGCGCTCGTATCGTTCAATAAAAACGAAATGGAACTCGCCGCCATGGCAGGCTATCAATTGAATGTATACAAAGGAGTTGACGAAACAACCGGTTTTTTTAATGTATGCATACCATTGAAATATTGGCTGGGTTTTGGAGATGATCATTTGAGCGTGATTTTGAACATGCATCAGGAATTAGTCCTGATACGCTCTAATTTGGACCTTAATGCGCTGTATAGTAGCGATACGACGGAAACGTTAAAAGTTACTATCGGTAAAATTGTGTGGCGCGTACCGCATATAGCTGTTGCCGACGCGGAACGTATCAGCCTATTGAATACCATTACGAGCGGTCGCGAATTGGATTTGGCTTTTCGCAGTTGGAATCTATGCGAATATCCGCTACTGCCGAAGACGAGACAGCATACGTGGTCGATCAAGTCGAGTTCGCAATTGGAGAAACCGCGTTATGCGATTCTAGCTTTTCATACCGATCGAAAAAATCAACAAAATAAAAATATGACCTTGTTCGATCATTGTAATTTGATTAATGTAAAACTCTTTCTCAATAGCCAACAATTCCCGTACGAATCCATTAACGCCAATTTCAAGCATAGACAATTTATAATTTTGTACGAGATGTATGCAAAATTCCAGGCGTCGTACTATAATCGACGCAGCGAACCGCTCCTGACGCCCGACATGTTCTTCGCCGAGCATACGCTCATCGTAATCGACTGTTCGCGGCAGAACGAACTTCTGAGTACGGGCGCGGTAGACATTCGGCTAGAATTCGAAACGAGCGAAGATATGCCCGACAAGACGTCGCTCTACTGCCTCCTAATTAACGATTGCATTTTAAAGTATAGACCGTTAACGGGTGAGGTGCGATCGCTCTAGGCCACCATGATGAACACTTAGGTCGTCGACGTGCAAGGCTTTCAGCTGAAAGATAGTGAATTTATATGCAAAGAATTGACTCTAATATATGTTTATTCCGGACATGGTGAATTGCATAAATTTTTCAAATTACCCGATAAGTTCACGCATTTGGAGGAAAATCTACAGCGACATGTACGTTTCGTAACGACATATATACATGGACTTACATGGCAAAAGCAAGATGAGAATTTTCTCTACAACGGGAACTACAACTTGACATTGCGAGATCAACAACAAGTAGCAGCAGAAGATGAAGAAGAGGCTCCTTATACCAATATATGTTCACTTTTACGGACGGCCGGAATTGATAACGGTTCTCAAATAATCGTCAAGGGACTGCAAAAGAAACGCTGGTTAGAAAACATACTACCAAATATTCGTATTCTCAATATTGAAGACATGGGTTGTCCGGCACTCTCAACGCTAAAACTTCAAGCAGGAGCAGGAGGAGCTGATGGTATTGTTGTTGGTGCCAAGTATCATTGCAACACAAGCATGTCATCAACGAGCTGCAATGCGCCCATCAAAATGCTTACCTTCTTCGATATTGGCTGCAAACGTGGTGGACGACAACAACGACGTCATCCGAGACCTTCATCAGCGGGGTGTGAATTCGTTTTTTGATTGAATAAATTAGCAGAAAAGAAAAAATTGTATAATACTAAATAAATTACTTGTTTATCAAATTTTTTCCTATTATTAAAATAAAACAAATAGTCGAGAAATTTTTTTTAATAAACATACATATGCAAAAAACTATTTACAAATTGAGACGAGTGTGACAATTAATATTTTTTAGTGTTTCAATATAGTCTTCAAGATTGCTAGAGGGCCAAACGCCCGTATCGGGTCCCGACTGCCAGCCAACGCTATGTCCTTTGAGTCCCTTTTGCACATTATCCGTCAGCCATTTGCGAATATCCTTATGCGATTGACGCGTTGTTGGCTCGAAACAAAATTGCCAACCTCTCGCAACACCAATGGTATTCAATAACGTCATTAAATAGTTTACATCGGCATTATACAACGCATCACATACATTTTTTTCAAAATAATATCGTACATTTCTATAATTGTTAATGATATTGTTCATAGAAAGTGATGTTACATCTTTTTTCTTTTCATCACTCAACAACGTAACGAGCAAACATTTTCTATAGTTTTCGTCCGACTGATGGATACAATTTATCTTTTTAGCTATGGTCGCTATATAATTCACATCCATTTCAATAGCATTGTCTTTCGTTTCTAAAAGTAATTCCAACGCGCACTTCACAAATTGATCAGTTAGAAGTTTCGATTCGAAAAGCGTCTCTAGAATGTTCACTGGCGTATTGTATAAACGTCCGTACGTGAGCAGTTCTTCCGGCACTTGAATTTTACTTAATAAATATTTCACTCCATCAATATCTTTCGAATTTAAACATTTTTTTAGGTGATCAGTATACGTGCTCTTCATGTTGGTAAAAACATCTATTTCTACCATAATATAACATTACTACACATATTAACGTAAAGACTAGCACAAGACAACTAAATTTACAAATATAATTATTACTAAATATCGAGCGTATAATGTCCCCAGGCAAACGTGTTTATTGAATCTTCGCAAATAAATCTTTTATCGTCGCGCGCTGATAGGGCCAACTTATTTTGACTTTGTGTGTAGATGTTATGTTTTAACGATCGAAATGAGTTTTGTTGCTTGTAGAGATCGCAATTTTCCAATAGACATTTCTTATAATCGTCAAATTGAATTTCCTTCTTAACAATGTACCGCTTAATACCTTCCGCTTTCTTTTCTTGCACACTTTCGCTCTCAATGGTAAATGAATACATTTTTGAACGCAAACCGACAAATTCCCTCATCACTTTACCACAATTCTCATCCTTCATGAAGCCCAAAATAGCCTTATTAACAAGCGGAATATTATACACGTTATTAGCATCGTAATTGGATGTGTCAAATTTATCAATATGCAATTTCATGTCGGCGTATACATTTTCAGTTTGAGTTAGTAAAATCAAACTGTCGGTATCTGTATAGCATAGGTTGACTCTTTCACCGTATTGCCTCTTCAAAAATCCGTAATAAAAGTCGTACATTAATAATTTGGAAAGTTCAAGAACGCAAAAACCCAAGTAAATTGGTTTATCGTATACAATTTTTAATTTTTGCATTTGAATTGCCACAAAATTGTCCGTAAACACGCTAATAGATTGAAAATTTAATTGTGACGTAAAGTGTGCCGCACCTTTTCGCTTATGTCGATTCTCCCAATGCGTGACCAGTCGAACATCAACCCTTTTCGCCACATTTTCGATTGTTTTGCCAAAAACAGCATTGTTCATCAATTTGTAATTATCCTTATCAAACTTGTTTTCAGCTTGTTGACGTAACCTTGTATTAAGGTCAATATAGCTTTTCATCCAAGCCGCCTGCTTAAATTGTAAAACTCTATGAACGTGTGTTACTTTCAAACCGTGTGCTAACACTTGTTTAAGATTTCGGTAATGTATTGTATATTTTTGTTTATTCTCTAAAGTCAAAAGTAATTTTTTATTTTTAAATTTTGAAGTAGGTGGTGTAAGATTTTCCGATAAAAATGGTAAATCATTATGCAGATTATGCAATTCTTGTGGATACTCAATATCCACCTCAAAAATATACCCTACATCGGACGTATCGCTTACATGCGCAACGTTCAACGCCTCAATTTCGGCTCGCGTTAACCAACTAAAATGCGATATCGGCATATGATTCGACATTGCCCAACCGTATAAATTGTTAGCATCCAAATACGTAAGATAAGTGGTTGGTAAATTGCAATCGTACGACTGCAAGTACGGATTGTTTGCTTTCGCATAGCGACGAGAGCATTGCGAAATACCACCACGAATTGCATTTTTGATTAATTGGCACATATCCATGTCGGTTAGCAACTCCAACTCTATACCGGTATACTTTAGCATAGCATCCCAAGATAGACCGGGAGATGTAAAATAATTACAAGGATCGAGCTGGTACGTGTTGAGGGAAACTTTACGAAATTTTTCAAACACATCGGCAAGCAACAAAACGTCAACCTTTAAATATAAATCCGAATAGTGCAATAGTTTCGCGCAACCGAACGTATCCCAAACGGTTTTCGCATGTGCATATTCTTGCTCCGTTATCGCGGTATTCGTTAGCGAGTTGAAAAAGTCCTGGCGCGAAGGTAGTTGTGTTTCTTCAAGTCGCGCCAACGAATCTACATACTGATACGGAAAGACACCCTTCCGTTTCATTAAAAGAAAATGTTCCGATATGGGAAATGTCTCCTTGATTCTAACAAAATCTTCAGTCTTTAAGTTATTCGCTAGTGCATCCAAAGAGGATGCCATAAAACGAAACGAATCTAAAAACCTTAATTGAAAATATACATCATAACTTGAACCTTTTGAATTGACTTTACGATCTACGACAATGTACTTTGTAAAACTGATGTAATTCTCCTTCTTTAGGGGAAGAACGTCAATTTTCTCACCGTCAGCTGCCAATTGCTTTATAAAAAGATGTGCGTCATAACCGGAAAGATTGTGGAAAAAAATTGGAATAAATCGACGAATTTGATAGTTTAAATTACACTTTTTGTGACTTGGACCTCGGTATATGGAGGAAAAATGGCAATGATCGCGGACCTTCCCATTGTCATTGTCGTAATCGTCGGCGGTAATTGGCTTCTCACAAATATGACAAGTTCGACTTCTATAAAAGTCTTTGTTTTCCCGTTGCGTTAGAGGCGTCATCGGAACGATCGTCTTAAAATGCGTAGCATATAGTTCTTTGGTTATCTCTGAAAGTCTAGTTACAAATACCTCCGCGCAATCTGGACCGCTGTACGTTTCAAATCGATTAAATTGCGAATTAAACGAGCACACAATTTGAAATGCAAAACTGTAGGGAATATGCGCATGCGTGTTTCGGGTATAAGAGCTGGCTGTATTAGGCGCGCATGATGGAATTGGCTGTAGCATACATTCAAAATCAGCATAAACTACAAAAGGCACCTTTAGTTTTTTTTGAAAATTGGTAAAACATAACATATTTTCGGGGACCATTGCACCTAATTTATTTTTCTTCAAGTCTCTAGTGGGTAGAATCGTACATATTCTATTACAATCGAATTGACGATGAATATCGAGATGTCTTTTCGTTTCAAAAAATGTTAAACAACCATTGCAAATAGGTTGAGACTTTTTTCGTCTATCATGTTGTGATGCAACAAGTCGTGACAGGCTCGTAATCAATACATACTGTGAAGCGCGATTGACATCATAATCAGGATCTTCTTCGTCTTTCTCATATAATAGCAAATTAACATGTACGTCTCGCTCTGATTTAGTCAAAAAAATTGGCCCCACCACAATATGCTCTTTAGAGTCTGTATCGTATTCTAAACCGTATATATTTATACTTAAATTATTCAAATTTTCAATTCGCGGAATATCTTTTAATTTTACTGGGAACGTTATATCTTCTAAATTTAATACTGTTGACCAATGCGGATATGAAGTAACACGGTCTGAGTTATGACATGGTGATGTCAAGGCTGCACAGAGGCACCACGCCAGACATTGATCATCCTCATTTTTTATATTAATACACGCCTTCTTGCCTTTGATATCTGGCGGTAAATCTACATACGAAGATGACCCTAGCGGTGAATACTTATTAATATTGATTTCGAGGTGTGAAACGCTCGCTAAACTCCACCCGCTGTCCCTCTCCTGATAAGTGTCGGCCTTCTTTTGAATTTTAGCCCCCAGAATGTCATACACTTCACTCAAGTTAGAACTACTATCAATAATAATATATTTAGTATTAAAAGATTTTAGTTCACCTTGTTGTTGTTGTTGTGAAGTGTTGTCATCGCCGTCGACGGTTGCCGCTGCTTCGGCCGCTGCTACACTTTGCGGTTTAATAAAATTACAAAACAGCTCCAATTGTAGTTTGAAAGTCTTCAAATCGGGAATGACATCTTCTATCAGCTTACATACCTTCAATTTAACGTTATCCAAAAAAGACGGAATGTCAGCAACTTCTCTATTTTCAACACGATAGCTTTTTATGCGATGTTGAAAGGCGCTCGTAATTTCGCTAATTCCATCCTCTTGAAGAATTATCAAATTATTGGCACGATGCTTTTGAGAGCGTAGATGTCCCCTATACTTTGTAGCAGTCGATAGCGTCACCTTACACGTGTTGCAGGTATGTTCGTGGGCTGGTCGAGAAGTAGATGGTCCTGCTTCGTTTAGCTGGTGGTTGCTAGACGACAACGAAGAACCAGAAGCAACTTTTTGTCTCTTTACCAATTCGTGTGTTTCGTCATCTTCTTCACAGCGCTTTCGTTTTTTCTCCACATTTATATGCGTTATTGTGACATATCGTTCGAGAGTGCGACAGTTACTAAACGATCTGGCGCATACAATACACACAACGCGATTATCTACTGTAGGAAGAGTAGCAGTGGACGATGAAGAAAAAATACGTATACATGGATGTCTTTTTAAATTGTTTTTACGACTAAAACTTTTTTCACAAACGCCACACTTAAAACGGGCCATCGTGAAAGTTTAACCGTCGGTATCTCCAACTAACAAAAAAAATGAGAAATAATAATTAACAATGAAAAAAAGAAAACTTACTTATTCCTCCTTCCAAAAAAACGGGTAAAAATTGGTCGCTTTCGCAGACTTTAATTTTATAACACAACCAAATTTCTTCAAATACACCCTCACGTATTATTATAACGATCTTGATTAGTATACTAATACGCTAATTTGAAAACACCATGAAGGAACAACTGCTCGTAGCACAGTAAACAACTTCCAACATTTCGGTATATTTATACTAAAGCAAACGCATAAAAATGACACGGTCGTGGAAAATAGAAAAAGGACCTCGGAACCGCTTGGTACCTATTAATGTAAAATATGCGAGCCGTGTGCAAAATGAAAAACAAGCAAACGCGTATATTTCAAAGGAAAACATTCATGTTTGTCCTCGGCGACGTCGTTGTTATAAATACTGCGCGCAACAAATACATAACAAAAAGTGTGCAAATTTAACCACTCTGAGTATTTGTAGGATTGTGCCAATGCAACTGCAATTGTATTACCTTTTGGCAACTGGTAAAATAAAAGGCTTACCGAAAAAAAAAAAATGTAAACGTTCTTTTGGGAAATTGGAATAGTGTTCAGTGGAATTTATTGAAAAAAGATGATGACCTATATCTATTTATGAGGTGTAGTGAAAATATTACATTTCAAAAATTATAAGTTCACGTTAGGTATGCAGCGGCGACTACGACTACAAGGACAACGACGACGAGTGCAAGCAGCAAACCGACCGTTGTATAAAATCAACAAGAAAAAAATAAATAAAATATAGTACTCTTTTTTATTATTTTATAAACAACGCAATATTTTTATTCAAATATGACCATAAATTTCTTTAAACACGCAGCCTTTTATTTCAAATACGACAGACCGTTGTAAAATAAACAAGAAAATATTCAAATAAAATGCGCGCCATTTTTTTATACTGCGTTTATATTCAATAAATATATTTAAACACGCAGCCTTTTATTTCAAACCCGCTATAGTTACAAGGTTAATATAACAGCTTCGCGTGCCTCAACTAAAAATATCGAGTTGGCGGCTATCCAGCCGACTACCGCGTCATAAACAATACAAATTGGCCGCGTCACTCATACTCTCTCCGGCATAAATATTTACATCTTCGCACTCGGGCTCCTTCCTTGGTCGGATCATTTTAATAACGCGGAAAAAAAGCGGCAAACGTTACGGCTGAAAGTATTCTTGCCCAAAATGATCAGTAAATTTCAATGAATATATTTTGTCAATAAAATTTTTCGATACAGGCCTTGGTTTAGGAGATATAGACAGATTTTTTATTTTTCCAAAAAAATTTTTAAAGTGCTTTTTTGGCAATTTTTCCAGCGGCATAGGGTCTGTAATTGTCAAAGCGGACAGGGGGTCTTAGGGGGTATTTTTGCAATTAGTTTTTCGATACGGGCCTTAGTTTAGGAGATATAGCAAGTTTTTAAATTTTACAAAAAAATTATTGCTGAAGAATTACTCCGATGGTTCTCCTGTGTAAGGTGACATGCGCGCGTGTGCGGAGGTTAAGTTCGAGCCTAGTCAAGCGTATTTTTGAATTAAATTTAAATAATATATTACAAAAAACGACCAACTGATAGCGCGCATGCGCAACAATTCGCAATATGGCCGATAAATGCTACACACAATACACTACAACGACCGACAGATTTCTTCAAATAAATCACACAAAATGGCTGACAGGTGCAACCCTAATACGCCATCTAACCGCCAGGTGGCGTGCTAATATCAAAATGGCCGACAGGTGCAACCCTAACATCCTATCTGACCGCCAGGTGGCGTGCCAACAACTTGGCCTTGCACTACCAGCCGATATATGGCGTTGACGTTCAAGGTCATATTTGCGCCGCTTGATTTGCGCCGTTTGAGGGAGAACCCGTGAATCCTATCTACTAATAACTTCTCCAATTCGTCATCAACGATCCTCTGTTTAGCAGGGGAAACCGGGTAATAGCGGAGTTTGATAGGAGGCGAATCAGTCACTATTTCATGTTCCACTGAAGTAGCAGTACCCAATACTCCGGAGCCCATGGACCGGAAAGTACGGTCAATCAAACCATTCAAGGCTAATCGCTGCGGCGGCGTCAGCTCATCTCGCATCTGCAAGTCACACACCTCCGTCGCACCATCGACGAACCTCCATACGTCGTTACGCAAGTCGGGGATTATACCCATTCCGCGCCAAAAATCCATCCCCAGGATCAGCCTATGGGGTAGAGCGGGAATCACCATTACATTTATCACACATGTCCTTCCCATCAACGAAAAAGGAGTCGCAATGGTTCCCAACGAAGAACAAACATCACCATTGGCCACGGCACAATCGCGGCGCGAAGTCGAGTCCAAGACAAGGCCCAGAGATAACAAAGCTCGGTAGCCCATCTCTCCAACGATGGTATTGGTCGCTCCCGAATCCAACAGACCGAGCATGTCGAAGCCCAAAATTGAGACGTTAAGGTAAGGTCTTGAGTCACCGGAAGCATGCGAGATGATGAAATCAAGCAGAACACGATGCGCAGCGTCGGGGGTCGAAAGGGGGTGTATGGAGGACCTCTGATGACCAATCAGGCCCTCCGATCGGAGTTTTCCGAACGGGGAGGATTACAATCGGGACAAGTCCGCATCGTCACATCCGGGCGCTTACATCGATAGCACCATTTGGGACGGGGCGGGTTTCGCGGGCACTCTCTAGCCATATGTCCTTTCTTGTGACAGTTGTAGCATTCCACGCCGGTGAGGTCCCTCGGAGGTCGCTGGGGAGCTGAAGACACAGAAGCGGCCTCCAAACTAGAAGATATGCACGCCAACTCACGCTCGACGCAATCTCGACTTCGACGAGGAGGGGCCTGATAATGATCGGCTCGGTACTTCTTTGTCTCTAGTTGGAGACATTCTGCTTCCAACTGTTCCATATTATGGACCGGGGGGAGCTGCATTGTATAAAAGGGGGCCAAATTTCGTCGTACTATATCCAGCTGTACATCCCTGGACATCTGTCCATACCGGGCAAACAGAGCCTGCATACACGATAAATACTCGACGATAGGCTCATTGAGTCCCTGGGTCCTACCCAGAAGCTCCTGGAATAAGCGACTTCGGTAGTCGGGAGGGAGGTAATGCTTCATTAGCAACTCGGACAGTTCCTTCCAAGTCTTACACTTCCGAATGGCCGATCGATACCACAACAACGCCTTACCGGTGAACAAATCCAACGATGAGCGATACAAGTCCTCCTCAGTACAACCCCGAGCTCTACTCAACTCATGGACACGATCCAGAAAATCCATCACGGACATAGATTTGGGATCTCCGGAGAAATGAAGATTCCACTTATACAGGGGAACTGGTCGATCACTCGTTCTAGGGTTCGATGAACGCATGCTGGTGTCCCGCGCCGGAGGCTCATCGGAATCTCCAACATCGGAATCATCACCGTCGTCAACCTCAGTGCCATCCCCGCCGTCAGCACTAAGGAGGGAGTTGCTTAAATTTAAATCCCGAGGTCGAGATCTCCTTTGCAAGCGTGTCAACAGAGCAGAGACTTTAGCAAGCCATTCTCCTCGCTTCTTCGCAGTGGCAGCCACAACTCCTTCCGTAGGAATTCCATCCACACGGCCCAACAAATGCAGTACCCGGGAACAGCAGCGCGGTTGACCGGATCGATCCTCTCCCATCGTCTGCACCAAGAGCTCCAGCTCGGTAAACTTTGCAGAGATGGCATCCAAATCCTTTTCATCATCGAACACGTACTTGGGGTAATGGAGAGGACGCTGGGCCCGCTCCAGCCTCATCATCGACCGCAAGCTGGCCCGGATATCAATAACAGTCATGGCAGTTGGGTCAACTCCTCGCACTTGAAGCTCGAATTCCAATTCATCTCGCTTCAAATGGTTCACATTCATCGCAGGCGCGGTCATGGCGACAGAGAAAGAATCAGTCACGAAAGAAAATCAAATAAATACCAACAATGGAGGGAACCGCTCGGAGAGGGGAGGTCACACGTGCTACACCAACGGCAAAACACACAACAACAACAACAAAAATCCCAAGCAGCAAAGCGGAAGCAGTTCAGCAGCAAGGCAGCAAAAAAAACAAACTCGAAGACAACAACCAAATTTAATTAACTAAGGACGACCTAATTAACAAAGAAGGGCCCCACGTTGGGCGCCAATGAAACACCTTGACTTTCAATTCCCGATGAAAGCTATAAAATATTTCAAAAATAAGTTCCGGAACCTTGAGCTCTACCTGTGCGCTCATGCAGTCCTTGTGGTTGCACCGACCAACTCTGGGAGAGGGCGTGGGGATAAACAACATCCAACCGCAAGGTGTTCCGAAATGGGCGCCACACAATCTCAACCCCGCCGTGGACTATCGCTTGATTGTGAAAGCTGGCTGAAAGAGAAATGATGCCACACAGGGACAAGAAGAGAACCAAAGTTGCCGGAAAATCAAGTTTATTAAATACCCATAGACAAAAAAAGTAAAAAAAAGTACACGAAATTACAGCGGTATCTCGGGAAAATATCCACTGACCAACAAGGTCGACCACCGTTCAAGTAATCCACACCAGAACGAGTCACAATAATACAATTTATCAAATACACCAAAATATCAAATAGCAACGCTTCGGCAACGTTAGTGCCGATAATTAACGTGAAAAAAAAAACTGAAAGATAAATGCGACAACCGACGAACACGTTCTTGGCCAAGCACGAAATTCACCGCCGTATCTGGGATAATATTCCTCCAGACGTAAAATTAAATTAAATGAATCCGACCGAAAAGCGTTGGGAATTTGATTAACAATAGTGTCAAAATGGATGAAATTAATAAATTAAAATAAGGCAATATTAAATAAATTATTGTCCCAAATGACCAGGACAATTCAAATTCAAAATTAAATTGTAAATTAAAATTCTCAAACCTTACAGAAACACTTTGCCGGTAACCCTTCACCCGACTAACCTAACCTCAACGTTTATCAAATATAAACAACCAAGTAAATTTAGAAAAGACAAAGATAAGATAAACTTATCTAACTAAATTAAATTAAATTAAATTAAATCAAATTAAATCAAACTAAACAATTGTTCACGAGGTTGAGGGAGGCTAGCTACCGTTGCAGCATACGCACAACAACGGTCCACCGCAACAGCTGTTTGTTGGGGTAGGTGAGGTTAGAAACCTTCCGGACAAAGAGACGATAGTGGTGAACGGCTCACCCAAAGTAAATTATACTATGAAAGAAAAATACAATTAATTACGACACGAATAAACTTCCGGCAGCACTGCGTCAAGGGCGAGGGCCACGCAGGGGCCCGGTGGAGATATAAATATAAGTCAAACCTTGACCTCGGCAGCGAAGGAATGTCCCCGTCTCACGAAGACACCCGCAGTCCTAGCAAGGCAAACTCTCCGCAGCTTCCGACGCTCCACTCCAGGAAACTGGTCCTCCGATCGAAAGGGTTGTCCTCCGATCCAAGGACGAAAACGTCCCCAGACGAAGACACCACAGAAAAGGATACACGCCACCAGACGTAGAATAAATATCCAAAGAGGTCCAGACGACGAATAAATATCCGACGATGAATAAACGAAGAAGCCTAAAAATATTCCTCGCAATAAGGAACCAATTCTCAAAGTAATAAACGAACCAGAGACTCACCCTAAGATCTTGAGCGGGCTTAACCGTGAATCTAACAGTAATCTACGTACTAAATCCGCACAAAAGGCGACGGGGTTCCAACCATATAACACACTACAATGGTTAAAACTTCTCAGCTTGGGAAGGATGGTTCCGCATACAGCGAGAGATACTTCGTATACCAGCAAGGCACCAAACAAACGAGTAACTCCAAGTCACTTCCACACAGCTTCACGTAGACTCCAGGATAAAGTTGACTGACAGCGATTCGTCTAACAACCAAGACTCAACAATCCAGAGGGACCAAATGCGGATCTATATAAAGCCTCGCTCCCCACTTTAACCGGACCAAAAACTTCGCAAAAATGCAATTAGAGCGACTTTAATCAAAGGAAACCAGTCATTAGGAGCAGAAAAATCCAAGGAGACTCATAATAACCCGGTCGACCAAATCTGAACAGTAGATTAAGAGAAAACAGGAGAAATGAATGGGAAAATACACTGTCTCGAACCCCGCATAAAAACTAGCCCTACTCAAATACGCAACTTTATTCAAACTCTGTTAATAGTGAACCAAATTCCACGAACGATGACTTGATGTAGAGCTGAATTTTTCCTCGTCACCATAAAACAAAAATCGTCGCTCTACGACGTCGCGTCGAAAAGTTACGCAATAAATCGATAAATCGCCCAAGAGGTACAGGAAGCGCCATCTTAAGGCGGATAGCGGAAACACGATCCAAGCTCAAGCTACCCATGGAAAATTACGGGGGGGGGGGGGCGCAACCAACCAGTAAGAATTCAACCTGTGTGCAAGACCTGAGAAACTTGAAAGCGGCGACAGTAGCAGAGCATAAACCCTTCAAAACATTCCGTAAAAACGGCAGTGTAACAATTTACTAAACGATCCATGGTCCGCTAAATTTCTGTCCAATGTTAGGAATATTGTATCTTATCATATAACGGTTTTCGTTGTTAGTAAACGGCATTTCACATCCATAATCAACCAAATATTTGGATAAATGGCAATCGCAACGCTGCGCCCGCTGCTTGATCCAAATGCATTTTATTGACGTTGCTTGGCAACGAGTCCGGCGGCCTGTAACCAAGCTCCCGGTGGATACCTGAATGTTTTTTTTATTATTACACCAATGTTTTATAAAATAGTGCTAACATGTTATACATTGCGGAAATGAGAAAAGACACGACAATCGGAAAATGCAAAAATTCAACATGGCGCCGATAAGAAAAACAAAAGTTGGCCATGGTTACGCGGCCATCTTTGATGTTATTTGAAAATAAAAAATGACACTGCATTCTTTGTTAAAAAAGTAGCGTGATTATCTTTATTTTTAAAGGTTGTGCAACAAGAAGAGTACCTAGATCAGGGATGGCGAACCTTTCTGTGACGTGGGTCAAATTTTGTTCATATTTTTTTTAGTAGTAGCTCGTGGGTCACTAATGCCCGTTAAGTTTTAAGTTTAATTTAAGTTGTGAAGTTTAAAAATTGTAACCGAGTATTTTTAACACCTTTAAAATTCAGTTGGCTTAACGGGTAAAAATTGGCGTGGTTTCACGATTTAAAATTTTTTAGTGGGGTTAAAAATTCTTAAGTGTTTGGTGCAAATGGTAGTAAGTGTTTGAATGAACAAGGAGTAACAAAAATTACATACAATATGACACACACACACATATATACATGTATAACAAAACTGATTACAAAGTATTTAATGAGAAATCTGTTGCTGTTTATTTTCAGATAGTTTTTTTATATTTGGTTCATATTTTGTATTCATTAGTTTAACGCACTTTGCAGTTAATTCCCTGTCAAGTCTATTTCTATTAGAAGATTTTGCAAAGTTCATTGAGGAAAATATGTGGACCCAAACATTGTTAAAGAGCATTAGCTAGTTTTTTCATTGATATAAAATTATTTGGTAAAGAATCCCATACGTTTAATATAATATTTTCAATTTTTACTGTGGGATCAATATTATCTGCACTACTTTCACACAGTTTTCCTTCTACTTCAGAAATCAAGTCTTCAAATTTTGTTTTCCACACTACGCTGCTTCGAAATTCGACTAATTCCATTTCTAAATTATCGATTCCTAGCCACATATAACTTCATTGTATCAAATTCTGTTTTGTATGGATATAAAACAAAGTGAAATGTATTTTCCAAACTTTTAAATTGATTGAATCTCTCCTCAAAAGCTCGTTTTATTTCCAGCAAAAATTATAGTGTTTTGAAAATGTTTTTGTAATTGAGGAAAATATTTCAAGATTTTCATTTCCAAATCCTTAGTAAAGATGTCAAGTTCCGTCACAAATATTTTAATATTTTCAAACATCGTTAAAACAATTAGTCCATGCCCTTGAAGTTTTTTATTCAGTTCATTAAAATGCTGAGTGAGGTCGCATAAAAACATTAAATCATTTAACCAATGTATATTGGATAATTCATCGAAACTATTGTCTTTTTCAATTAAAAAAAGCTTAATTTCTTCTAATAACATTACAAAGCGATTAAGGACTTGACCGAAACTAAGCCATCGCACGTTGTTGTATGTCAAAACCCCTGAATATTGGCATTCAATTTCCTTTAAGAATTCTGCAAATTGCCGTTTATTAAGAGCTCTTGCGTTTATAAAGTTGATTATTTTTATTACAACTGAAATTACACTGGAAAATGTTTTTAAACCATGCTTCGCACATAAAACTTGCTGGTGTACCGATTGGCGCCTCACAACGTGAAACAGAGAGGGGACTATACAAGTGCTACGGAAGTCTCTTTCAAAAAACATAACTAAAAGTTATAGACAGCATTAAAATTGCTTTTGTGTCAATGCAGTCCTTAAAAAATACAAAAAGAATATAAATTATCCACACAAATTAGAAAATCTCAATAAACCAGCGTTGGTTTATTGGTTGCCTAGCAATCGTGGGTCAGGTAAAAATCTTGCGTGGGTCAGTGTCTGACCCACGGGTCATAGGTTCGCCATCCCTGACCTAGATAATAACAAATTGGCACGATTTGAATAGGTTGATTTTCTCTGGAACCGCTTAACTGACTATGATGATTTTTTTATTCACATGTGGGTTGATCCCTCAGTTGTAAACATATAGAGGGGGAAAGAATTAATATACATTTTTGACAACAAAAATTCATTTTTTTTAGATATCATTTGAATGCGAGGTTTGATTTTAAAAACGTACTGTAGTAATTGTTTTTAAACATCAAAGGCGGTGTAGTCAGGTGTAGTCAGGTTTATTAGCAAATTTGTAACATTTTCGTAAAAATATAAAAATTAACATAATTTTCTAGTGTTCATTGTGTTCGCACGCGTTCACATAGATAAATGCAAAATATTGATGTGACACACCAAGCATATCAAAACCTTACAACCTAATGAAGTTGATCTAACACAGTGTTAGCAACATATCATAATAACCATAATAAAGCTGCTATTTTAGGTTTTCATATATAATTTAAGCAAATGTTATTAAAATGCCTAAGGCCCTACTAAGGCTACGTTTTTCAAAATATCATGATCGCATTGTTAAAAAACGATACCAAGTTTCGAGAAAAATCAAGTCTAGAAAAATGTATTATTTTTACTTTATCATACGCAGTATGTAAAATATTGTAATCGTGCCAAAATTTTTTTTGAGATTTTAGCTGAAATATGTCCTTTTGGGTCCCCTGCACATATTTGACCAAGGTACAAAAAAAAATCTGTATGTGTGTGTGTATCGGGACGAAACTTCATATTTAGAAGTTTCATTACCAAACTTAGACCTGAAAAGCTTTTGCTTCAAAAGGGTCAAAAGGAACTGGCTATTTGTCTTAGCATTTCTCAACGATTTTTCAAATGAGCTGTCATTTCCGTAATTTCGTCAAAATAGATAAATAATAAATTAAAGCACAGGAAATTTTGTATAATTTATGTCTATAAATTTTTTTGGTAAAATTCATAGTTTAGTAGCAGGAGCAAGTTCTATTTGATCGAAATCGTGTCTGCATTAATAGTAGGTAGGCAGGATATTTTGAAACTTTTGACAGTATTCAGAACGTCAGCGGTTGCGAAACCTCAATTCAACACGCAAATGCATGGAGAATGCCATGAGGAGGAGAAACACGCACGCACGTGCGCTATGTGAAACAATATTGAAGCATCTTGGTGTCATACACAAAGTCAATGTGTATTTCGAGTACGGATAGCAATGTTATGCATTTTTCAAGGATTTTGCAAATGAGCCGCCATTCCTGTAATTTCGTCAAAATAGAGGAAATTTTGTATAATTTATGTCGATGACATTTTTTTGGTAAAATAATAGTTTAGCTGTAGGAGCAAATTCTATTTGATCGCGATCGTGTCTGCATTAACATAAAGTTAGCCAGGATTTGCCAGATATTTTTATTCTAATGACGGTAGGTAGTGTCAAAGGCTGATTTTTTTACAATATCTGTCAAATCCACTGTCAATATCTGTCAAATCCTGGCTAATTCGTTTTATGTTAATGCAAACACGATCGATCTCGATCAAATAGAATCTCATGCAGCTAAACTATTAATTTTATATATTGTATGATAAAGTCATGTGCCTGGTCACGCCAGATTTTTTTATTTTAAAATGAAAAATTCAAATGAGGCAAAAACTGTATTATCACTTAATAACTCTTATGAGTTTTTTTATGCTGTCCGCCGAAGTTAATGAGTTTGCCACCACTGTTATAGGAGAACAACTCGAGAACCAAATCATACGATTATGTGAATCACTCGAAAGTGATGCACTCATTTATGGGCGCGGGCCAAAAAATTCTGATCTAAACGTCGGCGGTCCGCATACAAAAAAACTCAATACAAAAACTCGAATACTGATAAACGATTCTTTAAATAATACGATTATGCACATCACTAATTTAAATGTAGCATACTTTTATTATCAACTTTAGATAAATAGAATTATCTATATATTAATATATCTATATATCTATATATATTAATTAGAATTACCTACAGATTCGATTCGTGTTAGTATCGCGTGACTAATTAACATAGTTTGTATTTTTCCAGGCAATTGCGTGTTGTTGTCTGTGACGTCACTCGGTGTGTTGTATTTCTTATTTGCTTTTTTTATTCAGTTTGATTTCATCTTGGCATTTACGGGTTCAAAGAGGGTCTTTTGATAGATTTGTCCTATAATTTGCAGTAGTTATTGTAATTTAAGTTTTCACACTTGAGACCGAGGCTATATAAGGGTTCGTTTTGGGCGTAGATTTCCAGTACGTTTTGTAGATTGCTCCGATCCTTCGCCGGTCGCATCCAGATTTGAAAATGAAATGAGGGGTGATGGAATTACCCCTCAATGGAAGTATTGTAGTTTTATGGGCTGGCGAAGGAGATTTCATTGGCTGGAAAGGAGCTATTGATTTTGATAGGAGTTCGAACATCGGTAGAGATCTGTTGAGGAAGTTTCAGCGGAGGCCTGGAAATCCTAACCTTTAATATTTTGGCGACGCGGACTGGTGTACGAGGGAATTGCATAGGACCATATCGATGACGTTCCGACACATACCTTTCATAAAGAACGGAATTGCACCTAACCTCTCAGTGGGCCCCCATTTTGGACTTTCCATGGGTTGGGTACATGCTCGGATCTCAACAAGTAGGTTACCGGTTACATATTTTAACGTGACTTGAGGGTATCTTCCCGTACCGGTTTGCCGATGACGTTCCGACACCGTTCAGCCGTCGTAGGATTGTTGCCGTTGGGCTTCCGAAGGGACATAACCTCCTTCCGAGTTACTTTTGTTTTGTCCAGACTTTGATATTTGCACTAACCTCCAATTTGTCATTACTTTTGTATTTTGAATTTGTATTTGAATCTTTGTTTGATTTATTATTTAGAAATTTAGAATTTAATTATCACTTTGATAATTTTAAACTTTCATCTTTGCCGTTGACTTCTCCGTCAACATTTTGATTATAATTTTGATAATAACATAAGCTTATTACAATTTAACTCAACATCCAATTATTTTTATCATTTAAAATTTTAATGTCGTGAATTTTTGTTTTGTTTTTGTTATACTTTTACCTTTTGGTGGCAAAGTGTACATCATTTGTTTTCAACGTTTTGTGATTAAACCCAATACTGCTTAACGTTTATTTGTGGATTGGCCAATTTACAACGCAACGGTATTCATATAGCAATTTACGCACAACATCTGAGTCAAGCGTTGACGTTTGATATTTTGACCACACCTTTTTTTATTTGTACCCGATTGTATATCATTTATGTTTATTTTAAAATGTTTGACTTATTGCACAGTTTAGGAATTTATTTGACTAAGGTTTAGTGAAACATTTTGATCTCTTCGTTTGGGCAATAAATTGGTTTGTAACATCCTTGCTAGTTTTTCTGTCGAGTGCCATAACATCCCATCTACTGTCCCAAATCAGTTTTATCCACAATTTCAGTGAAAATTGGGTGGCGCCCTTGTTGCAACTTGTGTCAATTAGAATTGACCCACTCCCGACTCCACTTCGAGCGAGCTGAGGACCACTGGTGGATACCGAGAAAAAGGCGCACGACAGAAAGTATTTGATGTTAGCAACTTTGTCAAAATTCGGCCGTAACAATGCGTCCTAAATTGCTATTTAGGGTGATCATTATATTTCCAAATAATTCCTGTAAAAGACTTAGAAAAAAATTAATATTTATACAAATATAATTTTCTTAGGTTGAACTTTGCATATTGACACAAGGTAAGACCTTATACAAGGTGTGATCAGGAATATTGTATATTGCGCTAGTAGAAATAATATTAAATTGCCGCGAGACCTTAGCAAATACAGTAAAAAGCTGATTGCTAAATTAATAGCTTATTTTGAACGTGACGTAAATTGCTGCAAAATACGAAATGTTACTATCTCTGTCTCTATCTCTGCCACCCCTCTACTAATATTGGCTCGACTATACTTGAGCAGGAAATGAGCTTATATTCTGGTGACTAGAAACTCGAGGTCAACCAAATTGTCGGTTTCAACTTTCTCTAAAAGAAGATAATAAAGAACCTATCATAATAGAATTTATAGTGTTGTATTAATTAGAATAATGGAACGATTGCTGCTTTTGTGTTTTTGAACATTATTACTAGTACTGATTCATCTTCAGATAACGGTCAAGAGAGAAACGGTCAAGTAGTTTAATATATGAGCAAATCGAAAAAAAATATTAATAGAAGAACGCCAAGTGATATTTTTACGTTAGAATTAAAACACCTTTATCTTTAAAATTAAACTAAACAAAACTTAAGTTTTTTGTGGTGAGGGGTTCGGGAGAAAAAAGAATCCGAAAGACAAGCGTTAATTTAAAAATGCAAAATTAGGTACTTTTTACTTTTTCTCACTTGTCTTGCACTCACGTTTAAACTAAGAGGCAGCGTTACGTAGATATGATTCAGGAGTACAACAAATTTCATTTCCAATTCTATTGCTGAGTAGTTTCAGAGTTATGAGCCTTCAAACACAGGGGTAAATACAATCGAAACCAGAGACTCCAAAATCAACGCGAGCAAAGCTGAAACAAAATCATAACACAAAATCTTTTTGTATAAAATTTAATATCGAAGTTTTATATCACACAGTAAATAACAATGATTAATATTCAATGTGTAAAAAATTACTAGTTCATTCAAGTACCAAGACTTGCTCCTCAAATTACAATTTAAATTAGAATTATTCAAGAGCTTTTAGATCAGTCTTAGGCAATAAGAAAGTGAGTATTACACAGCTGAACACCACACAGCTAATCATCAGAAATGGCTGTAAACAACCAGCTTCAAGAAGCATAGGAAAAATGAGGTTGCCGATCATTGCACCTATTCTGCCTACCATAAGCACAAGTGATACGGATATTGTCCTGAAAATTTCGTATTAATACTTTATTAAAATTTAATTAAGTTCCTACCTTAAGCTTGTTGGAAATAGGTCCACTGTTACGGCAACTTGGACATTGCAGCATACTCCGATAAAAGCTATGTATATAGCTGTCAGACTTGTAGTAGTTTCAACATTCTGTGCAAAGTATATTGAGAAACCACATGCACTGGCTATGGTTCCAAGAACAACTGAAATTTAAGGTTAGCTCTTCTAGTTTTTAAAGGTTTGATGAATTACCCATAATTGTCTTCTTTCCTAATTTTACGACATATATACTAGCTGCCAGATATGCGAGTACGGACGCAGCTGCGACAATGAGGACATTCACATAAACAGAATCTCTGGAATCATCCTGAAAACCAACTAAAGTCCATAATTGTCATAGCGAAAAATGTCTGTAGGACAACCGTACCGTAATACACTCAGATAAAGTTATATTGCCACTAGGTGTGATGCTGCCGACCATCTCGCAAAGAGAAGCTTCGCTGTCCGGGTGTAGAATTTGGAAATCATTGATGGCCGTGTAAATTTGAGGCAACCATAACCTCAACGTGTTTTGCCTACGAAAACATAACCTCAATGAACCGCCCAGAGAAAAAGGTCAATAATCCTACCCAGCCATGAATCCCATCTGCATTGTACAAACCACGATGAGGTTCAATAAATATGGCGGGAAGAACAAGGGGGTAATTTGTTGCCAACCTTCTTTCAGTGCTTGCGCTGATGATCTGTTCGCTGTTACCAATCCTCCATGTTTTCCAATTGTCCTTTCTTTGATTTCGTCTACTAAGGACTTAACCTGAAGCAGATTATGTACATACAAAAGATATCTTAGCTTGTTTAAATCTCTTACAGGGTAGCTGCTTGGTGGCTTTCCGGTGTTTATGCTGTAAACCTGCTGGAAGACTCTTAAAGCTTCTTCGTTTTTCCCAACTGTCATCAAAAACTTTGGGCTTTCCGGTAAGAAATTATGGCCTATTGCGCTTATCATGCTCGTTATTGACGTTATCAATATGAAGAAGTTCCATGAGTGCAGTTCTACGGCCAGAATTTAGATTATTCGTTAAAATATATTCAAATACAACTGGTTAAGGAAACAATATGAAGATAAACGATATCATTCGGAAGGTTTTAAACCTTGGCAAAGGTGTTTATTTGACCTTACTATAACACATGTACAGTCCTGGGAAATACAAGTCAGGAAGAGCAGGGATTTCACTTTTCAGCAATAGAGCCCACCTTTATGAAATATATCTGGATATAAAATATATAAGTTGTTACATTTTCTATAGAAAAGGTGTAAGCGTTTTAGCTTTTAAATCCAAATTTCAGATGTTTATGAATGATGAGAATTTAAAATTGCCATTTGCCTTATCAGCCAGTAAACTTGGGATTTCCCTAACGATTAACCCGGTTGGTGTTATGTATGTACCTTTGATTGGTCATTACAAATAGCGTGCAAGAAGTTCCCATCGATATCGTGTCTGCGTCGCAAGTGATATCGTGTGGTAACAATTATACTTCTTAAGAACATATATTAGAAACTACCCACTGTTAACTACATGTTTATTGTTTTTACTTTATCATACGCAGTATGATGAAGTATTGTGCACAATTGTGCAGAAAAAGAAATTGAGATTTTGCAGACATAAGTCTTTTTGGGTGCTCTGATCATTTTTGACCAAGGTTCAAAAAAATGTCTGTGTGTGTGTGTGTGTATGTGTCATGTGTGTATGTATGTGTGTACCCGATTTTTGGGACGACGGAGAACTACCAAAGGTATCGGGACGAAAGATCATATTTAGAAGTTTTATGACCACACTTAGAGCTGAAAAGCTTTTCGTTCAAAAGGGTCCAAAGGAACTGGCTGCTTCCTCTAAGCATTATTTTTCAAGGATTTTGCAAATGAGCTGCCATTTCTGTAATTTCGTCAAAATAGTTCAATAATAAATTAAAGAAGCGGGCATTTTGTATAATTTATGTCTACGACATTTTTTGGTAAAATTAGTAGTTTAGCTGTATGAGCAAATTCTTGTTGATCGAGATCGTGTCTGCATTAAAACTTAGTAAGGGAGGATTTCACAATTATTTTCATTCTGACAGTAGGTGTGTCAAAGAGTGGTTTCTTGACATTGCCTAGTATCAATATTATCCATATACGTATTAGGGATTATACGGAGATTGTTCTATAGCGCCAATGTGTAGTCTCGGTTCCAACATTGGGAGACGCAGATATATATTACGTCTATCGATGTGGTGCCCGGGATCAACTGCGCAACGTGGCCAGTAGTTATTAAGACCGTCGACAGATGGCGCTATTGTAGCTTAAAGTGCGCGGTCGCGGCCGTTAGCCGGTAATATTCGGCATCACTAACGCCAAACCAGTGACAGCCCATAAATAACACTATGCATGTGGCAGCTCACTAACGCCAAACCACTGAGAGCCCATAGAAAACCTTATCCATGTGGCAGCTGGTGACAGCACTGTGGCAGCCTAGGGATCCAAGCCAGCCAATCAATACCACGAACATGACGCATGCGTAGTGTGTCGAGTGGCCTACGTCGGATGAGATAGAGATGTATGTCGCAACGCTAGTGTTGGAACAGCCTCTGTTACCAACATTCTTTATATCATATTGTATTTATATGATATTATCAAAATATCTGTCAAGTGCAGATACGATCGATCTCGATCAAATAAAATCTCATGCAGCTAACCTAAGGTGTGGCGAGAGTGAAAGTTACGGCCTTTTCACACGGGACACGGCGACCGTGCGTTTCTATCCATGTAGCTCGATGCTTAGCTTTTCGCACAACACGGATTTCAAACGGTACGTCACGGTACGAGTGAAAGGTTCGTTTTAATCTCATACACTTCGAACCGTACACGGATAAAACCGCACGGACGTCGTGTCTCGTGTGAAAACCCCGTTAGGATAAAATTGCGAAGCACCCGATATGCATTTTTTTTTTAAATTATTAGGTTTGCAAGGAGGTTGATATATAAACACTAGTTATGAGGCTGCAGAACATCATCATTTTCATTTGAATATTCCTACATTACATCGTGGGTTTACTGCAAAAGGTAAACTAGTTACATAAGATCGTAGTTTAAGACGAATTCGTCCATTATAAGTCGATTTTACAGCAATGACAAACACAAGCAGTTTTCGTCCAAAGTTCCGCTTTTTAAAAATATATTGGAATGTCAGAAACGTGTTTTTTAGAATTTGAAGTACTCCTGAATAACTCGATGTCCTAGAAACAGCAAAAAGAGGATTTCTGCACTTGCGGATTTCACCGGAGCTCAATTTTATTTGTAATTGGCCGGCTTTATATACAACTTGTTATGGAATTGCACCAACAGAAAACAGATCCAAAATATTGATTGAAAATTGACAAGAATCGAAATTTCAAATGTCATATGAATCTTTTCGTGCAAGCATCCGATCTTACCTGAAAAAATGCACATGTACGAGTAAAAACAAAGTCTAATGAACATGTAGTCAAAAACCGGCTGTTTTCTGTTACTTCAGAAAAAGAAAGTTTTACATCAGTTCCTCTCTTTCTTCTGTAGTAATATAATAGGATTGGCCGGGAATATTATATAGCTGCTCAGAGAGCACGTTGCTATTGGATTCTGGATATGTCGGGAATGCAGGTGTAAACCCGCAGCACTTGAGCCACAGTAGGCCCCCTGTACTAACTTCCCCAAGACGGTAGGCTTAGCCGTCCAGCCAACGCACTTTTGTGGCGAAGGCTAAGACTGCACCAAGCTCCGCCGCGCCGTCCTGATTCCCCTCGTTCCAGCCTCTATAACTCCAAATATGGAGTACCTGAGTTCTTGAAGGGTCTCGCTGTCAAATAATATATGCCGTGCTGACTCTTCTTCTTCTCCGCATCCTCTGCAGATGTCCGTATCACTGTAGCCTAGGGTGTACATGTGCTTTAGAAGATGGCAGTGTCCTGTTAGTAATCCAGTGACTAGTCGTAGATTCTTCCTAGTCATCCTCATATATAGGGCAGTCCTCTTAGCGTTGGGGTAGCAAAGCATTTCTTTCGCCTCACGACTGCCTGGTAATTTATTCCAGTGGTCTAGGAACTTTCTCTCAGTTTCTTTCCTTACTAATTCCGTAAGTGCTGACATTGTTAGAGCGAGGTAAGGTTCTGGCGAGCATGGGTTCCCTTTACCCAGCAGACCGTCACATCATTCCTGCAGGCCGCCTCACAGAGGGACTCGTGGCAGCCTACAAGCAGAGGTGATGCAAGTCGGTTCCGTTCGAGTGCCAGCACTGCTTGTCCGCTATCTGTGGTTATTATGACTTTCTTGTCTCTTATTGACTGTGCTATTGTGTTTGCTGCAAGGATTATTCCATACAGCTCCGTCTGTATGACCGTGGCGTATTTTCCCAACGGTTCTGAAATATTTATTTCGGGTTTGCCGCAATATACTCCGGCCCTCGATCCTAGGGAGTTCTTAGAACCATCGGTTCATATCTGAATCATGGTACAATCCTGATTTTCTGGGGCACAGGTAGATATATTGTAGGGCCTATCAAAGATTAAGTGTACGGGGCCAACATCAACCCGACTTGCCAGCATCGGTTGTTGTTTGCAAGCTTCTGTCAGAAGATGTTTTGCTTTGTCCCCGCACCTTGTTGACCATTATGTGTCTAAGGCTTGCAGTCGAATCATCGCTGTCACCGCCACCCCGTTGCTAGTGATTTTTATGGTGATAAAAAAATGATAGATTAATTGTCATTGTCTGATATACTTTGTATTGTAATCTGCGTATAATTAAAATAGCTAAACCTTCAAGAAGTTGTTTGCTGGCCTGACCATCACTACACTTCTAACGAGATTTTTCTAACACTAGTATCATTTGAAAGTGTATATTTAAAAACATTCTTACAGGAATTTTGTTTCCGCAAACAAAAATAAAACAAGGTGGAATTACATAAGATATTCTTATGGACATATTTGGGTAGTTATGAAGTTTTACCTGCATGCTGTTACTTTCTAATTATAAAATATGATGTTCTGTCATGTTTTAAAATATTTCGGTAGACAAACAGTTCACCAAACACATAAATTCGTTGTTAATGTTTGTGTACAAAAAAATACAAAAATATTGCTTTACTATCGCCACACTATATAGGAAGGAAGATATCTTCTCTACCAGACCATAAGAAGCTAGATAACTCCTCTACCAATTCGGTCACCGTTGACCGAATCGCTACGCAGATACGATATCGATGGGGAGTTTATGCATGATATTTTTAATGCCCAACCAAAAGTGTATACAAAAATACAGGTGGTATGAATTTATCCGAAGTCAAATACTAATTTAACTTGGATATAAAAACGTCTGCCACATAATCGTTACTGAGGAATCAACCTAGGATGGAACAAAAGAATTACCAAATCGAATGAGGTATCCGTGCGAAAATCTACTTAATTATGCAAAATTTTAATTAGAATATTAATTTTGACGCCCTGTTTATTTCTTTTATTTGCTGATCATATAGCTTTGTTATAGGGTTTATACTTACTAAATTGGCCATCTAATAAACTAACATCCCAATCCCTCGATAACACAAGCCAAGCTAGCAACGGTAACACCAAATTAGCTATTCCGAAGATAACACCTAATATCAATAAAACCTTTGCGCGGAACTTTGCCGCGTGGAATTCTGATAACACCGACATCAGAGCAGCAAATGGACCATTGATTCTGAAAATAGTAATACCATAATTTGTCTGTCTCTAGGGGAGACCGGGCAAAACGAGGTTCGAGGTAGAACGGGAAATGCACGACTCGTACACGCAACAGTGCCGACAAACGCGCTATTCGAACGAAATTCAGTCTCCTCACGTCAGTCAGCTGGAGATAAACTTCTCGCAACGTAGTGCTATGTGAGAACTAAGCAAGTTTTAACATTATATTCAACCAACAGCCATAGCTGTGGTATTGAGTTTTGATATGGGGTGCTAGTTACTGCTTTCTCTGTTTTAGGTTAGACGTGACTAGTATTATTTCAAAATATGTATGTTGTGGCAAAACGGTCGGGGCATAACGGGATACTATCCCATCGTGCCAGAATGGTTAGTAATTATAACCGAAAAACAGATAATGCAAATTGGGAAGAGGATGATATGAGAAGAGCAGTCAACGCTGTTATTTCTCAAAAGAATTGGATTTCTCAGATCCTCAAGCACTTATAATGTGCCTAAATCAACCTCTAGAACAACGTGTCAGGAAAGTGCGGAATTATAGTATAATAATAATAATAATAATAATCCACACCTTAACATCCCCCAACAGCTTTCGCCACTACGGGGGCATCGGCAAGCCCGAATTATCATTATTATGGCCCGCGTCTGTGGCACGTCTTAAGTGGGGAGTTTATGCATGATATTTTTAATGCCCAACCAAAAGAGTATACAAAAATACAGGTGGTATGAATTTATCCGAAGTCAAATACTAATTTAACTTGGATATAAAAACGTCTGCCACATAATCGTTACTGAGGAATCAACCTAGGATGGAACAAAAGAATTACCAAATCGAATGAGGTATCCGTGAGAAAATCTACTTAATTATGCAAAATTTTAATTAGAATATTAATTTTGACGCCCTGTTTATTTCTTTTATTTGCTGATCATATAGCTTTGTTATAGGGTTTATACTTACTAAATTGGCCATCTAATAAACTAACATCCCAATCCCTCGATAACACAAGCCAAGCTAGCAACGGTAACACCAAATTAGCTATTCCGAAGATAACACCTAATATCAATAAAACCTTTGCACGGAACTTTGCCGCGTGGAATTCAGATAATACTGACATCATAGCAGAAAGTGGACCATTGACTCTAAAAATAGTAATACCAGTAAGTTGTCTTTCTCTATTTAATAGTTATCTTACATAAATCCGGTCATATATTTTGCAACCAGCAACATTTTGAAAGACTGCGAAAATCCTGCCAAGACCACAAAAAAGGCATCAATGGTGTAACCGGCAATCAGCAACTTCTTACGTCCTAAAGTATCTGCTAAGAATCCCCACACAAAAGCACTGGTTATCATTCCTTAAATAAAAAATTATGAATTAAACAAATAACATGTGATACTTGTATGGATTGTCTACCTAGATATGTTATTCCATTGAGCATTCCTCTTTGCTCTAAATTTAAATCGAGGTCGCAGTGGGCAACGGGAAGGACATAAGACATTGCTGTAGTGTCAAACATGGCCGCCCATCCACATGGTATGGCAAGCATTATAAGTATTATGTTGAATTTTCCGAAACCTGTTAGCGATATTGCTGTTTCAAAGTCTGCATTTGTATCTGAAATAAGCAAGTAGTAAGACATAAGCAATGCAGTGAAAGTTGGATTGCTTAAATATTTTTGTTTCATGTCGTCATCATGCACATTTTCCGAAGTGAACTCCAGGGCTACTATACATCTCATTTTAATTTTGATAATCATTTGTCAGCATGCAAACAAACATTAAAAAGGATTTCCATACTTGTTTGGTGCTATTCTTGACCTCAGTTCAGCAAAGTCAGAAGAACTAAATATTAACAGAGTGGGTCAAGTATCTTTAAAATATCAATGTAAATAACAAAGGTTATTTCGTTTTTTATAAGGGTTGCAAAATCCACCGGTTACAGTCTTAACAAGAGAAAAAATCCTTATAGTTTCAACAAAAAGAGATTTATTGGGGTTATATTTAGTTAATATATTGGGTTATTTAACCTTAAAATAAGTTAAATTTAACCGATAAAATATCTGTATTTCTAGTGACTTTTTCCTAGTGTGAACCTTACGTCTAGTTTTATTCCTTCTGGTTATTAAATTGAGTACAGTGGTAGAGCGTTGGTCATCTCACTAGGTGGTCAAAAAGAATTACCGGAAATCAGAACCTATATGCCTGACCTATATGCCAGTATTGTTAGATCTACTTCCACCAGGTCTAGACCAGCTTCTAAATCATTATAAATTAAATAAAGTCCCATGAAAAACATACAGAGTGCTTTTATTTTATGACAGACACAAATTAATTGCTCCGAGATGTCGAGCTGTTGAATATGGAAATAAAATAATTCTTCGGGTTTATTAAATTTTTGTCAGTTTAATGAACAATAACAAACGTGAATAGCGAGGAGTAAATGAGTTATTTGATAACGTGGATTTTCTTGTGTTCAATATTTATTGATCGCCAATTTACATTACAGTATGAGACATGTCACTCAAAAACATATAGCTATCCAAACGAAACGATAGAATTACAAACGAATGAAACACAAAAAAAATAATATAAAAAGTAAAATGGTGTACCATATGAATAACATTTATAAAATAACTAAAGGTAAATATACTACAACATAATGAGTAATGACACATAAAAAGGAGAGAAAAAAATAACCAAAAAGCGAATAAATAATGATCCTCACAGAAATCAACCGCAAAAAATTCTTCGACGCCTTCAATTTCCGTTTAAATAAGTCACGGTTTGAGTCTTTTAGTCTGTCCGGAACATGGTTATAAACTCTGACTCCTAAAACACCAAGGCTGGTTGTGTGCAATCTATGACGCGTCATGCGCAGATCAACCGCCATCGATGTTCATGAATGTAGCACGATACCTCGACGATGTACAAAGAAGCCAGTGTCTGTATATTCAGATCTGAAAGCAATTCACGACAGGACGTGATCTGAGTAGCGCCCGCTATGCATCGTACTGCCCTCTTCTGAGCTACAAATACGTCAGAAGCACACGAATGGGAGCCCCAGAGCAATATGCCATACAAAAGACGCGATTGAATTTCGGCGAAATAAACTGATCGTAAGTTATTTACTGTTGGCACATCTCTTAGATAACGCAATTTGAAAATAGAGGTATTTAATCCCGAAACAAGCTTCGCGCAATGCTGTTTCCATTTCAATGTGTCGTCTAGTTGCGCACCCAAAAAAGTGACTACTTCCCCAGCACCTATCTGATCCACTCCAATGGAGTTAACCAATGTTGGCAACACGGACAGCGGTGACGATCTGAACATTAAACGTTTGGTTTTAGCAACATTCAGTGACAAACCATTCGCTGAAAGCCACGTGACTGCCTCGTCAAGGCAGTGTTTGGTCGCTTCCTGGATACCCGAGCCCTTACCCGCAATCAATATGGTCGTATCGTCCGCGTAATTAATCACCAATCGTTCAGAAACGCCACTATATCGTTGATCAACAACGAAAAGGGTAACGGAGCAAGTACCGAGCCCTGTGGCACTCCTATATTAATTGGCAGACTGTTGGATCGGTAATTGCTCCGCTCAGGACCAGCTTTATGCTTTATCTCCACGAACTGTTGCCTGTCGCAAATGAAGTTGGCCAACAATGACAAGAACAAACCACTGAAACCTAGCAGCTCCAGCTTCTCCAGCAGTATATTGTGCTGTACGCAATCAAAAGCTCTACTTATGTCAAAGAAGAAGCCAACTGGAATGTTTTTTTCTTCCCAGTTAAGTGTAATTTTATTGTACAAATCTAGTACCGCTATTATAGTAGACCTGTTTTTGCGGAATCCGTGCTGATGATCAGTAATAAGGTGATGTTTATCAATGAACGATTGAATCCTTTGCAGCATGGCATACTCAAATATCTTGGAAAAACACGATATAAGGGAAATCGGCCTGTAATTCGCTGTTGTTTGGATTTCCCTTCTTATAAAGGGGAATGGTACGAGCTAACTTTAAAGTTTCTGGAAAGGCACCAACTTGGAAAGTCAGATTTACCAAAAAATATAATTTATACGCCAGTGTGTTAAAAGGATAAACGAGATTAAAGTAGACGAAATTCTGAATAATTTATGACTATAGCATTTTTTGGTACAATTAATAGTTTAGCTGCATGAGCAGATTCTATTTCTTCGGGATCGCTGGTACTGCATGGGCAGTACCCGGCACTAGTTAGCCACCTGGCACTAGGTAGGAAGGATTTGTCAGATATTTTGATTCTAATGACAGTCAAACGCTGTCAAACGCTGATGTTTTGCCAATACCTACTGTCAATATAATCAAAATAAATGTCTAGTTCTAGTAGTTTTATTTTAATGCAGACATGGCCGATCTCGATTAAATAGAATCTCATGCAGAGCTAAACTATTAATTTTATATGTGGTTGGATAAAGTCACCTCGGATGGCCACCTCGGATTTTATTTATGTAAAACTACCAAATATTTGGACTAGTTTCTCGATTGTTCAGCTTATAATGCGGTTTACAAAATTTACACTCATGGTCAATTGGTTACTTCATGACTTCTCTTACTAAGGTGACCAACCGTCCCGAATTGGGCGGGATGGTCACGAAATTGGACATATTGTTCCGAGTCGTGAAGCGCCCCGATTTTGTTGTCCAGATCTTTTTAGGAAATGTGGTATATATTTTACTATTTGTACATCTTCATAAAGAGAAATGAAGAGAAACTTCTTCTGTGCGTCTCGGTTTTTATTATTATTATTATTCATATTTTAATCGATATTTGCTTTTTCAAATAAAAAAAATCTGATGTGGCCAGGCACATGACTTTATCATACAATATATAAAAAAAATCTGATGTGGCCAGGCACATGACTTTATCATACAAAATATAAAATTAATAGTTTAGCTGCATAAGAATCTATTTGATTGAGATAAATCGTGTCTGAATTAAAATTACACTAGTTAGCCTGGATTTGACAGATATTTTGATAGTCAATAGTATCAATAGTAGGTATTGTCAAAGCATTAGCATTTGACACTACCTACTGTCATCAGAATAATCGTTATTTATCTCACAAGTGCCCAAAGTTCGGAATAGCGCGACGAGCGGTGGTGCGGCGGGTCACCGATGGCGGAGCGTCGCCGTCACATGTGAGCGAGTCGCGCTATGTAGTTTCCGGCAGGAGTGACATCAACGTTTTTTGTGTTGTTTTTTGAGAAATACGTATTTAAAAAAAATCCAAAATATTTCTGTATAGGAAATGTTAGGTTGATACCACTTCTACGAAACGTCAAGTTTAAAAAGCTAGTTCAAATTTTGACAGATTTATATTCGTTCATGACACTGTAGATGTCACATCCGTACCAACATACTAAAATATAACTACACTCATCGCTATACTTTATTTACAATTTTCTCAATTTATCGTTTTTACAATTAGATATATGTAACAACGGGTTGATATTTCGTATCAACAAACGATCAAATTGGTGATCTTATTTTATTTGTATTTTGTATTTTGTACTTTGCCGCACTAGAACGGCAACGTTCCGTAACGGTTCTCCAAACTCTTATGAAATCAGCTGTTTTCGAGTGTGGCAGCCATAGACATTTCTGTGGTGACAGCACAAAAAAATTATTGTCAAATCCAGGCTACTATGTAGTGTTTCACATCAATGCAGATGCGAGCGATCTCGCTCAAATAGAATTTGCTCTTGAATCTAAACTATTATCTTTACCAAAAAATATCATAGGCATAAATTATTCAAAATTTCCTCTACTTTAATTTAATATTTAACTATTTTGATGAAATTACAGAAATGACGGCTCATTTGCAAAATCGTTGAAAAATGGTAAGAGAAAATAGCCAGTCCCTTTGGACCCTTTTGAACCAAAAGCTTTTCAGCTCTAAGTTTGGTCATAAAACTTCTAAATATGAACTTTCGTTCCGATACCTTTAGTAGTTTCTCCGGAATCGTCGTCACAAAAATCGGGTACACACACACATACACACACACACACACACACAGACATTTTTTTGTTCCTTGGTCAAAAATGTTCAGGGGACCCAAAAAGACCTATTTCCGCTAAAATCCCAATTTTTACTTTATCATACGCAGTAAGATAAAGTATTGTAATCATGCCGAAAAAAAAAATTGAGATTTTAGCGGAAATAGGTCTTTTTGGGTCCCCTGAACATTTTTGACCAAGGTACAAAAAAATGTCTGTGTGTGTGTGTGTGTGTGTGTGTGTGTGTGTGTATGTATGTCTGTGTGTAAACGATTTTTGGGCGACGATTCCGGAGAAACTACTAAAGGTATCGGAACGAAAGTTCATATTTAGAAGTTTTGTTACCAAACTTAGAGCTGAAAAGCTTTTGGTTGACAGGGGTCCAAAGGAACTGGTAGTGTATCCTAAGCCTTTTTGAAAGATTTTGCAAATGAGCCGCCATTTCTGTAATTTCGACAAAATAGTTAAATAATAAATTAAAGTAGAGGAAATTTTGAATAATTTATGCCTATGATATTTTTTGGTAAAATTAATAGTTTAGCTTTAAGAGCAAATTCTATTTGATCGAGATCGGTCGCATCTGCATTGATATGAAACTTCAAAGTAGCCTGGATTTGACAAATATTTTTTTGTGCTGTCACCACAGAAATGTCTATGGCTGTCACACTCGCAAACAGCTGATTTCATCAGAGGTTGGAGAACCGCTATGGAACGTTGCCGCTCTACTGCGGCAAAGTAGAAAATACAAAATTCAAATCAAATAAGATCGCCAATTTGATTGTTTGTTGATAAGAAATATCAACCCGTTGTTATCTAATTGTAAAAACGATAATTGAGAAAATTGTAAATAAAGTATAGCGATGAGTATAGTTACGTTTTAGTATGTTGGTACGGATGTGACATCTACAGTGTCATGAACGAATATAAATCTGGCAGAATTTGATTTAGCTTTTTAAACTTGACGTTTCGTAGAAGTGGTATCAACCTAACATTTCCTATCCAGAAATATAACCATTTTTAATTTTTTGTAAGTACGTATTTCTCAAAAAGCAACACAAAAAACGTTGATGTCACTCCTGCCGAAAACTACATAGCGCGACTCGCTCACATGCGACGGCGACGCTTCGCCTTCGGTGACGCGCCGCATCACCGGTCGCCGCGCTATTCCGTTCTTTCGGCACTTGTGACTTAAATAACTATTATTCTAATGACGTAGTGTAGGTAGTGTCAAGTGCTGATGCTTTGACAATACCTACGATTTATCTCAATAAAATAGATTCTCATGCAGCTAAACTATTAATTTTATATATTGTATGATAAAGTCATGTGCCTGGCCACATCAGATTTTTTTTTTTCGGCACGATTACAATACTTTACATACTGCGTATGATAAAGTAATAATAGCTGCATGACATTTGTTCGAGATCAGTCGTGTCTGCATTAAAATAAAACGTCAGCCAGGAGTTGACAGATATGTTTATGCTATTGACAGTAGGTATTGACAAAACATCAACGTTTGACACTGACATATCTTGGCTAACTTGCTCTATATTACTGCAGTCACGATCGATCTCGATCAAATAGAATTTGCTCATACTTTAATTTATTATTTAACTATTTTGACAAAAATTCAGAAATGGCGGCTCATTTGCAAAATCCTGGAAAATGCTTAGAGTAAACATCCAGTTCCTTTGGACCGTTTTCCTTTGGCACGATTACAATACTTTATCATACTGCGTATGATGAAGTCAAAACAAAAATGCACATTCGAAAGAGTTTTAAGAAACAATTTCCTTTATTGGGAAATATGGACTCATTTCTAGACGGATATAAAGTTTTTGCTGGACAGGGTTCCATCAATGATATACAATTTTAAAAATCATCCACAATTAGTTAAGCACAAACAATAGCTCGACGTTGCAGATTCTAGAAAATTAACACTATTCTTTGGAAGTGAAGCAGTAAACAAACTCAATGACAAACAAAGAAAAGGAAAGTCCCTTTAGATAATTCGTTTGCAGGCCTAAACTTTTTCTGAAATGTTTAGACAATACACTCAGGAGAACAAAGACGAAAGTAATTATATCAAATGTGTGTCATTGCAATGGGAAAACTTTAAAAATAGCAAAGTTCACAAATCACAAAGTTTTTGCCGACTTAGTTTCCTATACGATTTACTTACAAAAATATTCATTTATGTACCCTCCTCCCTCGGGTCTCAGCGCGCCCCGCCTTAAAGTATTACAAAGTTGGTCAGCATATCTATCATTAATTAAAATTTCACTGGTACAAGTATAACTAGTTTATCTATAATGACAACAATTAGGTACATATTATAATCCTTGTACTTACACGAAACATCTTGATTATCTGCCGCTGGATAGTTATTATTTTTGTGATTTTCTACGGGCATTGTCTCCATTCTGTGCAGTTTCGCAAACCTTGCACGGTAACATACCAAATCAAATGAACTTTAAAAGTGATACACAATACACGCTTCTACGGTCAAGTCACCTGAGCATACAACACTCAATTGCGAAATACTTTGTAACAATTGCGAGAGTAAACAGCTATGGAACCATATAAATCTATCAACCGGATTTGTTTGACTTGTTACAATCAGGTAACTATTACTTTATACAAAATATTCAAAATCATTCGGGTTACCAATAAAACACAACAAATCCTTATCCAAAATTCTTTAATCAAGTGCCTTCATATCTGTTTTTGGTAAAAAGAATGTTAAAAATACGCAAGCTATTACTAAGCCACCAATCATCAAAAAAGGATAAAGACATCCAATTTGCAGAAGTACAGGAAACACTATATTTCCACTCATTCCGCCAATTCTTCCTATCATTAGCACTAGCGAGATGGCGATAGTCCTAAAATAAGCTCAATTAAATTTTATTCGTATGGAGTTAAGGTTGAAACAAACCTCAAACTTGTTGGAAACAAGTCAACAACAACAGATAACTGAACGTTACATGCCACACCAAGCAATGCATTGTTTATGGCTGCCAATCCGGTCGTCGTTTCGATATTTTGAGCAAAATATATACAAAATCCGCTAATTCCACCAATACTTGCGAGCATAACTATAACATTATTATATTGTATTGATAGATGATATCAAAATGTAAATATCTACTTACTGATTACAGACTTCTTTCCCACATTGTTTATGATACCACCGGCTACCGAATATGCAACTATGGTCACAGTTGCGACAATTAATACGTTAATGTAAACCATGTCCCTTGAGTTGTTCTGAAAATAAATACCAATTAAATGCTTTAGTTACAAAAGTTGTTTGGGTGTTTACCACAATGCAATCGGATATTGTAACATTTTCACTTGGTATGATGATGTCTAGCATTTGACAAAGGGAAGCGTCTTCGTTTGGATATAGAGCTTTGTAATCGTTTATGGCCGTGAAGATTTGTGGAAGCCATAATCTTATGGTGTTGACCCTAATGGTAATATCAAAAATAAGAATTATTTGATGATAAATAATACATTATTGCCTGTTTAATATTAACGCTGTTACCAACGGGTTTACTGGCGCGGATTATGGGATATTCTACAATTATTTGAAATCCGTTTTTCGCTCCTAACACTAAATGTTATCTACATGATGATGTCTTATCCTGATAAGGACTGTTTATTTTCGACGTTTCTCTGCTCTATATAGTCATATGCATTCAAATTGTTTCAATGTTTACGGCAGCTTATTTTCAATAATGCCAACTCCACATCGGTTTATGTCTCTGCTTGAGGACCCCATTAGCGCTTAAGAAGTTGTCGCTCTATACACGACTTGAGTGTTTCCAACTGTATGTACTCAATCGATCAATCACACCACTGTATACTCTGCGAGCCGCAAATCAATATAAGCATATGCAATGAACAAATATACCCGGACTGGTCGGATTGAATTTTTACCGCTGCTGAGATCGTCCCATATCCTTCTTATACTTGAGACACGCCCAGCCTGCAAGTTATATCTCGGTCCCTGTTCTAAAATTAGTTCTAATGTTATTGGTTACAAGTTCAATAAACAAAATTCCTCTTCAGCAGTGATATCAAGCCGCTGCTCTCAACACCCTCGGTGCGGCCCGCGAGCCCTCTCTAAAGATAGTATTTCAAGAAACCCAAACTTAAAAAATATGAAACTTATGTGTGCACATTCTTTAATTATTACGTTTGCTCGGAGCTTCGGTGTGTAAACACTAGTATTACTTATAAGCAGCAGAATAGTAATAATTTTTATTTTGTTATTCCTACATTACATAGTGGTCTTTCTGTAGAAATTAAATTATTTAAAGGTGAAACTTTCCTAAATATAATATCATACAAGTGAAATTTACGGACACTGTATTTCATTAATGTCACAAGGAGTTTTTGCGAATGATAATTATCCCAGGTGAGGATAATTTTTGGAAAAAACACTTCCGCATGGATTTGAACTAGGAACCCTCCAATTTTCGGTTGACAGCTCTCCCAGTTGAGCTACAGAGACTGAGGATATTTATGGTTTTTTTTTGTCACTTCAGGACTTGCAATCCGAGTTTCGAATTAAACAAACCCGTCGTGACACCTATTGGGGCTAGATGGAAGTTTGGTAACTAGGAATCGCTAAATGTTTATTGCTAAACAGCTCATACAGATGAATAAATTCAATGGAAAATGGTTATTACGTAAACTCGCCAGTAATGTAGAATGAACTAAAGAAGCGAATGATTATTAACCCAGGTGAGGATAATTTTTGGAAAAACATCTCCGCCTGGATTGTGTTTAAAGTTCTCTATCAAGTTCTCTATCACCCGATGAAAAATTTATCGGAAAAATGTACTAATATCGTTGTTCAGAATTACCCAGAAACAACATGAACAGAAGTGCCCAAAATATTTTAGAATCCAAAAGAATTATTTAAAATTGACTTTTTTTAAACATCTTCATAAATATCATTAGAATGGAGTTTTGAGAATAAAAGCTTACTGTAGCAATTATTAAATAAATTTTTGTCTACTGTTCATGAAACATTGTATTTAGAGATTTGGGGTAATTCTAAGCTATACAGATCAAAAGAATTAAGGGATAATGAAAAAATTGTCAAATTTTAATTTGATTTTCTCCCCCAATCATTTATCCGATTTTGATGATTCTTTCACTCCCTGTTAACTTAATTCTCCAGAAGTAGTAAGGATAAAGAGTTTTTATTCGACTTTCAGCTTTGAGTATATTACAGAATGGTATTGCTTTTTTTCCTGATCTTCCAAGCACTCTATGGGGGTTTAAAACGATAACAACTAGCAGTAACTGGAATGAAATAGTAATCCCATATTATCTGAACATTTTGTTTTGTGATTCACTACAATAGTGCTGTTTTTAAAGAGGATACAAACAGAAGAGTACCAACAAAATGGAATAATTTGAACGTTGTTTTTGTCAGGATGATCCTTTTATTCACATGTGTGTTGATTTCTCCGCAGTAATACGGTGGTAGAAACTTTTGCTTGAATTTTAGTTTTAAACTTATACAGGGAGAAAGAATTAGATAAGAAATATTAAAAATTGAAATTTTCTAAATTATCTTCGTAAATATCATTTGATGGGGATTTGAGATTAAAAGCTTACAGTGCCAATTTTTTTATCATAAAATAAAGTTATAGTCAACCTTAGAAGCTATTTGCTTCTTTTCAAAAAAAAATGTAAACGAATTATTTTTTATGTGTACAAATCTTTGTATTTAGAGTTTTTAGGTATTTCGGCATTATTTCAAATGAAAAATGTTTGATAAATATCCTTAATATGATTTTTTAATTATTTTGTTATCTCCGGACTTGTGTTCGCACGGGCAACCACGATAAATGAAAAATATTGATGTGATTAATCAATCATTTCAATAATTAACAACATAATGAAATTGATCTAACACGGTATTGGCACCATGGTATAAGAAACATAATAATTTAGAAAATAAACTGCTTCCGGTTATGCCGTGTGTCAAGATTTGTAAATGCTGACGTTTTGCGAACCATGTTGCTCGCTTCTTCAAATCTAATTGAATACTGAATTTCGATAACGTGACGATGTTGGCAAGGGTAAGTAATTATCATCGAATGCTTATTAGAGAAGCCATCGAAATTTACAAACATCCTGACAACATCAATCGCGAGGACGGTACTCACATTAGTAGGGTCTGGAAATCGATCCTAACGCGGTCAGGTGGAAAAGCACATGGGAGCGGTAGCTGCAGATGTGCGCAGTGAGGTGTAAATTTAGGTATATAAGGGAGATTTTCTTGGTAGGTCTTCAGTATTCAATTAGCTTTGAAGAAGTGAGCAACATGGTTCGCGAAACGTCAGCATTTATAAATCTTGCCACACGGCATAACCCGGAACTAGTTTATTTTCTAAATGATTCTGGCCGTGAAAGCCTACGTACTTATTTGTATTTAGAGATTTGGGGTAATTCTAAACTATACAGGTCAAAAGAATTAGGGGATAATGAAAAATTTGTCAAAAATTTTAGGTTGATTTTCTCCCCAATCACACATCGGATTTTGGTGATTCTTTCACTCACTGATAATTTAATCCTTCAGAAGTTTCCAGACGAAGAGTTCTTATTCGACTTTCACTTTTGAGTATACAGAGAATGATATTGTTTTTTTCCTGAACTTTGAAGCACTATATAGATATTAGTAATATCATATTTTCTGAACATTTTGCTTTGTGATTCACTTCAGTATTGGTGTGTTTAAAGGGATACAAAAATAACAGTACCAACAAAATGACATGATTTGAACGTTGATATTTTCTGGATGATCCTTTTATTTACATGTGAGTTGATTCCTCCGCAGTTATACATACGGTGGTAGAAACTTTTGCTTGAATATCAGTTTTAAACTTATACAGGGAGAAAGAATTAGTATCCAAATATCAAAAATTGATATTTTCTCAATTATCTTCGTAAATATCATTTGATGGGGGTTTGAGCTTAAAAGCTTACTGTCCCAATTTCATAAAATAAAGTTGTAGTCAAGCTTAGAAGCTGTTTTGTCTCTTTTCGAAAAACTTAAAAGAAATTATTTTTAATGTTTATAAATCTTTGTATTTAGAGTTTTTAAGTATTTCTGCATTATTTCTAATAAAAAAGGTTTGATAAAAATAATTTTTTTTATTTATTTTGTTATCTCCGGACTTGTGTTCGCACGGGAACGCACAGATAGATGCAAAATATTGATGTGCCTCATCGATCATTTCTAAAATTAACAAATGAAATGAATGAAATTGATCTAACACGGTATTAGACCATGGTATAAGATTCATAACAAAGTTGCTATGCTTGATGTCACGGGTTTGTGGAAAAAACTGTACTACCAGTTAATTTTTTTGTTTAGTTTTTACTTTATCATACGCAGTATGTAAAGTATTGTAATCGTGCCGAAATTTTTTTTTGAGATTTTAGCGGAAATAGGTCTTTATGGGTCCCCTGAACATTTTTGACCAAGGTACAAAAAAATGTCTGTGTGTGTGTGTGTGTATGTGTGTGTGTGTGTGTGTGTACCCAATTTTTGTTAATTCATTTCCGGAGAAACTACTAAAGGTATCGGCACGGAAGTTCATATTTAGAAGTTTCATGACCAAACTTAGAGTTGAAAAGCTTTTGGTTCAAACGGGTCCAAAGGAACTGGGTGTTTACTCTAAGCCTTTTTCAAGAATTTTGCAAATGAGCCGCCAATTCTGTAATTTCGTAAACATATTTAAATAATAAATTAAAGTAGACGAAATTATGAATAATTTATGCCTATGAAATTTTTTGGTAAAATTAATAGTTTAGCTGCAAGAGCAAATTCTATTTGATCGAGATCGATCGCATCTGCATTGATATGAAACTACATAGTAGCCAGGATTTTGACAATTATTTTTTTGTGCTGTCACACTTGAAAACAGCTGATTTTATCAGAGGTTGGAGAACCGCTATGGAACGTTGCCGCTCTAGTGCGGCAAATTACAAAATACAAATTTCAAATAAAATAAGATCACCAATTTGATTGTTGATAAGAAATATCAACCCGTCTTTATATCTAATTCTAAAAACAATAAATTGAGAAAATTGTAAATAAAGTATAGCGATGACTGTAGTTTTATTTTAGTATGTTCGTACGGATGTGACATCTACAGTGTCATGAACAAATATAAAGCTGTCAGAATTTGAATTAGCTTTTTAAACTTGACGTTTCGTCATAGTGGTACCAACCTTTTCATTATTTTTTTTTTAAATACATGTTTCTCAAAAGCAACATAGAAAACGTTAATGTCTCTCCTGCCAAAACTGGATAGCGCGACTCACTCACGTGCGACGACGACGCTTCGCCTTCGGTGACGCGCCGCATCACTGTTTGTCGCGCTATTCCGTACTTTCAGCACTTGTGACATAAATAACTATTATTCTAATGACGTAGTGTCCAATGCTGATGCTTTGACAATACCTACGATTTATCTCAATAAAATAGATTCTCATGCAGCTAAACTATTAATTTTATATATAGTATGATAAAGTCATGTGCCTGGCCACATCAGATTTTTTCTGTATGCGGCCCGGCGAAGTTTTGATCAGAATTTTCTGGGCCACACCCATTAATGATTTTGACACCACTGCTCTACAGGACCAAATCTTACTAATTTCTAATTCTCACAATGTGTCTACAGATGGAGCCAAATTATCAAATTATCTTGTTAAGTTCTTTAAAGATGCTGATAAGACAGGCATCACAATCTTTTCAAATAAACAAAAAAAAACAATTGAAAACGTCCGACGTTTGATGAACATATTGCTTAATTTTGGACACACCGCTCTACCTATCACTTGTTTAGAAAACAAGATGCCTATATTTCTTCCCTGCGTAAAGCATGCATTGGCAAAATGCATTTTTGATGCAGAAACTCTAATATTAAAATGCTACAGTTACTTTTCATCGCAAGCTAAAGAAGTAAAAGACCTGAAACGGTTGTTGAATGTGTAGATATACAGTTTAGAGTTATTTTAAGGTGTCAACGTGTCCACAATGTGCTGTCGTTATACATACTTTTCCGAAGCAGATAAAATTGTTGTGACAACTGAAGATAAAACTGAATGTAATGTATGTTTTGACTTTGAAGTTTTTAATTGTTAAAATCTTGGAGAGAGAAAATTGACCAATATTTATTTATTACCTTTTTTACTTTATCATACGCAGTATGGTAAAGTATTGTAATCATGCCGAAAAAAAAAATTGAGATTTTAGCGGAAATAGGTCTTTTTGGGTCCCCTGAACATTTTTGACCAAGGTACAAAAAAATGTCAGTGTGTGTGTGTGTGTGTGTGTGTGTGTGTGTGTGTGTGTGTGTGTGTGTGTGTGTGTGTGTGTGTGTGTGTGTGTGTGTGCGTATGTGTGTACTCGATTTTTGTGGAGACGATTCCGGAAAAACTACTAAAGGTATCGGGACGAAAGTTCATATTTAGAAGTTTTATGACCAAACTTAGAGCTGAAAAGCTTTTGGTTCAAAAGGGTCCAAAGGAACTGGTAGTTTATTCTAAGCCATTTTCAAGGATTTTAGAAATGAGCCGCCATTTCTGTAATTTCGTCAAAATAGTTAAATAATAAATTAAAGCAGAGGAAATTTTGAATAATTTATGCCTATGACATTTTTTGGTAAAATTAATAGTTTAGCTGCAAGAGCAAATTCTATTATATTGAGATCGGTCGCATCTGCATTGATATGCTACTACATAGTAGCCAGGATTTTGACAAATATTTTTTTTTGTGCTGTCACCACAGAAATGTCTATGGCTGTCACCACTATGATCACCACGCTGTCACACTCGGAGAACCCTCGACTATAAATCTGTCAGAATTTTTTCTTTTTACTTGTTTATTTTACGTCGGTCTAATTCCGCAACTTAGGCCAATCACCGACGCTGAGGGCAGGCTACACACACCCAGGAATTTTGTCCTACTGAAGGAATTCCAACCTCCAGTAAGAGTTCTTTAACGTGCACGTCGCATAATGACAGCACACGGGGCCACCGGCTTTACTTCCTCATCCGATGGAAGGCGGCATGCAAAGGTATTTGTTCCCTGCCTAAAATACCAGGACAGTCGATTTTAGCCCGAGCCGGGATTCGAACCCGGGCCTCCAGCGTAGATAGCAGCCGCTCTATCCTATACACCATCGACCCCCCTGTCAGAATTTGAATTAGCTTTTTAAACTTGACATTTCGTAGAAGTGGTATCAACCTAACATTTTGTATTTTGTATGATAAAGTCATGTGCCTGGCCACATCAGATTTTTACGTAACAAACATTTTGAACAAATTTTGCTCAATGAATCCAACGGCAAACAAACAATTATTTTAAATATTTTATTAAAATGTTGCTAATAACTTGGGTTCCAAATTTAACTTGACTGACAAGAGCTTAATGTCTAACTCTAAACTCTCATATGTAAATATAGTCACTCAATTATCGATTGTAGTATTGTGTAGTATTAATTTTGACACCCTCTGAAGAATATAACTACCGTATAATTAAACTAGTTGTTGAGATGACATGCTCCCTCTGCTAGTTCAGTCATTGAAAAGTGTCGTAGAATTTTCTTTTCTAATATCTACCAAAGTTGCCCAAAGTTTTTCAATTTATTGTTTCCAAATATTATGGTTCAAATGGATTTTTGGACTTGGCACCCTTCTTTTAACCGTTTCACAAGTTTAATTTTATATTATTATATTCTTGCGTAAAATTTCTGGGGTAAGTACGTAGTTTCAAATTGTTCAGTTAGGCGGACTATCATACGTATGTACTTAGTTATGATTAATAATTTGGTTTAGCTTACCCTGCCATGAAGCCTATTTGCATCACACATACCAAGATCAAATTCAACAAGTGTGGCGGAAAAAACAATGGAGTAATCTGCTGCCAACCTTCTTTCAAGGCTTGAACTGCAGACCTGTTTGCTGTTATAACACCACCATGCTTTCCAACAGACCTTTCCTTTATCTCATCGACTAAAGTCTTGAACTAAAATACAGTTTTACTTTAAATTACAGGATAATGGTGTTTATAGTTCTTACAGGGAAACTGTCTGGTGGATTTCCAGTATTGGTACTGTATACCTTCTGGAAAACCTTCAAAGCTTCTTCGTTTCTCCCAACGGTCATTAAAAATTTAGGACTTTCTGGTACGAAACAGTTGAGTATTGAGCTGACTATGCTCGGAATTGCTGATATAAGAATAAAGAAATTCCACGAGTGGAGATCTGTAATTGACATGGTTAGTAATATACATCGTTGAAGCATTGACTGAATATCTTACTAAGTTTCCCATCAAAGAAGCTGAAATCCCAGTCTTTTGGCATGACCACCCACGCCAGTAGAGGCAAGGCTATATTAGCCAATCCAAAGATGATTCCAACTAACAGTATCATTTTTGCTCTGTATTTTGCTGCATGGAATTCTGATAACATTGAAGTTAGTGCAGCAAATGGTCCATTAATTCTGAAATATCGATCATATAATTAGGAATTTATGATCATCGAAAGTTATCGAAACTCACATGAAACCTGTCATGAATTTGGCTACTAATAACATCTCGTAGGATTGAGAAAACCCAGCAATAATAACAAAACAGGCATCTATTGCATACCCAATGATCAGAAGTTTCTTCCTTCCTAGTGTGTCTGCCAGGAAACCCCATATAAAAGCACTGCATATCATTCCTAAGTAAGCTATGCCGTTTAACATTCCTCTTTCTTCTAGATTTAGGTCAAGGTCACAGTACGCTACTGGAACGACGTACGACATTGCGTTGCTGTCGAACATGGCAGCCCAACCGCATGGGATTGCTATTAACAGCAGAATCCAGTTAAATTTTCCAAAGCCAGTTGCAGAGATTGCCGTTTCAAAATCAGCTTCGTATTCTAGGATATATAAATAAAATCTAGAATTACGAAAATAAGAAAATGGTTAACTTACTTTTTGTTTCGTCTGTTCCATTTTCTATGATTTCTTGTTTTCCCGACTTAAACGGGTTCTTCATTTTATACAATGCCACTTGAAGAGATGTACTTGTTGGCTGAATAGCGGTTGGTGGGAAAATGGCATAATAATTGACACAATCAGTCATTTTCCGAAATGTGCAGATCATCTATTTTGTAACGCACTCGCTTGTGTAAATAAGATACCTTTTGTTTAAAAAATAAAAATCTCGGATCTACAATCCGAATTTAATGGAATATAACAATGAACCTTTGTTTAGCTAGCCGTGGAAAATGTATAATAAATATACAGTGTGTTAATTTCAAAAGTATCTACCCTGAATAACTCTTGGCCTGATGCGATTATTGCTTTGAGTGGAAACACGTCGATTTAGATATTGAGGGGGAAGTTCAAAAATGGTACCTAGAGAATTTTAGGTTTCATTCCTTCACCACCCAGCAACACCACTTTGAAATTTCAAATGGTATCCTCTGCCTTGTGATACATCATTTGAAAGGGCACAACATTCAATAACATGAAATCAATTATTATTAGCGAAACATTGCGGATTGGATACACTGTTGAATTAAATTACAGTCATAAGAAATAAAAATAAATAATAAAATAAGAAATAAGAAACTGGCATGTTCGAATGGCCACCATTATTTGCTAGACGAAAATACATTCTATTTTCGAACTCTTCGCGAACGCAAATTATTGTAGCCATTATCACTCTATTTTACGAACCAATCGAACGATTTCATATTTTTACATGGTTGAATAAAGAATTTTATGCCCTTTCGAATGATGGATCACAAGGTATGGGGTGCCGTTTGAACTTTCGAACTGGGGTGACTGGAGGGCGAAGGGATGAAACCTAAAATTTCATTTTTGAAGCTCCCCCTCGATATCTTAGTCGACGTACGTGTTTCCACTCAAAGCAATAATCGCATCAGGTCAAGAGTTATTAAATTTCACTGTAGTCTAACCCCTTAAGGGTTGTGTTATTTCATACCTTCCATTTTCTGTGTAGTCTATCTTAAGAACCAATTGATCGATATCATTTCTTTATCATGATTGAGTAGAGAATTTTGTGCCCTTTCAAATGATGTATCACAAGGTAGGGGTGCCATTTGAAATTTCTTATTGGGGTAACTGGGGGGTGAAGGGATAAATTCTCTAGGTAACATTTTTCAACTTCCCCCTCGATATCTAAATCGACGTGTTTCCACTCAAAGCAGTAATCAGATTAGGTCAATAGTTATTAATGGTAGATACTGTTGAAATGAACATTACCTACTACGTGATCTTAGCGTTAATCTTAGAGAAACCTTAAAACGTCTCCCAAAGGTATTAGAGAAAATAAATACGAAAGAGTCGCACATGATTGAGACAAATGATGGAATAGCACTCGTTTTGACTTGTATTCGACAACATATGTTATTGTTAAATAAGTACGTAGGCTTTCACGGCCAGAATCATTTAGGAAATAAACTGCTTCCGGGTTATGCCGTATACTGTAGTATTCAATTAGCTTTGAAGAAGCGAGCAACATGGTTCGCGAAACGTCAGCATTAACAAATCTTGACACACGGCATAACCCGGAAGCAGTTTATTTTCTATATGTTATTGTTAACGAAATTGTAGCTCAGAATCTTGTTGCTCTTGTTCCATATCGACGTTTCTGGAATATCAGGGGCACACCAAGTAAAACAATCACTTTCAAAACCACCTCCACTATAGATCATGTCCATAAATTAACGGTCATCATAGAGAAAGCATTAGAAGAAAGGATTATTTGCTCAACAATATTTCTTGATGTGGCACAAGCTTTCGATAAGGTTTGGTCCGAAGGATTGATACACAAACTATAGACTATGCTCCCTTTACAATACGTCGAGCTGCTTACATCCTATATATCTGATAGATCAATTATAATAAAACAGATTGATGAAAGCTCGGAACTAAAAGAAGTAAAAGCTGGGTTACCCCAGGGTAGTGTATTGGGACCAATTCTCTATCTACAATATACAAGTGACCTACCACAGTTGGAAAATGTAACATTCGCTACATTCGCAGATGACACGGCTCTAATGGCAGTGAAATCAACTATTGGAGAATCTACTAGGAACCTTCAATAATCTAGAAATAAAATATATGAATGGACCAAAAAATAAAAGACCAAGCTAAACGAACTATAACCTGTCCACATTTACAAACAAAAGAATCGAGGACACACCTCATGTCAGGATTAACGACGCTATAGTTCCATATGCGAACACTGCTAAGTATTTGGGTATGACTCTGAATACAAAGCTATGGTGGAAAGAACACGTTAAGAGAAAAAGAGCAGAGCTAGGCCTCAAATACAGAGAATTGTACTGGCTTCTGGGAAGAAACTCTCAGTTGTTAGTACAGAACAAACCACAAGTTTACAACCAAGTACTAAAACCGGTTTGGTTATACGACATCCAGCTTTGGGGTTGCGCGAAAAACTCCAATATACAATTAATCCAGACTTTCCAAACTAAAGTACTAAGAAATATGGTTAACGCTCCTGGAGCATACGGAACAGTGTCCTGCACTGTGATCTCGGTGTCACACAAGTCATCCAAGAGATGAAAAGATTTGCCAGTTGCCACTAATTATGAATCTCGCCAAAGCCATCAAGTCAACGTAGAGGCCTTGCAGCTACTGGACAACCAGAATCTGTTACAATTCACTTGGAAAAGATCTTCAATTATGATTTATTGAACTACTATTGCCGTAGTGAAATGAGGGGTGGCGGCTGTGCCATTTATCGCTGTAAACAATCTGATATCCGGGCTGAGTCATTTATTGTGCAGCCTGTGGATCACCACTTCGAATATTGCTGTGCTACTTTTAATGTTAGGTTGGGGAGGATGTTGTGTGTATGTGTCTATAGATCTCGTACTGGTGATTTTAACATTTTTGTAGATGGTATGTTAGAGTTGCTGGATCTTGTATGTGAAAAATGTAAGTATCTTGTAGTGTGCGGCGATTTTAATGTTAATTTTAATACTATGTATCGGGAGAGCAGAGAATTGTGGTCACTGTTCGAATCGTACGGTCTTAGCCGGTGCTTTATGCAGGTTACAAGAATGGACAATTGCAACGACAATGTTTTTGCAGCCTTCAGCCATGCGATGTTGAGTGTTGGATTGAAGACCCAGGTCTTTCCGACCATGTGTCCTTGAGATGTAGATTCAATATACCGGAGCGTGCATTAGTAGAAACAAAGTTTAAACGTGTATTTGGGAGGCGGGCCTCAGACTCCTTTCTGCATGACTTGTCTCGCGAGACATGGGCTGAAGTATTAGATGATTTAGATGCCGAGGATAATATTGACACAAAATATGAAACATTTTACAGTATTTTTTATTTTTACTTTCAAAAGAGTTTTCCGTTAGTGAAGTTACATAACCGTGAGTCGAAACACCATGCTTGGTATAGTGGTGTTATTCGTGGAATGTCTGAGGAATTGAAGGGTATGTTTAGTGTTTGTAAGATAATGAATGATCCTCAATGGTGGGCCGAGTATAGGAGAAAAAGGCATCAATTACAGCAAGCAATCAGACATGCAAAGCTTCAATTCAATAACTCCAAAGTAATGTTGTCTGGAAATAAATCTAAAACGGTGGGTGTGGAGTATTATAAGGGATGGGACGTCGGCGGTCTCCGACGGTGGTTCCATCCGGCTCACCGAGATTGATGGGTCGAGTGATAAGTTCCACAATAAATTTTTTGGGCAGAGTATACCGGTTGTGGATTGTGGTTCGTGGGCTGTGCCCTTGGTTGTGAATGTTGTGTCGTCTATATTTTTGTACCCGGCTACGGTCGCGGAGATTCGCGGTGTAGTATCGTCACTTAAGGCTAACTTCTCTTGTGGTGCTGGTGGTATCCCTTCATTTATCGTGAGGATGTCGGCCGACTGTACAGCTCAAGTATTGGCTCACCTTGTCAACTGTATGCTGACGCAGGGTGTTTTTCCTGGTGAGCTGAAGCCAGCCATAATCCTGCCTATTCACAAAAAAAAGGCCAAAAGGCAACATAGATAATTATAGGCCAATTTCAATTCTGTCTGCATTCTCGAAAATATTTGACAGGGTTATTTATAATCGTTTTTATGAGTTTTTTGCGCGTCACAGTGTAATATAGCGAAGTCAGTTTGGGTTTTGCCGGGATTGTCCTGTGAATCGGCTTTGTTTGAATCGATTTGTAGGATCCTTGATGGTATTGACAGGAGGCGCTGTGTGGCAGCGATATTTATTTAACCTGTCGTGGGCGTTTGACACTGTGGTGCATGAGAGACTATTAACGAAGATGTCATTATTGGGAGTCAGAGCTGTTGCGTTAAAACTCTTGGAATCCTATTTGAGAGATAGGCCTCTGACGGTAAGCGTGGGTGGATCTTTGTGTACGAAATCGTCTATGCTAAGGGTGGGAGTCCCTCAGGGGTCAATTTTAGGACCTCTACTATTTGTTATTTATATGAACGATTTGCAGAGGCATATGACCAGTGGGGATCTTTTCCAATTTGCGGACGATACGAGTGCGGTAATTTCTCATGACGATTTGGCGGGGCTCTCTGCATGGGCATCAGAAGCAATGTCTTGTTGGTGCGCGGAAAATGGCATGCAGTTAAACCACTCAAAACAGCTGTTATTCAGTTTTTATTGGATGCCCATCAAAGATCTTTGTTGGTTCGAGAATCAGCAGTCTCGTTACCGTTAAGCTCCACAAGCAGGTTCCTGGGAGTGAATATCCAGAGTAATTTAAGGTGGGATGGCCATATCAACAACACAATTAAAAAATTGAACCGATCATACTTCTCTATGTATAAATTGAGAAGTTTTCTTGCACTTGAGGCTATTATTTTTCTTGTGTAGAGTCTGTGTTGGCATACGGATGGGGTTCATCATCCGATATGCTTCCCCTGATTCGCCTCCAAAAAAGAATAGTTAGATGTATGCTGCATTTAAGCTATAGAGAGTCGTGTAGAGAGCATTTTAGGGAACATGGCATTTTAACACTCCCTTGTTTATACATATATCGTCTGCTATGCTACTATAAAAAAAAACTCAGTCTTTTTTCGAATTGCAAGGCCTCTCGCCTTGCAATTCCGCGTCACACGTCATCTGCCTTTGAGGCTGGTCCGAGATATATGATCGTTAAGGCATTTAATGCCCTGCCACCCTACATACCTGTACATAATTCAGACAGGATGTTTAAGGGAAAAGTCAAGCAGTATCTGATTGCCCATTCGTTTTACTCAGTTGATGAGTATTTAACTGCACCACATGATTGATTATTTATTTATTATTGTTGCTGACATGTGTGTGCTTAATTCAAGTTGTGTATGTTTACTTATTTATTTTTGTATTTTTGCATTTTTGTTGTGTAAGTATTTTAAGTTTTATTTTAAAATGTATTTTTTGACCATTGTACATATCTTACAAGATCCTACGGCAAATAAGAACTTATTATTATTATTATTAGTGAGAAGACTAAAAAGAACTAAATCCTTCGAACTAGCAAACCAGTGAAATTGTAAACAGAGCACAGTGAGTGAAGTGATAATGCTTCTTGTTTAGGACAAAGCAAATATAGGACATCAGTGGTTAGCCTATTAGAGACAAGTAGCTTGGTTTAAGAATTCAGATTTAAATTGATGGTTAATATTTTAGATTAGTTTCAATATGTTAAGCTTCCTACGCTTATTAAAACTTAAAAAAATTACGTATTCAAATCTGTATGCGTTATTAGCTCAATGTAGGCCATGTAGGCGATGTGTAATGTTGGTTGCCAAAATCAGTTCGACAAAACTTCTGAGCGTGTGAAAAGGGGACCCTAACGGCCTTTTCACACGAGTCACGGCGCCGGTACGGTTTTGTCCGTGTACGGTTCGAAGTCTATGTGATTACATCTAGCCTTCAACACGCACCGTGCCGTGCCGTTCGAAATCCGTTGTGAGTGAAAAGCTACACAGCGACCGTACACGGACAAAACGTGGTTTTTGTCTTTTTTGTTGTTTACGCTTGACGTATTTATACGTCCCGCCCGGTCAACAGGTTAACCTATAGACATATTAATTGTTGTATTGCTAACGTGCGTTTTTACAATACACATGATATACAGTATGTCCAGGAAAGCCCGCATCATATGGAAAAAAGTTATTAGCTATTTCTCAGAAAATTGTATTCTTTATAAAAGTTGGTGGCGTGTATGAAACCAAAACGGCAACCGTCAAATATGTAAATTTCGGTGCCATATACCTAGCGATTCAGAATAGGTATATGAATTTGTGATAAGACCAAAGTACCTTTATTTTCATTGTTATCGATAAACTTTATTTGGAAATGTTGTTTAGAAGTCTACTTTATATTCAAATAAGAAGTCACAGCCACCTATCTTAAAAAAAAACTTTGTTTTTTATGACTAATATTAGTAAGTGCCAGTGATACTAATAGGTTCTTTGTGATCTAATTTTTAGAAATTTTAATGCATTTTTAACATTTTTTATTAGTTTGGTATGATAACTAGTGTTTATTTAGAACTAGCGCAAAATTACTCATTTTGCAAAGTTGATTTTTCATCCTGTAGATAATGATAGATCATACAATATCTAATACAGGAGCGTGACTTACCTTTTATTCAATTAATATTAATGACTTTGGGCATGTCTATAATAGGAGTCCATCTACAGCAAGCGATTATTTCGATGTTACTGATATTTTCAATGAAGACACCCGGACAACCAAATTGGCCATTCAACCAATTCTATGATAATCAAACAATTTAAGCAGAATGGGTCTGTTGAATTTTTTTTTAAAAAATACCACAAGAAAATATTCTGCCGAAAATAAGGAAGCAAGTTTACCAGTGTTGCAAACGGTAATCGTGCATCGGACGACTTCGGCCCGACAAACGCTTCTCACACCCAATGCAGTAAATCAGCGGCACATTACATACTAAAACTGAACAAATATAACTTTTGAAAAACACGAAATTTATAAATACACAAAGGAAAAGTGCAAAAACAACTATGCATCAAGAAAATGACTAGTTTTGTGCTAGTTCTAAATAAACTTTAATATTAAATCAACGGTTATATTACAAATGAATGAAACACAGAAAAAAAGAAATGTATAACCTGATTAATAAAAAGAGGAAGAAACAAGGTGTTGTACCAGATGAATAACAATTATAAAATTAGCATAGGCAAATATACATCAACACAATACCACACAAAAAAGAAAAAACAACCAAAAAGTCTCTTCATTGAAAATATCAGTAGCATCGAGATAATTGCTTGCTGTAGATGGACTACTATTGTAAACAAGTCCAAAGTCATTAATATTAATTGAATAGAAGGTAAGTCACGCTCCTGTATTAGGTATTGTATGATCTATCATAAACTACAGGGTGAAAAATCAACTTTGCATCAAGAAAATGAGCAATTTTGCGCTAGTTCTAAATAAACATTAGTTATCATACCAAAATAATAAAAAATATTAAAAATGTATTAAAATTTATAAAAAATAGATTAAAAGAACGTCTTAGTTCACTGTCATTTACTAATATTTGTCATAAAAGAAAAAATGTAAAGAAAACAAACTAAAAGTTTTTTAAGATAGGTGGCTGTGACTTCATATTTGAATATAAATTTGACTTCTATACAACATTTCCAAATAAAGTTTATCGATAATAATTAAAATAAAGGTACTTTACTCTTATCACAAATTCATATATTCTGCATCGCTAGGTATATAGAACCGAAATTTACATATTTGACGGTTGCCATTTTGGCTGCATACACGCCGCCAACTTTTATAAAGAATAAAATTATCTGAGAAATGGATAATACATTTTTTCCATATGATGCGGACTTGGCTGGAAAGACTGTATAACTGAGTTTGAACACGGGTATACAACAATATTATTCACACGTGGCGGGATAACACGTGTTATCACGCTGTAAACCAGTTTTGTCATTGTTGGTTCGTCAGATGCCGGGCACTAAACAAATTTAAAAGCGTATTAATACTTCACGTGTGAATAATGTGTCCGCACCTTCAGAGTGAACAAATGAATTAGACTACAAATTATGTAATAGGCAATCTTGAATATACTTATGTAAGATGCCGCATAATTATGTAATTAATCGCCAAGAAGCGGTGGCACTGTAATGCTAGCTCCACACTCAGCCCAAATAAATTGGCGAACGCTCGGCGAGGCTGGGTGAGACATAGCGGACAAAGAAGGCCCTCCATATTCTCGGCGTTCGGCTCGTGCATTCGGTGTACGGGGGAATGGCCGTCGCTGAAATAGCCGCTGCTGCAGCGTATGGATACTGCGTGTGGATACATTCTGCATACGTATCAATAAAATATAATTGTTTGTCGACAGCGAGAAGTCACAACGTTGATTTTATTTTCAATATTTGCCTACTTGTATCCGAGCAAACAAGTAAATCAAGGGGCAATAAAAACGACCCAAAGTGCAATAAAAGTATCCCCGTTTGTAGTTGGTACCTTTGTCGGCCTCAATACAATATGCAGAAGACCTATGAACTTGGCTTGAAACTGACGAAATGCCGGCGAATAAAGTAGTACCGAAAAACAAAACCATTTAATTTGCAAATAAGAGTATAACTAAAAATCTGATGTGGTCAGGCACATGACTTTATCATACAATATATTAAAATAACAGTTTTGCTGCATGAGATTGCAGAGACGCATTAAAATAGAACAAGGTTAGCCAGGATTAGACAGATATTTTGATAATATCATATAAATAAAAAATAATATTAAGAATGTTGGTAACAGCAGGCTGTTCCAACGCTAGCGTTGACACATATCCCTATACCATCCGACGTAGTGCCACTGGACACACTACGCATGCGTCAAGTTCGTGCATTCGATTGGCTGGGTTGGATCCATAGGCTGCCACAGTGCTGCCACCAGCTGCCACATGTATAAGGTTATCTATGGGCTGTCAGTGGTTTGGCGTTAGTGATCTGCCACATGTATAAGGTTATCTATGGACTGTTACTGGTTTGGTGTTAGTGATGCCGAATATTACCGGCGAACAGCCGCGGTAAACTGACCGCGCACTTTAAGCTACAATAGCGCCAGCTGTCGACGGTCCTAATAACTACTGGCCACGCATGCGCAGTTTGATCCCGGGCACCACATCGAGAGACAAAATATATATCTCAGTCTCACGTTGTTGGAACCGAGACTACACATTGGCGCTGTTTGACAAGATCCGTATAATTCCTAATACGTATATGGATAATATTGACATTAGGTATTGTCAATAAACCACCCTTTGACACTGCGTACTGTCAGAATGAAAATAATTGTGAAATCCTCGCTAAGTTTTCATGCAGACACGTTCTGGATCAAAAATAATTTGATCATACAGCTAAACTATTAATTTTTCCAAAAGAAGTCATAAACATAAATTATACAGTATTTCCTCTACTTTAATTTATTATGTAACTACTTTGACGACATCACAGAAATGGCAGCTCATTTGCAAAATCCTTGAAAAATGCTTAGAAGAATCATCCAGTTCCTTTGGACCCTTTTGAACCAAAAGCTCTTCAGCGCTAAATTTGGTCATAAAACTTCTAAATATGAACTTTCGTCCCGATACCTTTAGTAGTTTCTCCGGAATCGTCGTCACAAAATACGGGTATACACACACATACACACAAACAAATTTTTTTTGTACCTTGGTCAAAAATGATCAGGGGACCCAAAGAGACCTAGTTCCGCTAAAATCTCATACTGTATATTTAAAAAAAATTTAATTCTAAGATTATTTCTAAGAATTTTTTGTGGGAACCATATTTTATAAAGGGCATCATTTTTAGTTATCAGCAATTAATTAAAACTCCTGAACTTTGAAACTGAATATTTTCCCATATACCTTTATTTTAATTTTCTGTTTGAACAATTAATTTAATTGTATTTAATTGTTCTGCTTTTTTATCCGTTTAGTTCAAATAAATGTCTATGAGTTTTGATCAGTTGCATATAATAATTATAATTTACTTTATTTCCCAATAAAAATAAAGTAAAAAATCTGATGTGGCCAGGCACATGACTTTATCATACAATATATAAAATTAATAAAAAAATGTAATATAATATATATATAAAATTTAATAAAAATTAATAAATCGTAGGTATTGTCAAAGCATCAGCATTTGACACTACCTACACTACGTCATTAGGATAATAGTTATTTATGTCACAAATGCCGAAAGTACGGAATAGCGCGACGAGCGGTGATACGGCGCGTCACCGAAGGCGGAGTGTAGCCGTCGCATATGAGCGAGTCGCGCTATCTAGTTTTTGGCAGGACCGACATCAACGTTTATTGTGTTGCTTTTTAAGAAATACGTATTTTAAAAAAAAAATTATTTCTGTATAGTAAATGCTAGGTTGGTACCACTTTGACGAAAGGTGCGTTCCGATTGGTAGGTAATGGTAGCTAATGGCGGTGGTAGAATACGAAATTATAGTATTTCTTACATATCGTGATAATGACACATATTAGTTTGCATGTACATAAACATGAGTCACTAGCAATTTTCTATTGGAAATACTATAACGGCGTCTGCTACCACTGCCATTATCACTAATGAAAACGCACCTTAAAAAGGTAATTCAAATTCTGACAGATTTATATTTGTTCATGACACATCCCTACCAACATACTAAAATAAAACTACACTCATCGCTATACTTTATTTATAATTTTCTCAATGTATCATTTTTAGAATTAGATATAAAGACGGGTTGATATTTCTTATCAACAAACAATCAAATTGGTGATCTTATTTTATTTGAAATTTGTATTTTATAATTTTGCGCACTACAGCGGCACGTTCCATAGTGGTTCTCTAACCTCTGATGAGATCAGCTGTTTTCGAATGTGACAACACAAAAAAATATTTGTCAAAATCCTGGCTACTGTGTAATTTCATATCAATGCAGATGGGACCGATCTCGATCAAATAGAATTTGCTCTTGAAGGTAAACTATTAATTTTACTAAAAAATGTTATAGGCATAAATTATTCAAAATTTCCTCTACTTTAATTTATTAATTGACTATTTTGTCGAAATTACAGAAATGGCGGCTCACTTCCAAAATCCTTGAAAAAGGCTTAGAATAAACTAAAAAGCTAAACTATTAATTTTACCAAAAAATGTCATAGGCATAAATTATTCAAAATTTCCTCTGCTTTAATTTATTATTTAACTATTTTGACGAAATTACAGAAATTGTGGCTGATTTCTAAAATCCTTGAAAAAGGCTTGGAGTAAACACCCAGTTCCTTTGGACCCTTTTGAACCAAAAGCTTTTCAACTCTAACTTTGGTCATGAAACTTCTAAATATGAAGTTCCGTGCCGATACCTTTAGTAGTTTCTCCGGAAATGAATTAACAAAAATTGGGTACACACACACACACACACACACACACACACACACATACACACACACACACACACAGACATTTTTTTGTACCTTGGTCAAAAATGTTCAGGGGACCCATAAAGACCTATTTCCGCTAAAATCTCAAATTTTTTTTTCGGCACGATTGCAATACTTTACATACTGCGTATGATAAAGTAAAAATACAATAGTAATACATTGGTAATAACACATATGGGCAAGGCGAAGTTAAGGACAAGCCTTCTCTTCCACTTAACCTTGTAATAAAAAATAAAATAAAAATAAAAATGACAACAGAAAGAGATAATTACAAAAAAAAATATTATCCGAATCCATTAGATACTAATCCAAACAAAATATAATAGGTTTATCCTACTAACTAAATGACATGAAATAATAACAATAAGAATGAGAATACGCCTTACAAATAGACGCAACCAGTCGACGATACATACCACATACACTCAATCTGACATATTATGCATTAAACCTCTGACGTTCAACAAACATTGCCACAAGTTTTGCCCTGAATGCCGCAACGCGAGAAGTCTTGAACTGGTCCGGCAGTGGATTATATAGATGCGGCAGACTATAACTGAACGATCCCCGAAACTGCGCGGTTCTATGAGCGGGTGGACTAACATGACCTCTGCTGCGTACATTGATGTTGTGTACATCCGTACGAAATGAAATCTTGTTATAGAGATACTGCGGTGTCAGCAACTTATGATATAAATTCAGGGAGTGGACCTCCCTCCTGTTACTCATGTTAAGCCATCGCGCGTCACTAAGCTTATGCGATATATGATCGTATTTGCGTATACCAAAAATTAATCGCAAACAGGAGTTTTGCACCCTCTGAATACGCGCCGCATTAAAAACACTCAAGCAAGGACTATACACCACATCGCAATGACTGAACTGGCTAAGCACAAGAGAGTCGCACAAAATTGTCTTGGTTTTCAGGTCAAAGAAGTGTCTACCGGGATAAAGGCCCTTTAGAACAGAGAACGCTCTCCCGACACACTGCGAAACATGCCTGCCAAACGTCAAATCCTTGTCTATTATCAGACCCAGATTTCTAGCAAAATCGCTGACCACAACACGCTGACCCCCAATTCTGATGTCCAGACGATCAGAGCACCGCGCAACCGCCAACCGCCTACCGAACAGCATAACTAAAGTTTTACTGGCATTTACCAGCAGACCGTGTCTACGAGACATACGTATTAGTTCCTCAAGCTCTCCGCTAAGCTGCACCGACACAGGACTTATGTCATCCGGACTAAACGACCGGTATAGCTGGGAGTCATCAGCATAAAAGTGTGACTTAGTTGTCAACAGTGAAGCAGGCAGATTACACGTATACAGTGAGAAATAAGCGGCCCCAAAACAGACCCCTGAGGGACTCCAGAATTCAAAGCGCGCTTCCGTGACCGGAGTGCGCCAACACACACCATCTGACCCCTACAACAAAGATATTCCCGAATTAAACGTCTAGCTAACACCCCAAAACCAGCAAAACACAGGATGGAATCCAGAACCGCGTGATCCAATGTATTAAAAGCCTTGCTGTAATCCAGCAAAACAAGAGCCGTCAGCTTACCGTCATCCGCGGCCCTCAGTATGTCGTCCGTTATATGCATTAAGGCAGTCGCACAATGATGTTTCCTAAACCCGGATTGCGTACGAGGCAAGATATCATACCTATCGAGGAAGGATCTGATCTGGACATCCATAATCTTTTCGACTACTTTCGATAGTGTTGGCAGAATACTTATAGGACGCAAGTCCTTATATGACATTGGACCCTTCACCTTTGGCAGCGGCCGAACATACGCGACTTTCCAGCAGCCCGGAAATACGGAATGCCGCAGGCAAATATTTACTACGTAGGTTATATAGGGGATGATGAAAGGGCAACAGTACTGCAGCATAACCCTGCTAATACCATCACAGCCAACCGCATCCGAAGATAACCCCAGGAGGAGAGACGAGACTAGAAACTCAGTTTCATATTCAAACTCCTTTGAAAATTTGCACTTTTTATTAGTATTATAAAACTCAATCAACTCCTCGTCAGGGGTATCCATGGTGGGTATGCTATCCACACACTAGTCATTAATTTCATTCACATCGGACAGATGTGCCGGCAAAGACCTGTCTTTGCTCGGAATTACTCCTAACTTTCTAGCTGTACCCCAAATATTCCCTGAACCCCGCCTTATTTCGGTCTGAGCGAAAGCCCTTTTCTCAGCCCTGACTGCGGTCGTGACACTATTCCGAAGAACCTTATACATGTTGAAGTCCGCAGTTAGTTTTGATTTTTTAAACTTCGCGTGGACATTATCTCGTTCTCTTATCATCTCCTTTAGCGCCGGCGTCAGCCAAGGAGCGGGCCCCCGAGTAAATCGCTAGGTCTTTAAGGGTGCATGTTTATCGAAGAGAGACACAATCAGGTAGTTGAAATAGTTGGTCATAATATGAACATCTTCCATATCATATATTAAATGAAATGGGAGCGCATGCAACTCGGCGTCAAACGCCGCCAAGACGAAACCACCGAAGTCCCTATAAGTCCTGATCACTGGGTTACTCTTGCGCCGCTCACACTCCACCCTACAAAGAACCATCTCATGATCCGTAACCCCTCCCATATGCTTCAACCCCTTGTAAGAAAACACGGACCCAGAGCACATCGCGACATCAATTAAAGTTTCCGTGGTCAAGGTTACTCTAGTGGGTTCTCTCACCAGCTGATCGAGGCCGTACGATTCCAGCAACTCCGAAAATTTACGCGTATAAAAACAATCAAAATCTAGCATATTTATATTTATGTCTCCCGCACAAAATAGTTCATCGCATGCTGGAATCAGTTGTGCAAGCGTCTCCTCGAACAACTCACAAAAGAGACTGCAGTTGACATTTGGTGGCTTATACAAAACACCAAAGAAGTAATTAACCCCAGAAAGTCGCACAGATATCCACGCATGTTCAAAATTGTCATTAACGGCCACTTCAATTCTCGAAAATTTATACTTTGCGTTGACGTAAATCCCGACACCGCCACCCCTCCTACCACATCTACCCTAATGTGTTATAACCCGGCAACTCCACCACATCCGAGTCAACCTCCGCAGTCAGCCAAGTTTCGGTTACGAATATCAGCCCGTAGTCATCCAGCAAAACCGAATCACGAAACTCCCCAAACCGTGACACCAGCGAGCGCACATTCAGAACAGCAATATTCATGACTAAGAAATAAAACTAATAATTAAAGAAAAAAAAAAAAAAACAGATCAGGTGTATGTATGTATCCCTATGCCTACCCACGCAAATGCAAATAAAAAGTTGGATTAGCCAAATGTATACCAATTTCTATACAGATACGCGATTATGCCGCACCAGTATTTTCAAAGAAAAAATAGAAAAACAAACAACGAATCGGTAAATCAACATCTCGTACAACAGAAAAAGAAACAACCGGGATGCGCACAGCAGGAGAAAAACAAAACGAAATGATTTGTCACTACAAACAAGCTGCTATACACAGGTGATCATTGCTTAATAAAAAAATAATAAAAAAAATAACTAATACATAAATCATATAACAATTCAGAAATCGTAATATGCATTGACAATAGTAAGCGAAAATATATCTAACGCCGCGAAAACCATTAAGCACAAAGAAAAAAAACAAACAATATTAATATTACAATAGACTACAACGCTAAACAGTTTCAACCGGCAAAAGTACCTGCAAATCGACGTCGGACCTGATTACGTGCTTCTCATTATCAACCCGACAATTAATAATGCCGTCCGAAGTCCATACGTCCTTAGCCCCAACGGCAGCTTTAACCTTCTTAAACAAATGATATCGCACCCGCGTAAGGTCGTCAACCACCCCGATATTCTCAACCTCGCGCACCCTCTTTTTGACTATCATCAACTGTCTACGATAGCGGTAGCTTACGAATTTAATTAACACGTCCTGCTTACCGTCTTTTCGTGGGGGGCCCACGGCATGACAGCCGTCGATGTGTTCAGGGCACAACCCAATATCCGTGGAACGATTGATGACATCCAACACCACTTTTTCGACCATATTAGGAGTAACCACCGGTATACCCAGAAGACGAACGTTGTTTCGTCGACTGTATTGTTCCAATGCATCAGTAGCATCCACACTTCTCCTGTTGCACTCCTCAAGTTTCTCAATTTTTGAATACAACTCCGTGTTTTTCTCCTCCAGCTGTTGGATCCTCGCACTCAGCTGTTGGAATTTCCCATCGAAATATACTTCGACCTCACCGGTTATTTTTTTCGTGAACTCGGCTTGAAAAGTTTCGTCTTTCAGAATTTCCGACACACAATCTTTGACCATCTTTTTCTCTGCAACCGTTGACCTCGTATTGCTGCCCATGACGGTACCAATAGAGAACTCCACCAGCTTTCGAATGAGATAAGACTCATAAAAAACAACGGAGTACAACCACTTGCAAACTACTTTTAACTGGAGCGGCCTCGCAACACCTATTCACTGTAGCAAATGTCCCGTATTTGTCTAAACTAAAAAATGATTGTGTTTGATTTTGTTTTGTAAAAATGTTTACCGTTGGATAATTATGTTGTATAGCCGTCGGACTGTTTTTCATATTTCATATCATTTCAAGATGATCATTTTGTTTCTTCTCACCCAAGGAAGCACGTACGCTGTCTCGTATATCTAAATTCTCGCAATCTAGAGTCGGGTGTAAAACCCTGTGTCATCAACGCAACCATTGGTCGCTGGTGACATGATTCGTGCACTCATATTCAAATTCTAGACTTTAATTGGTCGTTGCTTGTGACGAGACATCGTACCACATCCTTAGTATATAAAGGGAAATGCCATTTTTCCTGCAGTTCACCAGCAGTACACCAGTTCTTACACATACCTACCATATTACTATTCGTCGCCAGTTTATTAGTTAGTATTTAAGTCGATACTACTCTGTAATTTCAAGTACGGAATAAACAGCATTAATTACAACAAGGACTTTGATTCAACAACCCCACAACAATTATTTAGGTGCTCCGGTTATTTTGACATCCATGTATACTGTATACTGGTATGTAACAACGTTATTATCAATCAATAACTTAGTAATTGCCCAATGTAGATCGCAGTCGTAATTTGTGATTGTCGAGAAGATAAAACATGAATGTTTGTTGAATGTAGTAAACACATATTTCCTTTTGCCAATGTACGAGAAGCACCTGTGCGACATTCCCCTTCAATGAGGGTAAACCAATACCTACTTACCAGGTAGTTCTCAGCCGGACCAGGTAATCAAAGAACTGTACCAAAACGATACAATAGATTCAGACATCATAGAAAAATAAGACTGGAATAACTTGAAACTGGTAAAATTTATTTGAAAGACATAAATAATATATTCTTTAGTTTCAATTAATTAATTATTGATTTAATATTGCTATTAATTTTCATTTTCATTAGTAATTTTATAATAGGGATGGTTGATTTATTGATATGCATTTGCATTTCTTCCATAATACAGACATAATTATTATTATTTAGTATATTTTCCATTTTAACTTTGCGTATGTGATTTCTTTCTTTCCTTATGAATTATAATAATGGCCAATAGGTCACAATAGTCACAAATAGAGAAAGAAATACTATAGGATTTTAAATTTAATAGCTATGTAAAGTATTTGTATTTTCCATATACATTTATTGTGTTATATTTTGTAATCTTTTTATTTCAATACTAAATAATTTATTCTATTCGTTACATACTTTTCGGGTTGCATTGATGCTCGAACAACCCCTTCACCGCACGTGTTTGATGTCGTAAATTAGACCCCTGTCGTAAATAATACCTTTGGGTACACACACAAAATGCTTTGAGTCCCGTCAAAAAACCGACATTCAATGGATCAATGCGATCGCGTACAAAAAAAGCGGAGCAGAGCGAGCCACTCACCGAACGCGTACAGGAAGTATTTTTTTTAATTTCATAGAAAACGAAATAAAAACACAAAAAATGTATCGCCGACATACGTTGTCGTAGTTAAGAATTAATTTATTGTATTTCAGTGAAAAATAATTTTGAATAATTTGATTAATAATTTTTAATTATATGATTAACCATGAAATATTTAATATGAATAATAAAATGTTATACCTAAATAAAACAACACTTCTAGAGCCCTCGGGCTGGAAGAAGAAATAATCTTTGCCAGGTTTTTAGGCAAAATACTCCACTGGATGTCGCTACAAATAAAATAATTAATTCATAATGAACCACTTTATTTCCCCGATGCACTTAACTTTTGATAATCATTATTACAATGCATGAAAAGTTTTTATATGTCATTATCTTATTGTTTGCTTACTATTAGTTGCCGCTGTGCACCAAATGTCACCACATGAATATTATCCATCATGTTGAACCCAAGCAATCATTTATATATAATGAAATATACATTATTTTTAAACAATGTAACATTCCTTACTCTGAAATTAAACCGCAAATTTGAATTACAACCGCTTACTCCAGCAAGATTATTACTTTCTGCAATCATAATACTAATACTGATTACAGTCCTAGTATCCACAACTACAGGGAAATTCCTCTATATTTACCATACATACCGGGTAACAGCAAAAATCGTTGAGACGCTATGCATTTCATCCTACAGTTTAGCAGTTATCATCACTATGTTAAACGTTTGGTTCCTTAAGAGAAACTCATATGAAGAGATCTTCGTCACTATATTCAATTGAAAGCCAACTTGATGAATATTGTGTAAAAATGAAGAACAGCTCGATCGGTTTAAAAGCAGCGTTTATGTCGTCCTTATTTCAGATAATTCTGGAGTCTGCAAGCTTTCCACTGTGTCTTCGAGTAAACAAAAGCGCTTGGACGTACGGATTATTTTTACCAACGGATGGTCTAAGATTATACTTTGCATTTATGTGTGCAGAAATCTTCGCAATGTTTCACCTGGTCGGTGACAATTTTGCTGATCTATTCATGATTTTTGAAAGTATCCTGAATTCGTCTGGGACCAGAACATATGACGATCTCAATCAATTAAAACAAAATCAATATAGGACGAAGCATATCTAGGATTTGGTGCACCTACATGACAGTCTATGCGATGTAACAACGACAATAAACTATGTCTTTGGCTGGCCACTATTCTTAATCTGTCTGTATTCTGTGGCCATGACCTTGTATGGAATCAACCTATTGTTTCTGAAGCATATGATATTGACATTTCCCACAATCACAATTATTTTGTATGATACCCAATTTTCTAGTTGGACATTCTTTGGATTGGTAAGTAAATCAAATCTTCAAGTTATGAGATATGAATCATCGGATAATTCCAGGTTGCGGTAATTTGGACATCATTTGCCAGCCATAGGATAACATTGTACAATGTTAAATTTGCCGGAGAATGTTTTTCGTTGATTGTAAAACTGCGCAATTGTGACCCTAAATTGGAAGATGCTCTTAGGCCACCGATGATGCAGCTTACTCAAAGAGTAACTCGCCATCCACCAATGTTTTTAGCAGCAGGCTTTGTCACACTGAATAGATCGTTAATGTATTTTCTCTTTTCGACAATTATGTCATATCTCTTGGTTTTGGTACAGATTCAAACTAAATTATACAACAGTTTTATACCGGATTTTATCGTTCAGGCTCCAAAGCTTAATGGAACATTATAATCTACAACATTAAAAGTAGTCTCACCTAAAGTTTCATACGAACCATGTATATACTTATATGTAGAATTGTTTTATAGAATAGAGTTTTTTTCACAATATTTGGGAGTTTTTTTTATTCTTAAGAAAGGTTTGAATATTTGCATGATGTATAGATTCAATGCAAATACCTGAACATTCAGTTGTAGCAGAGAACGGATATTAAAGTAGACATTAAAGTACGGCAATTGGAAGGACTTTTATCAGCTTATTACGTCACTGGTCCTTAGGAATGGAGACATCTGTTATATTATTGGGGTACCATGTTGATTAGTGTAGCATAAATGTAGCTACTTCAGGTTGGGGCTGTTAGCGCTGTTTTGAATGCAATGTAAGAAATTTGGTAACATACGATATATGCGAAATGAGTGCAATAATTTATTGGAGTCTTACATCTTGATCTATTGGTGTAAACACAAAGTTTACACAGATCTGATCCATATCTGATACGCGAATAACTAATGTTCTGACAATTTGTCTATGAACGTGCGTGATGTCATACTACTTGAAACATTGGAAGATAAGGATTGTGCAATCCATCAATATTTAAGCAACCTTGCGCGCACACGGCTTTGTTTGATACCTGCAATGCGTGTCATCTACTACACAGTTGTCATAAAACACAGCGATTTCTGAAGGATATAATGTCAGTGTGTTTCTTTTAAATATACACTTTGCAGACCGATTGGAGACAAAACTAAAGCTTTATTTATTACGAATGCGCTTATATTGTTGTGGAGATGTAAACCTCGGAGACTAGTAAAATTTTGTTAACATCACTGGTAGAATTCTGTGATAATTTGGTGCTTAAAGATGCATAAAGATAGGGAAAAGTTACTACCAAATAAACCGATATCCAACTTTGTAGATTACAAAAGTAAAATTATTTATAACGGCAAGCTAGTGGGCCGTCTTCCTGCATGTAAGTATGCCGTATTTTCCAATATAACGTATACATGCCAACGACTCCCCGCTTAAATGGGTTACATAGTGCATCATAGTAAATATTTCTTGCGGTCAACCCTCTTTGCTAGAGTAGGGCGGAAACAGAGGGGAAAGCGGGGTATGAATCTGCACATGATGGGGAGTCACACGGTATAGGCGTCACGGGACTGCGGCCAACCCTCTGCGCTAGGAAACCTGAACAGTAGCCAGACCAGCGCTTTATTATAGAGTATGATAATGAAGCAAAGCGAGGGTAATATAACGGTAAATTACGTTATATTACTGTTATATTACTGATAAGATTACCATGAGCTCCGTAAATTACCCCGGTAATCTAACATCTCTAGTTAGTAATACTTTGGTAGCATCAGACGAACTGAGTCTATCTACGAAGGCCTATGTGCAGTTTTTTTTAAACTCTGTTGGAGAAAGACGAGCCTCTATTTAGAACCATATTGTGATATTAAGAGGGTGGGTACTCCTTTGTGGAAAATCCCATTAACGTATTTGCATCTTTATGGGGCTGTAGCGGAGATGGTAGCTTCCCCGAGGGGATAAAGACTCTTCACAGCGGTTATACACTCGATTTATTTGTTGTACTTTACAATGGTATGGTTCTTAATAACTGCTTAATAACTGACTCTCTGATGATTAACTAATTACTGATTACATACTGGTGTAATACAGATTAGTACTAACACCGATCTAAGTCTGATTACAATACAAAATATTTTAATCCTTTATAGTAACTCTCCAAGGTATTGGGTTGTAGCCGACCTTCCTGGTGTCGACTTAGGTTTGTTGTTTTATCGCTGCACATTCATAGAACAAGGTTTCCAAAACACAAAATAACCTCGCGACTGATTGTTTTATGATCTGGATGACCCTATGTGACATTCCCCTTTCTAAAAAAGTCATTGCCCTCAATGTCAGGGACAATGTGATGACTGATGCAACAACCTGCGCCACCAAGAAGCTTGGATGCCCTCTTCCTTTGATATCAGGGAACATACTATAAAAGGGAGGGCATATACATAAAAAAATACAACATATTACAAAAACATACAATCCATCCATACTTCTATAAATACTTTTCATTTTCATACATATGTACATAAATACATAAATACTTTCAAGGCTAATCTAGCAATCTTCAAACGAACCATACGTCAGAGGTAAAGGGAGACATGGCGAGATTTCTGCGAGGACATGGAGAAGGTCTCTGAGGTTTCTCTTCCTTTGATATCAGGGAACATACTATAAAAGGGAGGGCATATACATAAAAAAATACAACATATTACAAAAACATACAATCCATCCATACTTCTATAAATACTTTTCATTTTCATACATATGTACATAAATACATAAATACTTTCAAGGCTAATCTAGCAATCTTCAAACGAACCATACGTCAGAGGTAAAGGGAGACATGGCGAGATTTCTGCGAGGACATTGAGAAGGTCTCTGAGGTTTCTCGACTGAGGAAACTAATCTCCACAGACCCGAGGCGTGACATTGGCATTCTACGGAGGTCAGATGGGAAGTATACTAATAATCCTGCGGACAGTTTACAATTGCTTATGGATGTACATTTTCTAGGTTCAATTGCTGCGATCCCCCCCAGTCAGCTCAATCCGATTGGGGGATGATCATCATCACACTGCAGCTGATGACGACTGGCTTCTTGCCACTCGAGTTACCCACAGAAGCAGAATCAGATGGGCGCTCAATAGCTTCTCCCCGTTTAAGTCCCCAGGACCGGACGGTGTCATCCCAGCTCTGCTTAAGTGGAGCCTGGACCTGATTGAACCGCATCTACTGGGACTCTTTCAGACATGCCTTGCCTTACAACACGTCCCTGCCCGATGGCGTCAGGTCACAGTGACTTTCATACCCAAACCAGGCCGACCGGACTACTCTATTCCAAAATCATACCGGCCCATTAGTCTATCCACCTTCTTCATGAAGACGCTGGAGAGACTATGTGACCGCTACATTAGAGACAGAGCTCTCATTAACAAAGCATTACTATTGTTTATCTCAAAGCATTTTGTCCTGTAATTGGAACATTTCTGTTGGGCAAAATAAAGTTATTACTATTATTATTAAAGATATTATTATTACATGCTCTGAAAATGAAATATATCTTTAGATAAATGGGTTTTCATTCATTTGGTTAGTAGAATAAAGTTGCCGAAATAAAGTTTACCGAAACAAAACTTTATCACTAGTGACACTCTGTATTGTGTTAAATGCTATTCGTGCCACGGCTTGAGGTTACGATTGTTTGGTTGTTTTCATCTGTTTCAAACTCCGGGCAGGCCAAACGTTTGATAAGGGTGGGATAAGAGAGAGAAGACCTGAAAGAAAGGATGGAAACGGGCATTCGTTAAATACTGATTTTAATATAAAATTGGTTGCGTATATATAGTAAAGATTTCCATAACAAACAATTGAAACAACAATACTAATTACACCACTACGCAACCCAAAGGTTATTGCTGAATTTGCAAGGTAAGTTGGTCAATGGATACACCTGTAATAGTACAGCGTAACAATTGCGTATGTGATTCATATTACAATACAAATGTAATTAAAAGAAACTATACTTTTAATTTGAGATTAAACAAGCTGCGGGCTGTAAAACAGGAACTATAGGAAAATGTATGGCGTAATGGTCACATTGCTTTTTTGGTTAATTGGTGGGAATGGTCCGAGATTATTTGTTGCTTGAAGACACTCTTGTTTCACTGTCGTGAATTATAGGCTTGCGATTCTTCTTTTCGTTTTCCACCGTGTCTTCCAGACATTCGAAGCGTTTCTTCCGAAGTCGGATAAGAGAATTGTCAAGAACTTCTGGTCCTGGAGCATCGTAGGCTGAAGTTATTTCAACAACAATTCATTCTTTTGTGAATCTTTGCTGCTGTAAATTATAGGCCTGTGGTCCTTCTTCTTGTTTTCTAAAATTTAGGGATTCGAAGATTATATATTAACATTCTTAAGTCGTATAATGAGTCGGCAAGAACTCCATCTTGCTTGCGGGCGTTTCCAGTCCTTCAGACTACCTCTTGAATAAACTGTGTTTTGGATGATTACGAACTTATATCGACGCGATCCGAGTTATTGTACGTAATGACGACTATATTGCGCCCTTACGCCGATTAATTATAAACTAACGCATGTACGAATGTACAATACTGCCGTAGAGACTTAAATGTTTGTGCCCGCCTACTTGCTGCCGTCGGGGCTTGTATATAACTGGCTTCCCGCTCGCATTTGCTAAACTATTTGTTAGGAATGGTAATATTAGGTAAAGTGTTATGAAGGATGTGCTATCGAGACGGTGAAGATGGATTAAATTGCCCACACTGTATAAACTTTATTAAGGTTACGGCCCACGGTGATTATTGAATTGACTATAAAAGTAATAATTACTTTATTGTCAATAAGTTACTTTTCCAGAGCACTTCCAGTTTTTAATAATTGATGATCCTAATGGAAAGGACTCCTAACTCATTATCATATTGATTATATTTCGGTACTTATTGTTGTCACTGTACTCACAAAATACAACCATATAAATATGTTCCATCATGTTGAATCGAAACAAGCATTTATATTTAATGAAATATAATATATATGTTAGAGATAAGTAGGCACCGGTATAGCGGGAACATCGTTGTTATATATTATGTATAAATTCAAATCCAGGCGGAGGTGTTTTTTCCAAAAATTATCCTCACCTGGGTTAATTATCATTCGCTTCTTTAGTTTGATTCTATATTACTGACGAGTTTACGTAATAACCATTTTCCCTTGAATTATGTATAATGTTATAGTAACATACTATGTATTTATGTGTTATGTCATTAATAGAAACTACCAATTTCTACTCTCGTCTCTGAACTTCTGCTCAGCTAAACTTAATAGGTTATGGGCCCAGGGCACATCCAGAGTATGAAGTAGAAAAGCAATTGGAAAAGTGACTGATGTTATTTATGCTTTTAACTGAGTTTTCTCCATTCAAATGATTTACAAATAATTGTTTACATTATATATTTATTTTTTACTTTATCATACGCAGTATGTAAAGTATTGTAATCGTGCCGAAATTTTTTTTTTAGATTTTAGCGGAAATATGTCCTTTTGGGCCCCCTGAACATATTTGACCAAGATACAAAAAAATGTCTGTGTGTCTGCATCTGCATTGATTTAATACTATATAGTGACGCAGGATTTGCAAATTTTTCAGTCTAATGACAGTACCGGTAGTGTCAAATGCTGATGTTTTGACATTATCTCACAATTAATATTGACCGTAGTTAATAGTATCAAAAGATCTCATATTGTGATACCGTGTACAGTCCTTGCCTGATGGCGTCGGATAGGCAGCGTGTTGAGCGTGTCCAAAATGCATGTGTTCTGTTTGTTTTTGGTTTGACGAAGTATGATCATGCATCGTTGGGGTGGTTGAACATGGATAACACTAGGGTGTTGCATGCAGCAATATTGTATCATAAGTTGCTATCCACTAGGATCCCACAATACCTCATGCGAAAGATATGCTGTAGAACGTATGTCCATAACCTTAATTTAAGATTCGGGGGTTTGTTTGCTCCACCTGCCCATCGCACTGAGCTGTATAAACGGTCATTCTCTTACCAGGTCAGTCACATATACAATGGTCTCAGAGAAGATATGAAAAATTTATCATGAAACAGTTTTGGGGGAAAGGTGAAGCGTTGGCTGTTTGCTGAACAGGGGGGGGGGACTTTAGGCATCGTGCGCACATTGGAGGCTTTTTAATTTTTATTTTTTATGGGCTGGTGCGATGTTTTGTTGAGTTGGATTTCCTGCAATTACTTGTAATTAGACTCTAGAGTAATTTTGTTGTTTGTTTTTGTTTTGATAACTTCTCGGAATTATTTTTATATTATTGCTACAATTATGGCTTAGTTCTAGTTTGCGTAAGGGGTTGAGTGGAAGAGTAAGGCAATTTGGAAACAAGCGTGCTGAACTGCGCCCTAAATATAAATAATATTTTGTTGCAATTAATATTTTGTGTCTTATTTTAATAAAGGAATTATTTATTTATTTAATTATTTATTTATCTGTTAAATCCTGGCTAACTAGTTTTATTTTAATGCAGACACGACTGATCTCAATCAAATAGATTCTCATGATAAAGTATGATAAAGTCATGTGCCTGGCCACATCAGATTTTTTTTCATTTATATCAACGTCCAGTTTCAGCGATTTGTCATATTTTTGCTAGTTTTTTTTGTATCGGTCGACCACTTGCAATTTGCATAGTCTAGTTTACACGGGTCATGTAGACGGTCATGTATAATGGTCAAGTAAAGTATATTGTTCAAGTTGAATCGTGTAAACAGTTTGGGTAAAGTCAAGTACCGACTTTCGTCATGTAGTGACGCAAGTAAAGTTGTTCTGCACGGTGGACAAGTAACTTGACTTGACTACTACCCCTACTACCAGTTCAATCGCTTGAACGCGCACTTGACTGTGCACTTTACCAATGTAAACAGATGTGAGGCAACTATCAGCAGCGAGAAGCATTTTCAGTTTAATTGCGTGTTTGTGTTTAAATAGATAAATAAATATAGACTTTATTACCGAGATGAAGTGGTCAGAGCAAGAGACACTTGAATTTGAAAGTCTGTACTGCGAAAAAGATTGCTTGTGGAAAAACGCCAATTACCGCAATAAAAATGTCAGGAAAGCTGCGGAAGAAGACGGCATAAAAAGAATGGGAAAGTTTGGTTTTGGCGTTAAGGGTGCCGAAACGGGTGCGTTCCGCACCAAAAAAGTTTAGCAACGAACTTCGTAAAACGTACAGATCTTTTAATTTTGCCTTTAAATTTGAGATATTTTGCAGTCAAAGTGTATTAATTGAATGTAGCTACAGCACACGAACAGGACAACGATAACTAAAAAGAGAATACATACCTCTCCGTTCAAACGCACAAAAATCCTCGTTTTTGCTGCTTCGTACCGATTTTCTAATTAAAGCCATTTCTTGGATATTTTACTGCATGTATTGATAGGTGATTTTACTATGCTTCATCCAAAAGATGATCTGGTAAATCAATTAAACAATTTTGTGCCACAGCGCGATTAGCAGCCATGGTTACAGACTTTACTTGACCCACTTGGTATTTCTCTACTTGAAGCTCATGGAAACGCGTTTGTTCAAACTGTAATTGTTCAAGTCAAGTAGAACAAAACCACGCAAGTGCAAAGGCAAGTTACTTGCGTCGTCACATGACCCGTGTAAACTAGACTTTAACGTCGATTAACCAGCTTTCCTTATTGTGTATAACATCAACATCAAAAGTTTCCCGCAAGAGGCGAAAGTTCACAATTTTTCTCAATAAATATGTTGAAACGTTTTAACAATTTGTTGTGAAATAATAGTATAAAAATTATTACGCTAATGCAACATTAAGGTATCCCACATTTGGCACAATATTGAGTAATTTTTACAGATACAGCTTATTTTGGTAGTCCATGTAAATCAACCTCGATAGTGCTGGATACAAAATCTAATATCTGTTCTTTTTTTAAGTTACAAACATCTATAATAAGTACCAAATGAAAAAAAAATATTTGCAGTAGAACTATGTAAATGTAGGTTATAGCTGTTGGAACTACCACATTCTATTAAAAACAAATAACGTAATGTTAAATTTCACAAAAACACAATTTACATTATACGGTTAGCTCAATTGATGACCCAATCTAGGTCTTCCACAAGGGGTCTACTTCTTATCTTTTTACTTTTTTATCTAGATCATGTTGGTCACTTGAAGGAATAAACAGTTGTTAGATTTGTCGTCTTAATTTGCATGGATTATGAGAATTTAGGTTATTCTTATTTATTAGGATGTAGACGCAGAAACAGGTTAAAGTTTTTGTAGAGATAAAACGATCGTGCTTCTCAATTAGATAATATTATTAATAATTTTTAACAATTCTTATTTGTTAAAATTGCTTTATTTTGTCATTTTATACAATTTAAGTATGTACGTTATATTAGAATAATAGTTTTTATAATTTTAGAAAAGAAAAATGCTTCCGGGTTATGCCGTGTGTCAAGATTCGTAAATGCTGACGTTTTGCACACCATGTTGCTCGCTTCTTCAGAGCTAACTGAATACATACTTGAAAATTTGGTTTAGCTAAAAAGTCTATTGATTTTTACGATTTACCGCTTCACCGATCTACCCACTAGTCCACTAGTTTGCAAATTAAACGTTCTGTTGCAGATTAACAGGTTACGTATGTCAGACCCAGTTAAAAGAAAGAAACTAGCGGCTTGGACCTACAAAAGTACACGTAATGATAGTATCGTCAATAAAAGGAAGGGGGAAGATCAGACGGTTTGACTAAACCAGTCTGACCCAGTCCTATTTAACCATGAAGTTGTTCATATTTTATGTACTATTCATATATGTATGCGGTTAATAAATGCTATTATTATTAAATGCTATTAGTATTATTAAGAATTTCATCACCTGGTATATTATATCGGTAAATTCTTAGAATTGAACGTGTATAATTTTAAACTCTAGTGGACTTGCCAAACTCCTTTGTATCCATCAAAAGCACACGATAGATACTTTAGGACCTATGAATTTTTTGGGGCGTACTAGCATATTGGGGAGTGTTGCTCGGTATCCGCATAAGGTATAAATTATATTTATTACAGGTACTGCAGGATGGGTTCAGCTATCAATAAATACTACATGGTCAGTTACAAGGTTTTTTATTTTCTATAAACGTACATACATATAACCATACAAGTATATCATAAACAAGAATAGACACAATGACCATCTCATAGTCTACATTTTTAAATTACATTTTTGATATGCTCTTTAATGTTTACGTTTCTTTGGCGTATTTTCTAGAGAAGTAGTCGGTTCAGATACGTTCTCTCTCTCCTTGTGCATGCTTTCGAAACGCTCGTTGATCTGTTTCAATATTCCAGAATACTTGTCCATATGTTTGTGGACATTGTACCAGTGGCTACGATATTCACTTGTTGCCATGTAAATCTTTTTTCTCAAAGTTGACACAATCAGTGGACGAAAATCTTTCGCACCGCCACATTTAGTGTACGCGAGTATATTAACCAAGTCGTCACGGTGTCCAAAATCTTTCAAATTTTTTTTCAAGTTAATAAAGTACGTTATAATTCGGCAGTCTGAAACTAGATGTACATAATTAGTTTAGTTGTGGTATAGGGTTTGCCGTAAAACTTTTGAGTAGAGACGAGCGTACTGTCCGTTTCAGTTATGTTGAGCAGTCTAAGGAATGTAGCATTATCCACTATGCTATTTGTATTTTCTATACTTTAGAACAATGATAGAAACAGAACTAATAATTCTCCTCAGTAGTGCTAGTGTACGTCTAATTATTCATACGAGTTCGAATCTATGACTAAGCCGAGAAATAAAATAAATGTGATTTATTTTGACATAAATCATCGAGAACACGCGAGAGCTCTCATTCACTGTTAATGTTGCAAGGCACATGACTTTATCATACTATACAGCACTGTCAAACGCTGATGATCTGACAATACTGCCAATAGAATTAAAACATGTCAAATCCTGGGAAACTAGTTGTAATGCAGATACGAGCAATTTTGGTCAAATAGAATATTTTGATGTGTGTAGTCGGGTTAGCGCTGCTGGTTCGAATAAATACTGCTAACGCTTCACTAAACTATTTATTGTACATGTTACGGCTAAAGTGGATACTTCGCTAGTTTCAAAACTAACTAGCTATTTTGCAAACTAACTAAATGCGCTGTTATTTAGAAGGAATTCGCTCATTCTCGCAAAATAGCGGGTAACCAGCCGCCAGTTTACAAACTAGCTGGTTGCTATGCAAACTGTATACAAAATCTTGTTAAAATGGGGATTTTATATAAGTTTACTAAAATAGCCGCTAGTTTTAATAGTTACCAGGTAGTTTACAAAATTTATTCCATTTTTTCTTAATGTAGAATCTGTGGGTAGGTAGGTTAGGTTCATAGCAATATGATACATTTTAATTTTATTTATAAATTTTGTTTAATTCGAAAACTCGGATTGCAGGTCCTGAAGTGACAAATAAAACCTATAAATTTCCATCGCCTCTGTAGCTCAACTGGGAGAGCTTTCAACCGGCAATTGGAGGGTTCCTGGTTCAAATCCAGGCGGAGGTGTTTTTTCCAAAAATTATCCTCACCTGGGTTAATTATCATTCGCTTCTTTAGTTTGATTCTATATTACTGACGAGTTTACGTAATAACCATTTTCCCTTGAATTTATTCATCTATATGAGCTGTTTAGCAATAAACATTAGCGATTCCTAGTTACCAAACTTCCATCTAGCCCCAATAGGTGTCACGACGGGTTTGTTTAATTCGAAAACTCGGATTGCAGGTCCTGAAGTGACAAATAAAACCTATAAATTTCCATCGCCTCTGTAGCTCAACTGGGAGAACTTTCAACCGGCAATTGGAGGGTTCCTGGTTCAAATCCAGGCGGAGGTGTTTTTTCCAAAAATTATCCTCACCTGGGTTAATTATCATTCGCTTCTTTAGTTTGATTCTATATTACTGACGAGTTTACGTAATAACCATTTTCCCTTGAATTTATTCATCTATATGAGCTGTTTAGCAATAAACATTAGCGATTCCTAGTTACCAAACTTCCATCTAGCCCCAATAGGTGTCACGACGGGTTTGTTTAATTCGAAAACTCGGATTGCAGGTCCTGAAGTGACAAATAAAACCTATAAATTTCCATCGCCTCTGTAGCTCAACTGGGAGAGCTTTAATAATAATAATAATAATAATCCACGCCTTAACATCCCCCAACAGCTTTCGCCACTACGGGGGCATCGGCAGGCCCGAATTATCATTATTATGGCCCGCGTCTGTGGCACGTCTTACGTTGTTTGGCTTTCAGCATTCGCCATGGAGTAAAGGAAAACCACAGAAAAACCTTTACTCTGAAAGCTGGATTCGAAGTTGGATTCGAACCAACGTCCCCCAGACTGATAGCCAAGCGCGCTACCACTCGACCACAGTCTGGCAATTGGAGGGTTCCTGGTTCAAATCCAGGCGGAGGTGTTTTTTCCAAAAATTATCCTCACCTGGGTTAATTATCATTCGCTTCTTTAGTTTGATTCTATATTACTGACGAGTTTACGTAATAACCATTTTCCCTTGAATTTATTTATAAACTTTATTTAAAAATTAAAAAAGAACTAACAAGATTTATTTATTAGCGCAGTCTTTGTTTTGGTGGCACTTACTGTTACATGTTAATCCAGAACTTACACATTTACATTTCTTGTTGATACACCTTTTGGTACATTGACATCCTGTAACCCTGAGTGTATCCCGAGACTGAAGTACACCCAACTGCAGCCTGAAGGGTAATTTCTGTATCGTTCACATCTTCAATTGACAAAAATTACTGATTACAAATCTCAAATTGATTGCGCGAGAAAAGTTGCTAAAACAACTTTCTACTTTCTACATAACCTCACACTTACAGTGGACGTAAACTAATGTTAAACTAGCCAGGAATCTATTTTGGGTGACTAAAAGCTTGTTATCCAAACTATCTAAAATACTGGGTTAATATTAAAACAATAGAATAAAATAACGACATTAACCAAAACGAATATATGGTTTGCATACTAACCAACTAGTTTGTAAACTAGCTGCTGTTTACCCGCTATTTTGCAACAAAGGACAAAAAAACCTTCAAAATAACTGCGCTTTTAGTTAGATTGCAAAATAGCTAGTTAGTTTTGAAACTAGTCAAGTATCCGTTTTAGCCGTAACATATATACAATGCTCACCGCTCTATTATGTGTATTATACATAATGGACAGAGCAGTGAGCGACCAACAGAGTCAACTACATGATTTTCAAAGTTAAAGTTTGCTCATGCAGCTAAACTATTAATTTGACCAAAATTTTCCTCTACTTTAATTTATTATTTGACTGTTTTGACATTAAAGAAATGGCGGCCCATTTCCAAAATTGTTGAAACATGCTAAGAGTAAACCACCTTTTGGCACTTTTAAACAAACCTTCAGCTCCACGTTTTGTCATAAAACTTCTAAGTATGAAGTTTCGTCACTTTTAGTAGTTTTTCCGGCATTGTCGCCACAAAAACAGGTACGCACACGCACACGCACAGACATTTTTTGTACCTTGTTAAAAAAATGTTCAGGGTACTCAATAGGACATATTTCCGCTAAAATCTCAACTTTTTTCTTCGGCACGATTATATTACTTTATCAGTAAAGTAAAAATTAAGTTAACCTCTGTTTCATCAAATGCAGCGCCTCCTGTGACAATCTGATATCGCCATATGATGTCCCCCTTTGCATGCGATAAGCTTTATACCTATATAAAAACACATTGTCTACCGCGTTTGTTTGCTCGTAGATACTTTTGCCGTAAAATGCGGATTTATTGACATATTTAGGTGTCTCAAGTTAAAACGACCATCCGGTATATTATAATATCCGCCTATATTGGAGCGCTTGCAGTTTGAGAACTAATGTATTTAAAGAAAAGTGGAAAAGTATTTTACAGCGAATTTTATAAGTATTAATTGGGTACAGAGGCTAAAATTGAAAAATCGTGGCCGGTTTGCGTTAAATACAAAAAGCATAATGAAAAATATTTAATGGGCGCAGTATGTCTTTTTACTTTATCATACGCAGTATGATAAAGTATTGTAATCGTGCCGAAAAAAATATTAGATTTTAACGGAAATAGGCCTTTTTGGGTCTCCTGATCATTTTTGACCAAGGTACAGGAAAATGTCTGTGTGTGTGTGTGTGTGTGTGTGTGTGTGTGTATGTATGTACGTGTGTATGTGTGTGCCCGATTTTTGTGACGACGATTCCGGACGAACTACAAAAGGCATAGGAACGAAAGTTCTTTTTAGAAGTTTTATTACCAAACTTAGAGCTGAAAAGCTTTTGGTTCCAAGGGGTCCAAAGGAACTGGATGTTTCCTCTAAGCATTTTTCAAGGATTTTGCAAATGAGCTGCCATTTCTGTAACTTCGTCAAAATAGTTAAATATTAAATTAAAGTAGAGGAAATTTTGTATGTCTATGACATTTTTTGGTAAAATGAATAGTTTAGCTGTATGAGCAAATTATTCTTTTTGATCGAGTCTGCATTAAAACTTCAGCGAGGATTTCAACTTCAAAGAGGATTTCACAATTATTTTCATTCTGAAAGTAGGTAGTGTCAAAGGCTGGTTTTTGTGACAATACCTACTGCCAATATTATCCATATACGTATTAGAGATTATATGGAGCTTGTAGTATAGCGCCAATGTATAGTCTCGGTTCCAACAAGACGGAGATATTATATATTTTGTCTATCGATGTTGTGCCCGGGATCAACCTGCGCATGCGCGGCCAGCAGTGGCGGACTGGGTCCAAAAATATTGGTTGCCATGAACCTAGGGGGGGCCCACTTTTTTTTGTTCATGCTGACGGTATATACATATACAGGTGTCCACTTTTTTCCCCGCACAATTATTTTTAGAAAGCAAATGTCATTCTGAATAAATTTTGTATAAGGGCTTATTTCTTTTCTCAATTCCTCGAAAAGTTTCAGCCGCTTGAACGCACCCACTACACGTTAGAACGATAGAAAGAAAATCAATTTAATGGAAAATATTTAAAACAAAATCAACAAATTGAATAAGTAAATGAACAAAATAATTCATATGACGCTTTTTATTATTTTTTTTTCTAGAAAATAGTTCAAGTCATTTGGAGGGAAAAGTATCATTTATGGACTTTTTGGTTTTGTTAATTGCTTAAGAAGTTTGAGCCGGTTGAAATGCGGTTTTGTTAATAACTCAAACGGTTGTAACTTTGTTCTAAATTGAAAACATAATAGGTCTATATGAAACGTTATACTCTGTGTGTCATTTACTATACTGGATAAAACTTGCGGGGAAAAAAGTGAAAAATGCAAAAAAAACTTGAAATATTATGAAATAGAATGCTCGAATAAATATTAAAAATAAGTGTTTTTGGTGTAAACAAATTTTTATAGAAAAAATGCCGTTTACCAATAACGAAAGGCGTGATATGTTAAGGGTTTATTATTGTTCTCACAGAAATGCCCCATCGTACAATATTAGGTTTGTTCGAGCAGCAGTACAATAAGTGCATAAAGCACTTATTCTTTCTCCTGCGCATGCCAAATGGCGGTTTCGCCCTGCAAACGTCTGCATTGCGTATGCGTACAAGAATCCCCAATTGTTTTGACTGGTTTTGACGACTGCTCGAACGAACCTATTGCTAACATCGGACAGAAATGTAGCGGAGCATGGATCGTTTAGTAAACCCCGCAATCCTTATAATAGTTATAATCCTCATGGAAATGTTAAAAACGATAAACGTTAGATCACCATAATTTGCAATGCTTCAACTACTGGTTTTTAGATAAATGAAGATCTTCAGATTTTTACGCGGGAAGTAGCCCCTAATTTGGAGTTGCCGGAAACACGTGTTTGGAGATTATTATGAACAAAGAAATTGAAACCGTACAAACCCCACACAAGCCATACTTTGGATCGTGAGAATAACATCAGACGTGCGGAATTTTGCATCTGGCTACTAAATAAAATAGACAAAATTTCTTAATCACATCATTTGGTCAGATGGGTCGAAATTTATAAATTTAAAATGTTTAATCGAAACAAGGAGCATTATTGAGCGACAGAAAATCCTAGGCACAACAGACCAATGAGGACATGTACAAAAACGGGTACGGTTTTATCCCTTTAAGAAAATGGTGACCATTTGAACATTTACTTAAAAAAATAAGCTTTTTGTTGTATAAACTAGCTTCTTTTACAATCGGAATGTTCTTAATCCAAAGTACTCTTGTTCAGTCCGGCGGTCTGTAATCAAGCTCCGGTTGGGTACTTGATAACCACGACAAACAACAAGAAAAAGAAGAAAGTTTTTTTTATGATATACAATTGTTTAAAAAAATAATGCCAACATGTTATACATTGCGGAAATGAGA